>JACEEZ010017225.1:644366-727023 GCA_016584305.1 Chionoecetes opilio
CCTCTTCTCTCTCCTCCTCTCTCCTCCTCCTCTCTCTCTCCTCTCTCTCTCTCTCTCTCTCTCCCTCTCTTTTCCTCTTTTCTCTTCTCTCTCTCTCCCCTCTCCTCTTTTCTCTCTCTCTCTCTCCTCTCTCTCTCCTCTCTCTCTTCTCTCTCCTTCTCCTCTCTCTCTCTCCTCTTCTCTCCCTCTCGCTCTCTCTCTCTCTCTCTCCCTCCTCTCTCTCTCTCTCTCTCTCTTCTCTTCCCCTTCTCTCTCTCTCTCTCCTCTCTCTCTCTCTCTCCCTTCAAGCCCTTACACACCCTTCCCTTTTCCTCTCTCCTTCTACCTCCAAGCCTTATAACAAACCCCCCTAACTCTCCCTTATCCCTCCTCCAGGGCACAAGTTTCCTAGTCTGGGACGTGGGAGGGCAGAAGAAGCTACGTCCCTCTCCTCTCTTTTCTCTCTCTCTCTCTCTCTCTCGTCTCCCCTTCTCTCCCCTCTCTCTCTCTCTCTCTCTCTCTCTCTCTCTCCCTTCAAGCCCTTACACCCTTCCCTTTCCTCTCTCCCTCTACCTCCAAGCCCTAACCACCACCTAACCCTCCCTTCTCCCTCTTCCACTTTTCCCGGCAACCCAAATTTTTCCCAGTCTGGGGGTGTGGAGGGCAGGAAAGCTACCTCTCTCTCTCTCTCCCTCTCTCTCTTCAAGCCCTTTCACCCTTCCTTGCCTCTCTCCCTCTCCCTCCAAGCCCTAACACACCACCTAACCCTCCCTTCTCCCTCCTCCAGGCACAAGTTTCCTAGTCTGGGACGTGGGAGGGCAGGAAAAGCTACACCCACCTCACCCCTCTCTCTCCCTCTCTCTCTCCCTTCAAGCCCTTACACCTACCTCAATCCCCTCTCTTACTCCAAGCCCTTATAACACCCACCTAACTCTCGCTTCCTCCTCCTCCAGGCACGAGTTTCCTAGTCTGGGACGTGGGAGGGCAGGAGAAGCTACGTCTCTCTCTCTCTCTCTCTCTCTCTCCCCTCTCTCTCTCTCTCTCTTCAAGCCCTTACACCTACCTCAATCCCCTCTCTTACTCCCTCTCCAAGCCCTAACACCCACCTTAACCCTCCCTTCTCCCTCCTCCAGGCACAAGTTTCCTAGTCTGGGACGTGGGAGGGCAAAAAGCTAGTCCCCTCTCTCTCTCTTTCTTCCCTCTCTCCCCTCCCCTCTCTCTCTTTAAACCCTTACACCCTTTTTTTTCCTCCCCCCCTCTCCCTCCAAGCCCTAACACACCACCTAACTCTTTTGCTTCCCTCCTCCTCCAGGCACGAGTTTCCTAGTCTGGGACGTGGGAGGGCAAGAGAAGCTACGACCGTTGTGGCGCTCCTATACCCGCTGTACGGACGGCATCGTGTTCGTGGTGGACTCCACGGACACGGAGGCATNAATATATGTGCTTACCTGCCCAAGTATACATAATTCTTTTTTATGTGACTTTACTTGAGGCATGGTGAGCATTCATTTCATTACAGTGCACATGCATTATTGATGCTTATTCCAATTTTTAGGTGCTGTTAGCTTACATCAGTTAAACTTAAGGCAGATACTGCAATTGTTTTGTTCTGCTCCAGTTCTGAAATTACTAAGGGCTGTGCAACACCTTATAACAGTGATTTTTAACATGAACAAAGGAAGTGCTACAGTCAATACTCATGGCAGCTCATTAACATAGGCCAAGAAACTGATTAAATTCCACTGCTATGTGAGGCCACTCACCGGATGGCATCCATGCGTCGGTCATTCCTGATCAGCTCAATGAACTCCTGCATCCTAACATTGAACTCTAAAGAGGAATTGAGTTTGCGCAGCTTGCTCTTGTTGTCGTGGCACCAAGACAGGCACTTGGAGGTGTCATGGCATGCGAGGGACTGCTCCACCTCCCTTGCCACTAGGAAGACATCTAGGTTGGTCAGGCCCTCTATACCACGGGAACTTGCCAACTGCAATAATGAAGAATGAAAGGAAGCCTCATCCAATGTACAGAGGAACAGAAATACCCCTCCAAAAAAGACCAGTGCAGCTGAGGCATGTCAAGAGCCTCATTTGCTCATGGTATTCATGAACCTGTGAAAGGGAACACATAAAACACATGAGATCCTTACTCTCAGTCCAGCACCTCCCACCCCACTTGTCTTGTCAAGGGTCTAGCAGGTCCTACATTTTTTTTTACTTTTGTGGAAATTATCCATCAATCACCCTCTCCTAATTGGTAGAGTGGTGGTTTTGTTTTCCCCCCCCCCTTGTGAGTGAGGTATTTTCCGCTCGTCATAGGGGGAGTGCGTATAGGGATGTATATAATTGTAATGGTAATGGGTAATAATTAAGGTAATTTAAGTAAATGATTAGTACTGGGATAGGATAAATTAATATTCCCAGTGGTTAATAAGCATTGCACTTAAATAATTAGCACCTTAATTTGGAGCGCGGTCATTGGCTGCCGCCCATTTAGATTCTAGGCCACCTGTGACCTACACGTGTCATAGGTATTGGTAGCGGAAGTCTCGCCACTCTCGGAGAATCAGTACACTCCACCCTCCGTGAGGATAAGACGTGCTTGTAGTATATAAGTACAAGTACAAGTACACGCCAGACCCTCGCCTTAATAACATCTCTTACTAATATACGTGCTTTTATAAAGAAGAGATTTGTACATATAAGTTTAAAACCAATGGGACGTGTTAGAATCAACACACTGATAATAGCCGTGCGTCATGGATAACAGGGTGTGAAAACCAACCTGACGCGATAACGAAACACTAAGTCTCCAGCCCTCCGCCTCTTGTCATCCACGGGCGGCTCTGATCACGCGCTACCACTGCGGATCACACGACTTGCAGTATTGATGATAACCTACAGCCCATTTCAACCCACTATCCACCGATAAGTATCCTAGTTAGTTAATTAGCTGGGATGATGTGTCGGGAGATAGACATGGGTTTGATTGTTAGGTAAGAGAACCTCATATTAAATATGTTTGTGATATAAATTCCCACAACTTTGTTGGTACCTAACCCCTGTTTTACCACCTTCCAAAATGTGGCGTGTTGACAATTTCTAGCCTTTCATAGCAAACCTGGTCCAGGCCATGGCCTATCTTAGAAGCTCGGGGCTGTTCGGCAGGAAGCCTGAGGAATAACAACTACTTCTCACACACAAGTACATTCACACACTTCACATTTACCCTTACAGGAATGAAGGATTGTCACCTTCATCTTCTGCTAAGATCTCAAGGTCACAACTCTTCAACTTACTTCCTGTATCTATTCACTGTTAAGTGAACAGAGCCTAAAATGTAAATGGAGACAAGCCCTAATTATCTCCACCATTCCGGGTTATTTGAACCTAAGTCCTTCTTTGACCTCACAGGCAGAGCTAGGCAGTATTTAAATACAAATGTATTTAAATACGTATTTAAATACATTTGTGTATTTAGAAATGTATTTATAAATACACTGGTTTTCATGTATTTAAATACTTTAATGAGTATTTAAATACATTGTATTTAAATACTCATGATATAAAAATGTAAATACATTTTTATCAGTTAATTACTCAATAAAATCAATCAATAATCTCAATTACTCAAGTTAATTAATCAATTAATTAAATATACAACAGGGAAGTATCCTTTATCATTTATCAAACATTTTATATTGTTAATCATGAATTACTGAATAGTACATGTTAAAATTTGTGTGTATTTAAAATGTATTTACAAATGTATTTAAATACAATTGATGTATTTAGTATTTAAATACATTCGTAAAATGTATTTAGTATTTAAATACATTTCTCCCATGTAATTAGTATTTAAATACATTCAATGTATTTAGTGCCCAGCTCTGCTCACAGGCCTCTCAGTTGAGGACCGAGTGTGTTTACCAGTACACCACCAGGCCGCTACCTTAGTAGTCCGATAAAAGAAAATGGAGGCCATAAAGCAAAAATTCTCAGTGCAGCACTTTTGTATTCTTAACCCCCAGGGTGCCAGGTCTGCATATATACGGACCTACCAAATGTGTCTCGTAGTACCAGGTCCATATACACACAACCCTCGTTTTCCCGGACCTCTATTTCCTGGATATCGGATTTGCCGGACAAAATCCGAGGTCTGGGGATATGTCAGTCCCGGACAAATGCCTGGTCCAGTCCGTAAGTCGACAAAGCTGTCCGGCGGTCTGAGCGTCTCCTGTCACCCCTGGTCAGTGTCCGCGCCTCCCGCCAGGTGGCAGCATGCTCAGCTGTCGTATTGTTTAGATTTGGGCACACGACACTCACGGTTCATCTGCACCGCCTTCGTCAGTTCCCTGACCCCCACTGCCCCTGGTGCAGGAACGTCTCTGAGACTATTGAATACTTTCTGCTACAGTGTCCGCGCTTCTACTCCCACCATGTAGTGCTACGCTCTCAACTCCTCGCCCTGAACGTAGCCACCTGTGACCTGCCCAACCTGCTGGCGGCGGCTGGCGTCCACCCCTCCCGGCAACACGCTGTCATCCGCCTCACCTGTGCCTTCCTGAGGAAGACAGGTCAACTACAACACCTGTGATAGCATCATAGGACATCACCAGGGCTCATAGTGTTCCCCAAGGGATCCTCGCAGCCATAAATACAACAACAAAGTGACGTAAAAGTCCGCGGCGGGGTAGTTGATATTGGCGGTTGCCGGACAGTAAATACTGGAGTAGGATAAACGTCCGGGGGTGGGTAATGGCCTCGGACTGTTGCGATTCCCAGACTTTTGCGGTTCCCGGACCAGTGCTCCCCTCTATTAGTCTGGGAAAACGAGAGTTGTGTGTATATATCTACAGGCTAGATTTACAGTCGAGATGGGCCAACAAATTTCTTTTACCCCAAGTAGGCCACCCTATGGTCTTCCCATCCCCGCCACCTTCGTCCCCTTAAACCCCACAATCGCCGCGCTTGAAGGCAAACAAAAACATAAACCTTAGTTAAACTCTGCTTGTTCTCATGCTGTCCGAGATAGAGAGGTGGCTCACAAACGGTACCTTAAGCATCCATCTCCTGAAACTCATGCCCTTTATATTTATGCCCGTAATCGTGCCAAATCCTTACTTCAACTTACCAAAAACCCTTTCATTCATAGAAAATATCAAAATCTTTCTGAATCAAATTCCTCTCGTGACTTCTGGCATCTAGCAAATAACATCTCTAACAATTTTTCTTCTTCATCTTTCCTTCCTATGCTTCACCCAGATGGCTCCACAGCTGTCTCATCTACTTCTAAAGCTGAACTCTTCGCTCAAACATTTGCTAAAAATTCCACTCTGGCTGATGAAGGGCTTGTTCCTCCTTCTCCTCCACCCTCTGACTATATTATGCCTGTCATTAAGATCCTTCGGAATGATGTTTTCTTTGCCCTTTCTGGCCTAGATCCTCGGAAGGCTTACGGTCCTGATGGAGTCCCTCCTATTGTTCTCAAAAACTGTGCTTCTGTGCTTGCACCTTGCCTGGTCAAACTTTTCCGTCTTTGTCTATCTACTTCCACCTTTCCTTCTTGCTGGAAGTTTACTCACATCCAACCTGTTCCTAAGAAGGGTGACCGTTCTAATCCTTCAAACTACCGTCCTATAGCTTTGACTTCCTGCCTTTCTAAAGTTTTTGAATCTATACTTAATAAGAAGATTCTTAAGCATCTATATGCTCACAATCTTCTATCTGATCGTCAGTACAGTTTCCGTAAAGGGCGATCTAGTGGCGATCTTCTAGCTATCCTAACTGAATCTTGGTCATCCTCCTTTAGGGGTTTCGGTGAAACTTTTGCTGTTGCCCTTGACATATCAAAAGCTTTTGATAGAGTCTGGCACAAATCTTTAATTTCCAAACTACCCTCATTCACTTTCTATCCTTCTCTCTGTACCTTCATCTTAAGCTTCCTTTCAAACCGTTCTATTGCAGCTACTGTAGACGGACATTGTTCTTCTCCTAAATCTATCAATAGTGGTGTTCCCCAGGGTTCTGTCCTATCACCCACTCTCTTTCTATTGTTTATTAATGATCTTCTAAGTCTAACTCAAAAGCCTATCCACTCCTACGCTGATGATTCTACCCTGCATTTTTCAACGTCGTTTATTAGACTCAACAGGAACTAAGTGATTCACGGAGAGATGCCACCAAGCGCCTAACTTCTGATCTTTCTATAATGATTGGGGCAAAGCAAACCTTGTTATGTTCAATGCCTCAAAAACCCAATTTCTTCACCTATCTACTCAACAATCCTACCAGATAACTATCCCCTCTTCCTCAATGACACTCAACTGTCTCCTTCTTCTACAATGAACATTCTAGGACTATCCTTTACTAAAAATCTGAACTGGAAATCTCACATCTCATCTCTTGCTAAAACAGCTTCTAAGAAGTTAGGTGTCCTGTGGCGTCTGCGTCCTTTTTTTTCTCCCTCCCAATTGCTTGTTCTCTACAGGGGCCTTATCTGCCCATGTATGGAGTATGTCTCACATGTTTGGGGAGGATCCACTCATACAGCTCTCCTAAACAGGGTTGAGTCAAAAGCTTTTAGTTTCATCAACTCCCCTCCTCTGACTGACTGTCTTCAATCTTTAAATCCCCAACGCAATGTTGCTTCTCTTGCTCTCTTCTACCGTTATTTTCATGCTCACTGCTCTTCTGAACTTGCTAACTGCATGCCTCCCCCCCTCCCGCGGCCTTGCTGCACAAGACTTTCTACTCATTCTCATCCCTATTCTATCAATCTTCCTAATGCAAGAGTTAATCAGTATCTTTACTCTTTCATCCCTTTCACTGGTAAATTCTGGAACTCTCTTCCTGTTTCTATTTTTCCACTTTCCTATGACTAAAATCTTTTCAAAAGAAGAGTAACAAGACACCTCCCGAACTAAATTGGCTCACCCCTCGTTTATTTTATTCTCTTACTGTCTTCTTTATAGGGACTGGCAACTAAGCAGGCTTTGTGTTACCCATTTTTGTTGTGCCCTTGGCCAGTCCTTTGTGATGTAAAAAAAAAAAAGTTAAAAAAATGACAAAAAGAAAATATTTGTATAGCCGAAAATAATTGAGTTAGCCCTCCAATTTTGTTTACCCAAAGTAGGCCACCCGATGGATTTCCCTGACATTATAACTCAATTTCATAATTTGTAAGTACACACAAACCTCGATTTCCCGGACCTCCATTTCCCGGATATCGGATTTGCCGGACAAAATCCGAGGTCCGGGGATATGTCAAGAGTCTGACAATTTTTTTTTTTTTTTTTTTTTTTTTTTTTTTTTAAACGTTGAAATGCCTGGTCCTGTTCGTAAATTGACAAAGTTGTCCGGCGGTCCGAGCATCTCCTGTCATCCCTGGTCAGTGTTCGCGCCTCCCGCCAGGTGGCAGTATGCTCAGCGGTCGTATTGTTTACATTTGGGCACACGACACTCACGTTTCACCTGCACGGCCTCCGTCAGTCCCCTGACTCCCACTGCCCCTGGTACAGAAACATCTCTGAGACTATTGAACACTTTCTGCTGCCTCCCGCCAGGTGCCAGCATGCTCAGCGGTCATATTGTTTACATTTGGACACACGACACTCACGGTTCACCTGCACGGCCTCCGTTAGTCTCCTGACCCCCACTGCCCCTGGTGCAGGAACGTCTCTTGAGACTATTGAACACTTTCTGCTGCCTCCCGCCAGGTGGCAGCATGCTCAGCGGTCATATTGTTTACATTTGGGCACACGACTCACAGTTCACCTGCACAGCCTCCGTTAGTCCCCTGACCCCCACTGCCCCTGGTGCAGGAACGTCTCTTGAGACTATTGAATACTTTCTGCTGCCTCCCGCCAGGTGGCAGCATGCTCACTTGCTCAGCGGTCGTATTGTTTACATTTGGGCACATGACACTCACGGTTCACCTGCACAGCCTCCGTTAGTCCCCTGACCCCCACTGCCCCTGGTGCAGGAACGTCTCTTGAGACTATTGAACACTTTCTGCTGCCTCCCGCCAGGTGGCAACATGCTCAGCGGACGTAAAAGTCCGCGGCGGGGTAGTTGATATTGGCGGTTGCCGGACAGTAAATACTAGAGTAGGATAAACGTCCGGGGGTGGGTAATAGCATGTTTGTTTATTTTTTTTTATTTTTTTTTTTCCCCCTGTTTAGAGGATAATTCCTGGACTGTTGCGATTCCCGGACTTTTGCAGTTCCCGGACCAGTGCTCCCCCTATTAGTCCGGGAAAACGAGGTTTGTGTGTATTTTCATAATATACCCTAGCGAACTTTCATCTTAACCCCATCTTTTCATCCCTTTCTTGCTCTCCCTTACTTTTTCACCTCCTTCTTGGGATCTATATATTCTCTTATCATTGTCTCCCCTATGCTTTCTATGCGACAATACTGCTTTAGTACCCTAGTCTGCTATTTTCAGTAAGCTATGCTGGTTGCAACCTCTCGGAGGTTGTCGCCTCCGTGGTGTAGTGGCTAGCGCACCTAGCTATGAATCTGTGGGCCTTGGTTCGAACCTAGGCCAGGGCAAGTCGGCGACCAGCCCACCCAGCTGTTCATTCTCCCTTTCGGAATTGATAAATGGGTACCTGGGTAAACCTGGGGAAGGTAACTGTGGTAACCCGGATGTCACACTAGCCCTGTGCCCCGGGGTAACGGGTTCTCACCCACCACAGGCTCAAGGGCTAATGTGACGGAGATGAGCACCGAGCCCACGGGCAGCATAGCGTATGCCCCCATCTTTACTTATGTTGGTTGCCACACGTCTCTGTAACTCTGTTGTTCCTCACTCTATCAAACCATCTCACATCTGAAATTTTTCTGAATATTTCATTTCCAGCTTCTTTATGTTTTTCTTTAACCTTGCAATCAGCAAACATGCCTCACGGCCAAACAAAACACATTGAACAACAATTAAAACATGCCAATTTTTGCTTCTAAATACAGATTTCTTACTCCGACCCCAAAGTGCTCCCAAAACCTTACATAGTTCCTTTTCCCATTTAATGGCTCATTTCTACTACCACAGACCCCTCTACCTTAATATCCACACTCAGATATCAAAACTTTTTCACCTATTCCAGTCGCTTACCATCCAAAACTATTTCAGCACCTCATATACCTCCTTACCTACTGCATCTCATCACTTTGTTCTTTTCCCCATTCACTTTCAACTTTATTTTATTACACACCTTCCAAAATACTATCTATCTATCTATCTCTCTCTGATGCCAATTCCTAAGAACTCCCCCAAGGGGATGGGCACGGTAGAAGATACTTAATTTATTACTGACCTTGCATTCCCTCCTTGAATGCTGTAATCCTTCCATTCTTCTCATAACCCTTTCTCTTACATATTCTAACACTTTATGCTCCAATCTCACTGGTGGTTGTCCTCTAGTACCCATCCCATCTACTACACTCATACATACTGTCTAAATCATCTCATTTTCTGCCATTCTTTCTAAATGACCAAACCCTTTCAGTGCTGTAAATAGACTTAGCAGCTGCTCTCTGTTCTCTGTAATAAACACTGTATCATCTGCAAACAGTTACTGTCCCACTTTCAATAAGTGTTGCTACACTTTTAAGCTTCATGTCAAGTCCAGAAGAAGCTCAATAGGTAACCATACTGCGTTTCATCTTGAGAAACTGAAGGACTTGACATGTGCCCATGAGTACGCAGTGGCAGTCTCAAATCGGTTTGATGTGCTCGGTGCCCTCGTTGGCCCTGTAGAACTGTGGGATACCTTCAAACGTGAAACTCTCCAGGCTGCCAAGGAGTGTATTAGGGAGCGCCCGAGGTCAAGGCGTGGTTTTGTCTCGACAGAGACTCTGGGAAATATCGAGGAGAGTCGCACTGCCAGGCTGGCTGGGAACCAGGACCAGCACAGGGCTCTGTCACGCTGGACTAAAACCCTCCTGGGGAGAGACAATGAGAGGTATGTCAGGAGTCTCGCTGAGGATGTCGAGGGTCATTTGAACGCTAATGACCTCCGACCTGCCTACCGAGCCCTGAAGAAGCTCTGTTCCAAGTCTCCATCTTGGGCGAGTGCTATTCGAGCAACAGATGGGCGCCTCGTGTCGGATATGGATGGGCAGATGGCTCGTTGGGCTGAGTACTTTGGGCAGTTGTTCACGGTGGACCCTCCAATTGAACAGCTTCACACCACTGAGTTATGGGCAGATGATGCCGTTCCTCCCATTGACGAAACCACATCCTCTCTTGACGAAGTCAGAGAGGCTGTAGCAAAGTTGAGGGGTGGAAAGGCAGCTGGTGTTTGTAATATCGGTGCAGAGCTCCTCAAAGTGGGGGTAAGGCCCTGATCCGCGGGTTGCATGCTGTCCTGACTGCCATGTGGCAATCAGGTACCATTCCTCATGCCTGGAAAAGGGGGCTTGTCGTCCCTATCTAGCAAGGGAAAGGGGACCGTCAGGACTGCAACAATTACCGCGGTATTACACTGCTCTGCGTGCCGGGCAAGGTGCTTGCCCATCTATTGCTGACGCGGATCCGCAGTCATCTGCTGAAGCATCAGAGACCTCAGCAGTCTGGGTTCACGCCTGATAAGTCAACAACGGACCGTATCCTAGCGCTTCGTATTTGCTAGCGTTTGTGAATATCTATTTATGAGGTACTACACACTTTCATATACCTCAAGCACTTCATGTACTCCAGATACTCCATCTCATGACTAATCTTCTACCATGGTATTCAAAGTTCCATTACAATCCCTCTTTCTCTCTGCCTTAAAGTAATCGTCCAGACCATTTCATAATTCATGATTTAATGTAGTTAAAATATAGCCATTAACGAGTATTTCAACAATATGTTGTCACTTTTTGTATCCAGTCAGCCGTTTTTAATTAATCCGCAATCAAACTCTGTACATTCTCTGAGCTTCCATAACGCTCCTGACAACTGGCAGCTAAACCAATGACTCGATGACATCACATAAGGTACTCCCCGCCCGCGAGGGAAGTCTGAAGTGTGTGTACACAGACAATAAACAAAGTACTTGAGGAATTTCACAGACAATAAACAAAGTACAGTAAAACCCTTATAACTCAGCACCCTCGCCCGTGGTGGCGCAGGCAGGATTGTTATAGTGACGCCTGTGATTAGAGGCTCATGCCGCCCTGTGTCCTCCCATGCACTCGCAGTCGAAGGTAGAGTTAATGGACAGGGCATGTGGGTGTTCTTAGGCCACTCGACGGTGCAGAAGGATTACAAGTGGATTTATGGGTCTCACTCGGGATCGAACCACTCTGCTACCGCCTCACCTAAACTGCATCTCATGGTTTTCACTCGGCATATCATGCCCTCACAACCTCTTCTGTGAACATGTAAACAGAAAGTCGGCAAAAAATAATGTATCTCGGCATATTGATGTTATAACTGCATCTCTTCACTTACACTCGGCATATCGTCAGTCGCATAAAGTCGTATTTTTGTCCTTTTGATCTTTTCCTGCAGGCTCAGGCTCTTCAATTTCATTCCCTTCCTGCTGGAGACACCCTTGCGTGATGGAGCTGGCATCTTGATATACAGTATTGTATGATGTAATCCCAAAACACGTAAAATAGGTGGCAAATTAAAGCAAAGGTCGGGAACCAGCGTTTAGGCTGAGCCGTGTTTTTGTCGTCCAAGCACCGTCTTGGATTACGAATCCCAATCCAATAACACTTGCTGAAATGTGTGTTATACTACTTTGTGATATTGTTTGCAATGTTTTGCATTGATTATTATTTCGGCTCCTACCAAGCTTGTTGTGTTTTTGAAGCAGAAACCAATCCTTTTTCAATCTCGACAAAAAACGGAATTCGTATCCAAGACGGTGCTTTGACGACATAAACATGGCTCAGCTGACAGCCTACCCGCTGGTTCCCGACCTTTGCTTTACTTTGCCATCTATTTTACGTGTTTTGGGATTACATCATACAGTACTGTATTTCAAGATGTCAGCTCCATCACGCAAGGGTGTCTCCAGCAGGAAGGGAATGAAATTGAAGAGCCTGAGCTGCAGGAAAAGGTGAAAGTGCTGGCAAGGATGGATGCAGGTGCGTCCATGCATGCTATTTGTGCTGAGTTTGATATAAAATCTGTACTGTATTTCCTTTTTTTTTTTTTTACCCATATCAGAGGAGGACATTGCATAACTCAGCACATTGAATAACTCGGCAAGGGCCAGAGCCCCTATTGTGCCGAGTTATAAGGCTTTTACTGTACTTGAGGAATTTAGGATGTTTTTGATAAATAAAATTTGCGATATGGTATATACACTAGGGTCCCACATAAAATGAGAAATTGGTCGATAAATGAGGTAGTTTCATGTGAATTTGCTCTGTGAAACACATAACCAATGGGAAAAATTGATATTGGTCGATCGGTCCTACCGCCCGTACCCGTACATTTATACTTGTTCACACCCATGCATACCAGAACATGGTACAGGTTGAAGTTCCCAAACTCGGCATCCCAAGACTCGGCAACACCCAAAACTCGGCTATGGTTCCGGATTTTCCAAAACACGGCAGAACACCCAAAACCCGGTGCGTAGTTGCCGGGTCGGCCGCTAGGTGCCACCACACTAGGCCGCTTGGTTTCTGCCGCCGATTTGTTTGTTGTTATTGTTCAGTGGTGTTGTGACTGTAGAGTTGTGTACACTGTTATTTTATGTACTTCTATATAGGATATACTTCTATATGTACTTCTACAGGTCTGTTATTGGTATTATGGCTCCCAAACGTCCAGGAACACCTACTGGTGGAAGTGAAAAGAAAAGGAAGAACAATGTGTTAACTATTTCTGAGAAAATTGACCATTTCATGCTTTTTTTCCCCTTAATATATCTACGTTCTAAAAGTCGGAAAATTCCATTACTCGGCTCGGCGCTGGTCCCGAGGTTGCCGAGTTTGGGAACTTCAACCTGTAGTATTTTACACTAGGATCGAAATTCCCTACACAATTGGGAGTATGGTTTCTGTTTACCTTATTGGATTCTAGGAAACATTCTTTTGGACTCAAACTTTTGTAGATAATGACATGTTGTTCATAGGGAGGCGAGACAAGTGTTTGTTTACGTGCGGCGTGCCTCTCACTCTTCTTCCTCTTGTGACCTACATCGCCTCTGTTCTTCCCTTGCCACGAACACTTTTAATGCAGATTTGGCTTTAGTTAGGAGGTTAAAGCGTGGGATTAGAAGAACATATGAACATAAGAAAATAAGGAAGCTACAAGAGGCTGCGAGGCCTACACGTGGTAGTTCATGTCACCTAACACTACCAACATCCACCTTTCATCCCCATCCATGAACCTATCCAGCCCCTCTTTAAAGCTCCCTAATGACTCCGCACTAACTACCTGTCTACTGAGTCCATTCCATTCATTCACCACCCTATTTGTGAACCAGTTTTTCCCTATTTCCTTTCTAAATCTACGCCCTTCCAGCTTGAATCCATTACTTCTTGTTCTACCCTGGTTAAAAGCCGTAAGAACTTTTCCTACCTCTCCTTTATTAAATCCCTTTATCCACTTAAAAACTTCTATCAGATCGCGCCTTACTCTGCGTCTCTCGAGTGAGTGTAACTTTAATAACTTCAATCTCTCCTCATAACTAAAGTTACGCATCCCTTGTATAATTTTGGTCATCCTTCTCTGCACTGTTTCTAACAAGGCTATATCCATCCTGTAATATGGAGACCAAAACTGAACCGCATAGTCTAGGTGAGGCCTGACTAGAGCCAGATAAAGCTTTAGAATAACTTCTGCACTTCTACTTTTAACACTTCTGGTAATGAATCCTAACACTCTATTAGCTCTATTTCTAGCCTCAATACATTGTTTCCTAGGTCGGAGGTCTGGGCCCACCCTCACTCCAAGATCTTTTTCACCTTCTGATCTTTTCAGCGATACATTGCGTATGGTGTATCTATTACCAGGGTTTTTTCTACCAACATTCATAACGCTGCACTTATCAATATTAAATTCCATCTGCCATCTGACTGCCCACTCATTAAGTTTATCTAAGTCTCCCTGCAATATGTTTACATCAGACTGTGATCCAATAATCCTACCTACTTTAGTGTCATCAGCAAACTTGCTGATATCACTGCTAATCCCACTATCCAAGTCGCTGATGTAAATCAAAAATAGTAATGGACCCAAAACAGACCCTTGTGGAACTCCACTTGTCACCAGTCCCCATTCAGATTTAGAACCATTAATTGTAACCCTTTGTTGCCTACTACTTAGCCAAGCTATGATCCAATGAAGAACCTTCCCATCTATTCCATGAGCCTTAACCTTATTTAAGAGTCTCTCGTGTGGTACTTTGTCAAATGCCTTACTAAAGTCCAGATATATTATATCATAATCCTTATCATTATCTGCCATCTCATAAACTTTCCTATAAAAACTCAATAAATTGGTGAGACATGATCTACCCTTGGTGAATCCATGTTGTGAATCATTGATCAAACTATGTTTATCTAAGTGCTCTCTAATGTTTTTTGCAATAATAGATTCCAATAATTTACCTACCACTGACGTTAGACTTACGGGTCGATAATTTGACTTTAGTCCTCTGTCTCCTTTCTTAAATATGGGAACAACATTTCCTTTCCTCCACAATAATGGCACATCGCCTATCTCAACCGATTTCCTAAAAATGTGCACTAACGACTCACTAACAACCTTATTAGGTTGGGTTAGTGACTCAAAAGCAAGTTGCCATAAACCTGGCTTAACTCTCGCTTGCGTGCCTCGCCAGAACTGTTGTTGTTGTTGTTGTTTTAGGGCTGCGAGGATCACTTGGGGAACACGATGAGCCCTGGTGATGTCCTATGATGCTATCACAGGCGTGGTAGTTGACTTGTCTTCCTCAGGAAGGCACAGGGAGACGGATGATGGCGTGTTGCCGGGAGTGGGGAACGCCAGCCGCCACCAGCAGGGTGGGCAGGTCAAAGGTGGTGATGTTCAGGGCGAGGAGTTGAGAGTGTAGCACTACACGGTGGGAGTGGAAGCGCAGACACTGCAGCAGAAAGTGTTCAATAGTCTCAGGAATGATGGGTATGTGGGTTATTGTTGGTGATGGAGAAGGGGTTGATGGTGATGGAGAAGAGGTGTTGGTGGTGGGGATGTGGGTGGGTGTTGGTGATGATGAAGGGGGTGGGTGTTGGTGGTGGGGATGTGGGTAGGTGTTGGTGATGATGAAGGGGTTGGGTGTTGGTGGTTGGTATGTGGGTGGGTGTTGGTGATGGAAAAGGGGGTGGGTGTTGGTGGTGGGGATGTGGGTGGGTGTTGGTGATGGAGAAGGGGGTGGGTGTTGGTGATGGAGAAGGGGGTGGGTGTTGGTGGGTGTTGGTGATGATGAATGGGGTGGGTGTTGGTGGTGGAGATGTGGGTGGGTGTTGGTGGTGGGGATGTGGGTGGGTGTTGGTGATGGAGAAGGGGGTGGGTGTTGGTGATGAGGGTGTGGGTGGGTGTTGGTGATGGGGATGTGAGTGGGTGTTGGTGGTGGGGATGTGGGTGGGTGTTGGTGATGGAGAAGGGGGTGGATGGTGGTGTGTGCTTACTGGTGTGGGGATGTGGGTGGGGAAACGGGGATGGGTGTTGGTGATGAAGAAGGGGATGGGTGTTAGTGGTGGGGATGTGGGTGGGTGTTGGTGATGGAGAAGGGGTTGCTGGTGATGGAGAATGGGTTGGATATTGCTGGTAGGGATGTAGGTGGGGAAACGGGGATGGGCGTTGGTGAAAGAAAAGGGAGTGGGTGTTGGTGGTGGGGATGTGGGTGGGGAAACGGGGATGGGTGTTGGTGATAGAGAAGGGGAGGGTGTTGGTGGTGGGAATGTGGGTGGTTGTTGGTCATGGAGCAGGGCAAATAGTGGCATATTCTTGATGGTTTCCATCATCATCATCATCATCATCATCATCATCATCATCATCATCTCTCTCTCTTTTTCCAACCCCAAACTGTAATTGCTCATAATTTGCGTCTTTTCAACACGACAGCTCTGTCACAAATGCTGACGTTAGTTGCGTACATTCGGCGATGACCAATGAGCTATTCGGTGAACACCAACATGTGACGTCATAAGCAATAATCGTGCAGCAGCCGGAACGGGGCTGATTTTTCCCCAGCGTTTCTTACAAAAGTTGTGTTTTTACAAAAATAATGCGTGGAAATTAATTATTTTTTGTAGTTTAGGTATTTTGAATGAATATACAATATACCTATGCAAAGAAAAAGTGGGTCTGGACAATTACTTCCAGGTTCCTAAGTACTCCCTTTGTAATTCCCCCCAAAATTTCTCACCTCTCCATTCCCTTGGCTCCCAGACCCATAAGCACTGACAAATATATATTTCTCCTTATTTATTTCTATTGTGATATTATCATCAAAACGTAGTAATACTACTACTACTACTAATAATAATAATTTTATTATTGCCCGGAGGCATATAAAAAAAAAAAAGCAACAACAACAAGACAGAGTAAACTTAACCCCTTCACGCCCAGATCTTTCCTTTGCTATCAAAAATTGTATGTTGTCGAGCCATAAAATTACAAAAAGTAACTGAATATACCAAATTAGTTAGTCAACAAGGATACTAAACAGGTCATTTCTATAAAATATTGCTTATATTCACTAAAAATTGTATAATGGTACTCAAATTACAATGGAAATTACGTTCTGGGTTTCAAAGGGTTAAGTACTAGAGCAAAAAAAACAAAACAAAAAAAACATAATACAGTAAAAGCCTTATAACTCGGCACTGTATAACTCGGAATTTGATATAACTCGGCATGGCAGAGACCCAGGACTTTTTTTTTTTTTTTTTTTTTTACACACACACACACCACACCTATACCTATAGCGCGTGTAGGCAGTGAGCTCCAGGGGTGGAATGGTAGGCCCTGGAGGCTCACTCGAGGGCTGTGATGGTTGGCCCTCGCCCGTGGTGGCGCAGGCAGGATTGTTATAGATTATTTATAGACAGGATTGTTATAGAGCCTGTGATTAGAGGCTCATGCCGCCCCCCTGTGTCCTCCCATGCACTCGCAGTCGAAGGTAGAGTTAATGGACAGGGCATGTGGGTGTTCTTAGGCCACTCGACGGTGCAGAAAGATTTCAAGTGGATTTATGGGTCTCAATCGGGATCGAACCACTCTGCTACCACCTCACCTAAACTGCATCTCATGGTTTTCACTCGGCATATCATGCCCTCACAACCTCTTGTGTGAACATGTAAACAGAAAGTCAGCACAAAATAACGTATCTCGGCATATTGATGTTATAACTGCATCTCTTCACTTACACTCTGCATATCGTTAGTCGCATAAAGTCGTATTTTTGTCATTTTTATCTTTTCCTGCAGGCTCAGGCTCTTCAATTTCATTCCCTTCCTGCTGGAGACACCCTTGCGTGATGGAGCTGACATCTTGATATACAGTACTGTATGATGTAATCCCAAAACACCGTCTTGGATACGAATTCCGTTTTTTGTCGAAATTGAAAAAGGATTGGTTTCTGCTTCAAAAACACAAGCTTGGTAGGGGCCGAAATAATAATCAATGCAAAACATTGCAAACAATATCACAAAGTAGTATAACACACATTTCAGCAAGTGTTATTGGATTGGAATTCGTAATCCAAGACGGTGCTTGGACGACAAAAACACGGCGCAGCCTACGCGCTGGTACCCGACCTTTGCTTTAATTTGCCACCTATTTTACGGGTTTTGGGATTACATCATACAGTACTGTATATCAAGATGTCAGCTCCATCACGCAAGGGTGTCTCCAGCAGGAAGGGAATGAAATTGAAGAGCCTGAGGCCCTGAGCCTGCAGGAAAAGGTGAAAGTGCTGGCAAGGATGGATGCAGGTGCGTCCATGCGTGCTATTTGTGCTGAGTTTGATAGCAAATCTGTACTGTATTTACCTTTTTTTTTCTTCCATATCAGAGGAGGACATTGCATAACTCGGGACATTGCATAACTCGGCAAGGGCCAGAGCCCCTATCGTGCCAAGTTATAAGGCTTTTACTGTATAGGCATATTAGAGGACATAGTATCAAAGTGCATATAGTACATAGGGTATACAGACATGGACACCTGTGCTACCCCACATTCTACACAAACAGCAGGCCCAGCCACCGCTGTTGTACAGGTCAACATATATAGGCCGAGCTCTGCCTGACTGAGGTGATGATGGAGTTCGCAGAGAGCTCCACCCTACTCCTTAAGCTGAACATGGAGTGTCGACGGATCACATCCAGATTGTTCACCCCGTTCCTAGCGAAAGCCAGGGACGAGCTGCACCACCTGGGCAGCCCCAAAAGCCTCTTAACCCCTTTACACCCAGATAATTTCTTTGCTATATAAAGTCGTATGTTGTCGAGCCATAAAATTACGACGTGACTGAATATACCAAATTACGGACAAGGATACTACACAGGTCATATCTACAAAATATTGCTTATATTAATTAAAAATCGTCTAGTGGTAGCCAAATAACAATGGATATTACATTCTGGGCCTCAAGGGGTTAAGGATGTCATTGTGACAGACCTTAAGGCAGTTCAGAGTGGCCACCTTGAACCGCGACCACAGCGAGTTGCAGTATATAGAGTAGCAGTGACTCCTGAATAACTCCCATCTTCACCTCTCTGCTACAGTAGGAAAATTTCCTTTGTAGAGTATAGTAGTGGTGTCTCTACATTTTACATGGGTCTTTCTTTTACATCCGAAGCATCAACCTCCATATAATCTCATTCCCAGTTCTGCCCAACTATATTCCTCCATGTGAACCATGGATGAAGTCAATCCTAATCAAGACCCACCACAGATCCTACCTTGGTTGCAGTGGAGTAGCAGCCAGCACGCAGCAGGTATTCCACCAGCAGGCGGTCCAGACGGGTTCGCTTCCACTCTGCCACCACTGATGGGCTGAGAGAGTCATGGTCCTTGAGGTGGTCGACGCGCCGCTTCACAACCCGTCCAGACTCTATCTCCTCCTGAGTTGCCTCCTCAGCCTGTAAGATGTCCTTGGTTTATAGTTCTTTAACCAATCAATTTCTCCTTAGTGTACATCATTAACCCGGGAACCCTAATCCTGGGGAATGTTGCTTATTACTAACCCCGGGTGGAATATACCCAATATTTAGGATGAAATAAACACCATTTCTAATAATTTTTTCATTAAATCAGACAATACAGTGATAAAATATAACTCTATAACTCTATTTTACTATAAAAACCTTTAACCTAAACTGAAATTTTATTACTGAGGTAGGACTCTAGAAAACAACAGAAAAAAGTGCTTGTTTTCCTTACTTTTGTATAATATAAATTCCAGAGACAGGTTACTATAGTCTATTCACTTAAGCCTGGATTCCTGGGCTGGGAGCTGCTCGCTGCCTAGCCGAGTTTGTAAGGACATCGCTGATTGGCTGATAGCCTCGGGCAGGGTGGCGATGGTGGTGGTACTTGCCTCGCTGCAACCCAAAACCCTTGCTTTGCCTCAGAAAAATATTCATATTTCTTGGCTTTACTCATCTCTTACACAAGATAGGCCTATTTTGTTTGCATCAGTAAATCAGGCAGTGATTGTTCAACAACAACACGCCATTCATAACTCAATAGGGTAAAAAATAAAGTCATGACTGACTATCACAAGAGTAGGCGGACTTTTAGGTTTTCAGTGCATTGAAATGTTGTACTCCTACCCGATATAACCAAGCTACCAGATAATAGTTATGAAAGCTGAGCCTACCATCGTGTTCATAATACATTGCTGCATATCATGAGCATAAAAAAATTACAGTAAGACTTCACTAATATTAAGATAATTAAAGGAAAGTAAAAGAGTGTATAAACATTATTTCTTGCTTATTTTGCTTCAACTCGCTCTAACTCCATAAGTTTTGGTCACATTCAATTTTCAAGAACTGTTTCAAAATCCTTATACTTTTCCGCTTCCTGTGGTATGTAGCACGTACCAATAAGGAAAAGAGTAGGTGGTCAAAATGGCTAAGAAAGTTAAACTGTTTCAAACTGGTGCCGTGACGGGTGGAGCCTCTGATAGCTCTCCCGAAAACAGTCTCTCCTATATAGGGAGCAATGCTCACCCGTCACTGTGCCAGTTTGCAGTAGTAGTTTTAACTTTCTTAGCCATTTTGACCACCTACTCTTTTCCTTATTGGTACGTGCTACATACCACAGGAAGCGGAAAAGTATAAGGATTTTGAAACAGTTCTTGAAAATTGAATGCGACCAAAACTTATGGAGTTAGAGCGAGTTGAAGCAAAATAAGCAAAAAATAATGTTTATACACTCTTTTACTTTCCTTTAATTATCTTAATATTAGTGAAGTCTTACTGTAATTTTTTTATGCTCATGATATGCAGCAATGTATTATGAACACGATGGTAGGCTCAGCTTTCATAACTATTATCTGGTAGCTTGGTTATATCGGGTAGGAGTACAACATTTCAATGCACTGAAAACCTAAAAGTCCGCCTACTCTTGTGATAGTCAGTCATGACTTTATTTTTTACCCTATTGAGTTATGAATGGCGTGTTGTTGTTGAACAATCACTGCCTGATTTACTGATGCAAACAAAATAGGCCTATCTTGTGTAAGAGATGAGTAAAGCCAAGAAATATGAATATTTTTCTGAGGCAACGCAAGGGTTTTGGGTTGCGGCGAGGCAAGTACCACCACCATCGCCACCCTGCCCGAGGCTATCAGCCAATCAGCGACATCGTTACATACTCGCCTAGGCATCGAGCCGCTCCCAGGAATCCAGCTTAAGTGAATAGACTATAGTGATCAGAATGACTTATCAATCACACTCTTGGGTCCCTTCAGCCTGTCACTGGACCACCAATGCCCCAACGGCCTCATTCATCGATTAATATGCAAGTATATAATCAGCACTGTGACACTACTACGGGGCTAGGGCGGGTCATACTTAGGTGCCATCATGAATCTGAATGAAATCCTCTCATGAGGGGTATCTAAATTATGTATTTTTATATAAGGAATTCAAATATGAGCTTATTTTTTGGATAGAACATCTCTAACCTACATCAATTTGTATTTCTAATTTTTCAATTTTACCCTTTACAGCCCCTTTATATAATATTAGAAGAAATAAGGCAAATCATGTATATTGATAAAGCCAAATCAAATTTACATATTCATTAACATGTCAATCGCATGTATATCACTGAATACATTTACAAAGATTATTCTCCTGACTTCCTGAACTTTGCCAGGCTGCACAAGTCCTGTTTTGACTAATTTTTGGACATCAGCCTCCTGTTGGTTTCCTGAGCCCTGATCCCTCCATCCCTCTTTTCATGTGAAAAGTACTTAGCAGAAGCCTCAGTCACCATTTTAATAACCCTCTCAATACTTTGTGTGTGGCAAGGCCAGTTGAGCACTTCCATGGGTGTGTTGACGAAGTTTTTCACCTCGGACGTGCTTAGAGAGCAGGTGAGAGGTGGCTCTGACACATCTTCTGACCAGCTGATCAGGTCAACTATGCTGGAAGCATCACAATTAATGTCAGGTGTCCTGCTGGTCCTAACAGAGGAGTCTCCTAGCTGAGTATCTGGGTCCCCTCTCCCCTGATGGCCAGGATTCTCTCCACCCCTCAAATCCTCTCCTTCTGATCCTCAGAGCACAGCATTGTTTGGAGGATGGCTTCACTGTGGGCATACCAAGCAGATCTTTTCACAGTTGGCGTCACAATGTCAAGCACCTCCTTCCTCTGTGACTTAAGGCAGTCCAGTTGAAAGAGGATGTGCCTAGGCCCTTCAATCCAGAAGTGTTTGACTTCCACGTTTAACCAACATGGATAATACACTCCAATGATGAATTCCACAATGAAGTGCAGATTCTAAAGGTCCTTCACTTTAAGTCCATGTTTTGACACCCAGAGCCTGAGAAGTCTATTAGCTGTTGTGAGCCAGCGGCTGTGGTTTACTGGTCCTATCTCCAACAGAGCCATCCCTGCAGGAAGCACTCCACCCCTGACTGCACAGACAATTTTATAGCCATAGTGTTGATCAGTTGAGAGATCTTGAATGACCTTGTCAGGCAGCTTGATCAGTGGAGGGCCAACGGAGATACGGGTGAAGTTTGGATTGATTTCAATTCTGATCTCAAAAGTCTGTAGCAGAATCAAGGAGCTTTCCTATTGGCCCGGATAATTTTTTGTCTGACAGAGTAGGGCCATCAAAGCCAACAATCAAATGGCACAGGGGAAGTTCACCAGTGTGTAAGTTGCACACCAACCAGACCAGTTTTCCCCCCAGGTGCAGCTCCAATCAATCAATCATTGGGGGCATACGCCGGGGGGCGCGTCGCCTTGCCCACCCTACGACGCCACTCCCGGGGGTCACCACGCGCGAGTTCCCATGCAGGATCCTTTCCCATACCAAGCAGCTCTCGACAAGAAACATCAACTTGCCCCAGCCACAAGCCTTGTGGGCGCCCCCTTGGCCTCCTCCATGCCGGATTGTCTCTTACAGATACAACCCGATGGGAAGGATCGGTTTCAGGGTAGCGTGCCACATGCCCATATAGCCGAAGTTGGCGCTGACGGACTATGCAGGCAATAGGCCTCGATTCAGTCTCACGGTGCAATCGCTGATTTGACACGTAATCATCCCAGCGATACCCCATGATTCTGCGAAGACACTTATTACCAAAGGCATTGATTCGTCTCTTCAAGTCACTATTTAGTGTCCATGTCTCACAACCATAGAGTAAGACAGGGATCACAAGCGATTTGAAGATCCGGATCTTTGTCCTCCTGCACAGGTACCGACAATGCCAAATACTCCCGCTGAGCGAGTCCATCACACCGTGGGCTATGCCAATCCGCCGTAAGACTTCTTGACGTGACCCGCCGTCATTATGGACTGCGCTACCAAGGTATGTAAAACTTTCCAAGATCTCAATGTCCTCGCCACACGCATGTACAGACTGTACTGCTTCATCTAGTAAGTCTCCAAACACCTGGACCTTGGTCTTGAGCCAGGAGACCTCAAGTCCCAAAGGCTTTGCCTCCTCGTGCAGCGCCTCGAGAGCCATCACCAGGACCTCCAGCGACTCAGCAAAGATTACTGCATCATCGGCAAAAACAAGATCAGTGATCTTGGTGTTGCCAACGGATGCTCCACAATCACTTTGATCTACAACCTTGTCCAATACCCAGTCCATACAAGCGTTGAAAAGTGATGGGGCAAGGACGCACCCTTGCCTCACTCCTGTATTCACAGGAAAGAAGCTGGATACACCTGCCCCACACTTCACAGCACTCTCAGTCCCAGAATACAGACCAGTTATCAAACCAATAGTCCTTGCAGGAATCCCTCGAAGTCGCAGAAGATCTCAGAGTGACTCACGTTGCACTGAGTCAAATGCCTTCTTGAGATCAACATAGGCTGCAAGCATCCCCTGTCGAAACTCACGTCGGCGTTCCACCAGGACACGAAGCGCTAGGATACGGTCCGTTGTTGACTTACCAGGCGTGAACCCAGACTGCTGAGGTCTCTGATGCTTCACCAGATGGCTGCGAATCCGTGTCAGCAATAGATGGGCAAGCACCTTGCCTGGTACGCTGAGCAGTGTAATACCGCGGTAATTGTTGCAGTCCTGACGGTCCCCTTTCCCTTTCCAGATAGGGACGACCAGCCCCCTTTTCCAGTCAGGAGGAATGGTACCTGATTGCCACACGGCAGTCAGGACAGCATGCAACCCGTGGATCATGGCCTCATCCCCAGCTTTGAGGAGCTCCGCACTGATATTACAAACACCAGCTGCCTTTCCACCCCTCAACTTTGCTACAGCCTCTCTGACTTCGTCAAGAGAGGGTGCGCTTTCGTCAATGGGAGGATCGGCATCCACTGCCTGTAATCCAGTGGTGTGAAGCTGCTCAGTTGGAGGGTCCACCGTTGGAGGGTGCAGCTCCAGCTTCCGCATTATTCCCTTCATAGGTATTTATTTTGCTTCACAGGAAACTTGGGCTAGCAATACGTATTTGGTAAGTACACAAAACTTACCACCTCTGCAAGGAGCAGTTGGTGTTTACAAGACGTTTATGCTGTCTGCAACAGTGCAACATGGTGCTGCTTTGCTTACTTGTGTCTTTCATTATTCCTTACTTCTATGCGTATTATTATATATGGCAGCATATGCCAAACTGATCTTGTTTTTGCCGATGATGCAGTAATCTTTGCTGAGTCGCTGGAGGTCCTGGTGATGGCTCTCGAGGCGCTGCACGAGGAGGCAAAGCCTTTGGGACTTGAGGTCTCCTGGCTCAAGACCAAGGTCCAGGTGTTTGGAGACTTACTAGATGAAGCAGTACAGTCTGTTCATGCGTGTGGCGAGGACATTGAGATCTTGGAAAGTTTTACATACCTTGGTAGCGCAGTCCATAATGACGGCGGGTCACGTCAAGAAGTCTTACGTCGGATTGGCATAGCCCACGGTGTTATGGACTCGCTCAGCGGGAGTATTTGGCGTTGTCGGTACCTGTGCAGGAGGACAAAGATCCGGATCTTCAAATCGCTTGTGATCCCTGTCTTACTCTATGGTTGTGAGACATGGACACTAAATAGTGACTTGAAGAGACGAATCAATGCCTTTGGTAATAAGTGTCTTCGCAGAATCATGGGGTATCGCTGGGATGATTACGTGTCAAATCAGCGATTGCACCGTGAGACTGAATCGAGGCCTATTACCTGCATAGTCCGTCAGTGCCAACTTCGGCTATATGGGCATGTGGCACGCTACCCTGAAACCAATCCTTCCCATCGGGTTGTATCTGTAAGAGACAATCCGGCGTGGAGGAGGCCAAGGGGGCGCCCACAAGGCTCGTGGCTGGGGCAAGTTGATGTTTCTTGTCGAGAGCTGCTTGGTATGGGAAAGGAGCCTGCATGGGAACTCGCGCGTGGTGACCCCCGGGAGTGGCGTCGTAGGGTGGGCGAGGCGACGCGCCCCCCGGCGTATGCCCCCAATGATTGATTGATTGATATGCCAAACTGTATGCTAATTTTAATTAAGTTGAATGAGACCTATTTTTCTTTAAATATTTAGATGAATTATATATTTTATGAAGTAGTTAGAACAATACTGTATGAGAGAAAATGTGAGCAGCTATGACAGAAAAATTGAAGAGGCATATGCTAGGGTAACTACAATAATAAATTTATCATCAATTTAATAATAACTAACTGCAAATTGATGTAGGTTAGGGTTATCAGAATTAAACTTTTTCTTCAGATTTGTGTTCTACACACCAAAATACGTTATTTGAACACCCCTGTCCATTAATTGAAAAAAAATATATAGTATGACCCGCCCTACTACTACGCTGTTCCTAACGGTGGGTGAAATTCACACAAAATAGACGCCAGAGGTAACACAAATAGAGACATGAGAACAGCACCTCTCATTACAAGGTCCTGACATGCACTGAGGACTACTGGGAGGGACAGACTCTTATCTCCACGCACCACGTGACAGTCACGCAGCGACGGCGTGTTGGGTAAAAAATACCCATGGATAGGGTTCCCGGGTCAATAAGGTCTGCATAAACAATTTAATTCTTCAGAAATTGGTCACAGTATACACTGACATGAATTAAATATTAGCGTATATGCAGCATAGCACGTCAAAAGGCGGAAAGCAACATAATTACAGTTTGCTGCATATCGCTTCCAAAGTCCGGCGATAAAGACAGTAAAGAAATCACAGAAATATAAATTTTACATTTCAAGCTCTAAACTTTAACCATTAGGTGTCCACAGTAGTCTCTGAACAATATGTAATATTTATGGAAAAATATTTTCTTCATATTCATATATACTTGAAATTCAGAATACCTTAGTTGGTAATAAAGATCACCTGACTTTGGAAGAAATGTGAAGCTGGTTTTTCTATGTTTCTGTCATTCAAACCATTACACTAACATTTTCAATCAATAATAAAGTAATGATGAGTTGTTTTATAACAAAATATAAGAAAAAATGGGGTTAAACAATGCTTAGAAGGAAAGCACCATCCTGGGTGAGCACCCAAGTGTGAGAGGCTGCCGGCCAGGAGTTCTTTTATATAAAAAGGGGGACCTTATTACATTTTATACACTATTATGTCATCCTTTCTCATCGGCTGGTGGCTGGCACCAGGAGTGGGGTGGCCAAAGTAGATATTTAACTTTTTGACGAATGAAGGCTTACCAGTATGTAATTCAGCTGACTGCTGACATGGTTGTGCGAAATAGTTCTTTTCTACGGATTATTAACCTTATTGTTAGTGTCAATAGACAGAAACAGACTTCACAGAGTGAAAGAGTAGTGTTTGAGGGTGAAGTAGGTGTGGACAAACATGTTTGAGGTGGTGTGTGGCTCTCCACCTTTTGATGCGCTATGCCTCATAATACTCTACACTCAACCAGCTATCAAGCATTTGGCTATTGCATTTCACAGCTATTGTGGGACCCTCAAAATCTGCACACCTCGGCTATAGTGCATATCTATCATGGCTATCACGCACTAGAAGTGGTGAAACATACTGAGATATTTAACATTCCCAGGCCATACGTCATCATGCCCAATTCATACATTACTCGCTACCTTATTGGTCAACATTATTGGGACAGCAAGCACTGTGATTGGCCACCATCCTTCTCTCCCTTCCCGCATGCGCCTGTGCATGTTCCTCGTACCACTAAAAAAAAAGTAGATACCGTATATGGCGGCGTACAAGTCGACTCTTTGAGCCTGAAAAAATCTCTCTAAAACTAGGGGTCGACTTATACAACAAGGATAAAATACGAACCTTTACCACCGAGTGGCAAACAAGTGGATCAGCACTACTAACAATCGCTGTACACCACTTACCATAACTCCAGCAGGTTACCACAAATATTTCCAACTAAAACTTGTGTTCGGTGAACTTACTTAACATATTTAACACAGAGTAATATATATATATATATATATATATATATATATATATAATAATAAAATAATAAAACGGGGCAGGTCTATAAATGGTTACCTGGAGAAACCTGGGGAAGGTAATTGTGGTAACCCACATGTCACAATAGCCATGTGTCCCGGGTTAGTGGGTTGTCACCAGTGGTGGGCGCCGTTAATCAAAAAGTTAACTTCGTTAACCGTTAATCCGTTATCCAAAAAAATTACTTCGATAACCGTTAATCAGTTAATTCTTTAAAAATGTAACGGAAGTTATTGATAAACCGTTAACGTTAATTTTTATTCTAGAAAAAAGAAAAAAAAATCAATTTTTGCTCTAAAACCACCTAAAAACACCTTTGAAAAGTACCAAAACTATAAAATCAGCCTTTATGGGATTTTTTAAGGGCTTTAGAACCCAAAAACTATAGTTTTTTTTTGCTTTAGAGTTAAAAAAAGGCAGATTTTATAGTTTTAACTTAAAAAAAACTAAAAAAGGCTGATTTCACAGTTTTGGCCCTGCTTTAGGTTTTTAAAGGTTTTTAGAGCCAGAAAAGGGTGAAAAAAACTTAAATGAAACACAATATTAGTATTAAACAAAAACAAAATATTGATAGTGGCCGAAAAAAAAAAAAAAAAAAAATGCAAAACCCGATATATACATAATTTAATTTTTCCTCTTTTTTCCTCTTCGGTTTTTATGAAATTTTTGGGTTAGCGGACTTGAGTTAACGGAAGTTAAATGTAACGGAAGTTAATTAGTCCGATAATGATTTCCAAAGTTAACTTAAGTTAAATCGTTAACGAAAATGTTAACTTCGTTAATTAACGATTAACGGATTAACGGTTTGGTGCCCACCTTTGGTTGTCACCTGCCACAGCCTTAAGGGCTAATGCAACTTTGATGAGCACCGATACCACGCACAGCATGGTGTATGCCCTCATCTTTACTTTCACTGCTTACACCCGATGGACCTGGTGTCTTTCCAGCTTTCATCACTTTTAATGGTCTTTCTACTTCTTCTATTATATTTTCCATTGGACCTTCTATAATTTCAACCTCCTCTAGCTCATTGTTATTTTCTACATTCAGCAGTCAGCTACATTCAGATAACCAATGTTTAATACAATAACTAAAATGCTCCAGCATATGTAGAATGACTACTTTATGTAAATTCTTGACATAGATACAGATAGTTCAAAAGGTAATCTACATATCCCTCAATTGTGTATCTTGCCCTCAAACAAATTCAAACAACTCAGTGAATACTGTTACCTTAGCTGTGTTTTGAAGATGTTAGGCTCTTTACCATGATACTCCAGATTCAGCCTCTAATACATATAGAGATGAGATCAAAGACTTTTGATAAATTTGTAATGTTTTTTGTGATATTACAGTGTTAAGGTGCCACTTTACCTTGCGCTTGAAGGAGGACAGCTTTTCCACTACCCCACCAAGCAGAGATGAGATCTGTGAGGCACTGCGGTTGTCAGTAAAGAGAATTCGCTCAAGCTCCGTCACGGCTGTGGTCACATGACATACTTCTCGGTCTAGGGTTTTCTGGGCAAGCCGGAATTTCTTGTTTAGGACGTCATACGGAACCTGGGCAGAGGTACATCACAATTAAGCTTTAGGGACTTGACAATGACACCCAGTTGAAGCTTAGACTCTTTGATCATTTTGGATTTCATATATAAGGGCAGAGACAGGGTGCGACTCAAAGAAAGAAAAAGAAACAAGTAATTTGTGAATACACTAGTCTAAGGTCCAGAAAAGATTTACATTTCAGGTCTATCAAAAATTCCTACATCTAAGCTGAATCATAAAACTAGTTTTTTCTATCTCCATCCTTTGAAGGTTGGCTTATGGGCTAATGGAAAAAAAAAAAGGCTCAGCAATTTATAATGCGAGGCAAAGGAGGATAACCATATCACCATCTTAATTAGACCTTTTTGGCCTTAGTAACTTACATTATGCTATGGCACACAAATCTGGGGCTTCCCTAATCTATCTTACTTTATGTGCCTCATAGATATTCATTTACAAAATTACAGCTTTAAACAGCATTGCAATTTGAGCTAAAATTACTAAATAACACTGATTTAAAAATATACAGAGATTACTGAGATTAACACCATATAAAACATCTGGACCATTTCAAACCATAGCCTTAACACACTCATATTTCAAGTTTTTAGCATTAGCTATTTCAGATTATTGATCTAGTCTTGGCTGATTTGGTCCAAATATCATACTCAATAATTTTGACAATCTTTGCTGATCACAACTTTTTTATTTCACACTCATAAGAACATAAGAACATTAGAAAATAAGGAAGCTTCAAGAGGCCATGATACCTACACTATGTAGTTCCTGTGAATACGTAGTTCACTCATAATTTCTGAGTCATATTACAGACAATATTTAAGCATTTCTTTCAGCAAACAACATCAGCAGTCTTAAGTGAGTGGCAAAATTATCTTGCATGAATTAAAAACAGCATTACTATAACCAGCAGATGTAGTTATTTATTAGGTCTTAACTTTCAATTAACAAACATACTATGCCTGAAGCAGTAGTTATGGCTAAGCTGGTACTATATATTCCTAATCCCAAGTTTTCATAATTATTCATTTCTTAAATGTGCAGTAAAAACTATGGCAGGTACCGACCTGCCGAGGTGGCGAGGTACCGAAAAACCCTACCGACATAATATTTTAGATAGCACAGAATGAATCATCTGTGAAATGTAGTAGTATTTTGTGCATTGTGATGTTTTCCTAATGCCCTAAATAAACCACACATTAGTAATCATTAGCAATATCCAGAAATCACCTAACTCAGGGTGCATTGAGAATCTCCACATATGTGTGACAAAAGCGACATGGCCTGAACCGAAGTTCGTTTCATGCTCAACACCTAGGAACTAACATCATTGCCAGACATTAACCTAGATCATAGCGCTAAGTTGGAAATAAAGGGGAATTTCAAAAACATGCTATATCATCTTATAAGGTGGAATTTGTGGGTAACAGTTAATCCCCAAGGAAACTTAAAATTCCCCTTTGCCTCAGGACGTGATGAATGTAGCATGGATTTTCAGCAAGCAACAGACAAGAACAATGGACATACTTTTAGTGTTGGATGTTCTATAGAAGACACATCAGCCATACTGAAGAGATCTGGATGGGGAGGCCTGGTGAAAAAGATAATCTATGAGTGTATGCTGCAATATATTACAATTTGATACAACTCTAGTATTTAATTTGCATTGTAACATCACCTAAATCAATATATCATAGTCTACTTTGGTATACACTCAACCCTTGGCTATCGCATCGCGTCTTATTGGTGCCGCTAAAAGCGTCCTATAGCCGAAATTGCGATAGCCGAACAATAGAACTAATGGTAATAATTTTAATTGGTGGCAGGATCCCCAAGATGACCACATATTTTACCACTTTTTTCAGTATTTTAGTATTTTCAACTGGTAATTGAATATGAAGCTAGAAGTGCTCTTTTCTTATGCATTTTTATGTGTTAAGAATGATGGTCACATTAAAAATCGTCAGAAGTGCCTCATTAGGTTAGGATATGAATTTTCCAGAAATAAATAGGTAATTTCTGTACAGTTTATTGGATTTGTAATTTTATGTATTTTTGGCCAGTCATCCCATAGAGTGTTTACCAGATATATTTTATGTCATCCACATAATCTACTCTACTCCCCGCACAAATTTTTTTCCCGCTTTCCCCACCCAAAACCCTGTATTCTTGACAGGTCTCCAGGTTTGTTATGGAGGAGGGGGGATAACGGCCCTCCACCGGGCAGGTTCAGGAAGACATGGAGGCTGTGTGGAAGAGGATCTGGCAGAATTCTATAATGATTTAAAACGATACCATTATCATAACATACACAAAATCAACTGATTTTGTATACACTATACACGTCTCGTCTATGTTTATACACTACCCTCCCGAGTTTCGCACTTGCTTTCTTCCGGAGGCATAGCGCGAAACTCGCGGATCGCGAAATGCTTATTTAGTCCGTTTTTTTTGTGTGTGTGTGTGTGTGTGTGTGTGTGTGTGTGTGTGTGTGTGTGTGTGTGTGTGTGTGTGTGTGTGTGTGTGTGTGTGTGTGTGTGCCTACAGCGCCGTTAGGCAGTGACCTCCAGGGGTGGGATGGTAGGCCCTGGAGGTTAACTTGAGGGCTGTGTACCTACCGTATTTTACAGCTTATAAGACTCACTTTTTCCCCCAAAAAATATCCTGAAAATGCCCCAAGCCCCTGTCCACCCAGCAGTGAATGGGTACTGGGTGTTAGCCTAGGGTTTGTGACCCGCTTCCCGTAGAGAAGAGGAAGGAGGAGAGGAGCTTGAGATTGAGCTTGAGTTGGGAGTCACCCAGCGGATGCTGTTTTGGTCTGAGTGAGTGAGCCTGACACATATCTTGTCAGCTGATGGTTGTGTGACAGTGTTATACGACAATAACACTGTCACAATGCCTTCCTCTCTTCTCGCCTGTCTCCTCCAGTACCTCCAGAAACCACAGTACCACACACGTCATGGTTAATCACTTATAAAGGAGTGTTTTGTGGTAAATAAGTAAGGTAAGGTGCTACTTATTTTGAGGTGTTACCTATCTTATGCGACACCGGCTGTTCCTGTAGAGAAAAACACAAACAAATGGAAAAAAACAAAGCAAAACTACATACAGCTATACTAAGCCTATTATTATACAGGGAGGTCCCGTTATACGAGCATTCGGTATACGAGAATCCGATGATATGAGATGTGTAAATTAGGGTCTATTTTCAATATACGAGATCGAAATTCCAATGATACGACATTCAAACTGGGGTGAGTAAAATTATCAAGTTAAAAATGCGCGCCCTACCACTCCCGGGCTGGACAAAGGGGGATTTGGTTGACCCCAGTGAGGTCACCCCTAGCAAGCCGTGACCTGAAGGGTAATTAAGCATATGGCGCTGCCTGACATTTAGGGGTAATTAGCCAAGTGTGCGGCTCCAACTTTGGGACCGCAGTCAGGTCACCCCTAGCAAGGCGTGACCTGAAGGGTTTATTAAGCATATGGCCCGGCCTGACATTTAGGGGTAATTAGCAGGTGTGAGGCCCCAACCTTGGGACCCCTACACTACCTTCTCTTGTATCACGCAGCGTCCCCTAAATTACGACATCTTTTTAGCTTGTTATGCATGTTTTATTTTTAATTAATGTGCAGTTATGTTATTTTGTCTGCTATTTTCTCTTTCAGAATGCTTTTTCTACAGAATAGGTAGTACAGTGTGGGTAATATAGACGCTGTGTGTTTGTCGTGTTTGCCATAGTTTATTTTAGCTTCAAAAACATGTCTTTTTTTTTTTTTTTTTTTTTTTAATTGATGGGGTCCTGGAACCAAACCTATATTTTACCATTAGTTATGTGTTTCGTTATACGAGATTTCGCTTTACGAGTATGCCAGGTGGAACCTAACTGCTCGTATCTTCGGGACCTCCCTGTACTATACTAAGCAGGAAGGAAGAAAGATGTGTCCCGTACGTCTCTTATGGGAGGCGGTAGCAGAGTGGTTAGCGTCAAGATATATGTCAAGCTCGATCACGAGCTTGACAGACGACCTACAAAGTGATACTAAGCAGAAAAGGTCACAAGAAGAAGAAGAAGTCTCCGAGTGGCGTTCTCGGTGATCTGAGTTCGATCCTTGATGAGGGCTGTAAAATCCACTTTAAATCTTTCTCTGCACTGTTGAGTGGCCTAAGAACACCCACATGCTGCCCATTAGCTCTACCTTCGATTGCGAGTGCATCGGAGGATACAGGGGGCGGCATGAGCCTCTAATCACAGGCGTCACTATAGAAATTCTGTCTGCACCACCACGGGCGAGGGCCAACCATCACAGCCCTCAAGTTAATCTCCAGGGCCTACCATCCCACTCCTGGAGGCCACTGCCTAACGGCGCTGTAGGCACACAAACACACCAGAAGAAAAAAAGAAAAAAAAAAAAAAAGAAACTCGGGGATATAATGCACGAAAGTCGGGATGATAAGAATTTAGGACTCGGCGCGAAACTCGAGGATCGCGAAACTCGCATAGCGTGAAACTCGGGAGGGTAGTGTAAAAAATGCACAGCTGACAAGAATTTTGTCCATGGGCTGCTATGTTTGACTAACGGCCCCAACACCTACTTGTGAAGAGGTAATGGTGATAGCAGTATTGTTAAAACCTAACAACCTTTGTGAATACAATATTAGTGCTTTACAGTCAAATATTAGTTAATCGGAATTTCCTGGCCTGAACAGCTGTTAAGGTTCAGTAACAAACACTGTGTGTGCGGCCCCTGACGTCATAACCAACCAATCTGCAAGCCCTCGCTAGGTCTGGCCAAGTCTGGCTTGCAGCCATGGCAATCATAGTGCGATAGACATAGTTGGGGCGTGATAGACATGCTTGTGCAGATATACAAGGTGTGATAGCCGTAAACCTTGCTTGGTAGCTTAATGTGCTGTAGCCGAGGTTTGAGGTACATTTCAGGGGAGGCGGTGCCCGAGTGGCTAGCGTCTGGAAGTGACAAGCTTGGTGTACCGAGTTCGAATCCCACCAGGTGTCACAATCTTTCACCAATCGTCGAGTGGCCTAAGAATACCTACCTGCTGCCCATTAACTCTACCTTCAACAGCGAGTGCATCGGAGGACCTAGGGGGCAGCATGAGCCTGTAATCACAGGCGCCACTATATAAATCCTACCTGCAACAACACGGGGAAAAGCAAACAATTATAGCCCTCAAATGAACATACAGGGCCTACCATCCGAGCCCTGGAGGTCATTGCCTACAGATGCTATAGACCGAAATAAAAATAAAAATAATAATACACACAACCCTCGTTTTCCCTGACTATTAGGGGGGAGCACTGGTCCGGGAACCGCAAACGTCCGGGAATCGCAACAGTCCGAGGCCATTACCCACCCACGGATGTTTATCCTACTCTGGTATTTACTGTCCGGCAACCACCAATATCAACTACCCCGCCGCTGACTTTTACGTCACTTTGTTGTTTTTAGGGCTGCGAGGATCCCTTGGGGAACACTATGAGCCCTGGTGAATCACCAGGGCTCATAGTGTTCCCCAAGGGATGGTACCCAACCCTGGGTACCATCCAGTGGTGGATGTCCTATGATGCTATCACAGGCACTGTAGTTAACCTGTCTTCCTCAGGAAGGCACAGGTAAGGCGGATGACAGCGTGTTGCCGGGAGGGGTGGACGCCAGCCGCCGCCAGCAGGGTGGGCAGGTCATAGGTGGCGACGTTCAGGGTGAGGAGTTGAGAGCGTACAACACTGCTGCTGCCGCGGCCGCACTGCCAGGCGTGGATGAGCGCTTTGCTTGTATTTTCATCTTTACTTATATATATCATATCAATAATAGCCATTAAAATGCAATTATATGTCTACATTCACCTAGAATGATGATATTTCACAGTATACCAAGCAGTAATGAGCAAGCCTGAAAACTTTCTACTTCTCCTAATACCAGTCCCGAGCAGTCGTGGGCGAGCGTGCCAACTTCAGCATTTAGCGCCAGTCACTGTTTACCTCCCAACATAGCTACACAGTCTGGTTGTGTTTGTGATTATTTCTCATTTATTGAGGAGCGTGCCAAATCCAGCATGTAGCGCCAGTCACTGTTTACCTCCCAACATAGCTACACGGTCTGGTTGTGTTTGTGATTATTTCTTATTTATTTCACAATTTTTCCTGTGTTTTTCCTGTATTTTCACACACTTGGGAAAATACCCCTGCAGTAACGGACAATCGGCTTTAACGGACCATTTCTCCCCCCTTTTAGTCCATTAAATTGAGGGTTGACTGTACAGGGAGGTCCCGTTATACGAGCATTCGGTATACGAGAATCCGATGATACGAGATGTGTAAATTAGGGTATATTTTCAATATACGAGATCGAAAATCCAATGATACGACATTCAAACTGGGTGAGTAAAATTATCAAGTTCAAAATGCACGCCCTACCACTCCCAGGCTGGACAAAGGGGGATTTGGTTGACCCCAGTGAGGTCATCCCTAGCAAGCCGTGACCTGAAGGGTAATTAAGCATATGGCACGGCCTGACCTTTAGGGGTAATTAGCAGGTGTGCGGCCCCAACCTTGGGACCCCTACACTACCTTCTCTTGTATCACACGGCGTCCCCTACATTACATCGACTTTTTTGCTTGTTATGCATGTTTTATGTTTAATTAATGTGCAGTTATGTTATTTTGTGTGCTATTTTCTTTTTCAGAATGCTTTTTCTACAGAATAGGTAGTACAGTGTGGGTAATATAGACGCTGTGTGTTTGATGTGTTTGCTATAGTTTATTTTAGCTTCAAAAACATGTCTTTTTTTATTTTTTTTTAAATTGATGGGGTCCTGGAACCAAACCTATATTTCACCATTGTTTCACCATGTGTTTCGTTATACGAGATTTTGCTTTACGAGTATGCCAGGTGGAACCTAACTGCTCGTATCTTCGGGACCTCCCTGTACTTATATGACATGCTGAAATGTCTTTATGCTCAACTCACCTGCTTTCTGATAAATCTACCAAATTCTTAAAGTTTGACTTCCTGCATATTAAAAGGCCTTTCAGGATATTACACATGTGAAAATTTTGCTTATATGAAGCAAGCTTACAAAATGACCATCAATGTTACCAGGCAGCTATGCATGGTGAGGACCTTATACAGAAGAGGTTTATATAAGGCAGAACAATCAAAATGTGAATGAGATGCAGTGCCAAGAGTATTGCATTGTCATTCATTATGTACTTCCACTGATGGTAATATGTATATGAACATCCAACACATTCAAATAAATACATAAAAAAACTTTGCTTAATATCAGAGTGCAACAAACTAAATTAGATCAAACAGATCACAGATAAACCTATTTAAGGAGCGAAACCTAATCTGCTCATGTGCCAGTGAACTGTCCTGACTCAATTAATTCCTCTTGTCATACCCATCGACCCAAGGATAATTATACAAGAAGGATATGAGAGTGCAATCTCCCTCCCTAGATGGCACCACCGTGGCCAGGCAGACGACGGCTGGCTAACGCGGGTTTGAGCGAGGCCTCCGGGATATACCAGCAGGCCTGTTCAATGTGTGGAGCCTATGTGATGGCGTCATCAACAGTGTTGTAGTCAAGACCAGACCCTCAGAGACCAAGACCAAGACCAGACCCTTCGAGACCAAGACCAGACCTTCCGAGACCAAGACCAGCCTTCCGAGAGCAGGACCAAGACCCTCCGAGACCAAGATCAAGACCAGACCCTCCGAAACAGACCAAGACCAAGAACAGGCATATAAAAATATTTTTTATAAATATGACTATTATCTGAATGTTTTTGGTCTGTACAGCATAAATACTAAATCGTATTGTCCTAAGTTGTTCGGATGGGATCGCCGCAAGTGCTTGATAAAAGCCGACGTCGTGCCAGCCTTGTCCGTGATGCTTTGCTTGCAGAAAGTACAAACTGCTGTGTGCTTCTGGTTTCCGTGTTTCTTATCAAAAAACTTCTTGTGGTCCTTGAACGCAAATTTGATAACTGCTGAAGATGCCGACATGATTACTCATTCCAGGTGTGTGAGCGGAAACTAAGCGAGACTAGTCCAGTAAACCTCACTGTCCGACGTCCTATGTCACTGCCAGACAGAGTTACCAGGTCCTGCCAATTTTTGTATTTCTTGCCAGAAATTACTCAACAAATTTTGGAATTTGCCAGAAATATTCGTCAATTGAATTTCATTTTCATAAGATGAAAAATTGAAAATGCCAAAAAAGTAAAGTGTGAATGCCACAAGTATATTTTGTGGTTTGTGCACATGGCAACTCTGCTGCCAGATATGCTCGATGTAACGACTAACGAGCTCTGGTAGAAGGAGGGTAAGGGTAACGTATAAGGGAGGAAATATATTTACAAAATTTAATATATGTGAACAACTGAACATCTAGGTCAAATATTTCTGCTTTCATTGCTTCATTGGCATGAAGAAACAAACATAGGAAAATACCAATTTTGTGGTTACGTTTTCCAAGCGAGCTAGCTAAACCTGTGGTGTACGTGTACGAAGGGTGCACGGATTGCATAGGCCTACATATATATGAAGTACACAGAGGTGAACAGAGCTGCAAACATGCGTGCGTGGAAGCGGAGATTATCACTGCGAGAATGGCCACGTCATGCATGTTCTCTCGACTCGCACGCACTCTATCAGCGCTCGCAGGGCTCAGCTCATGCATCATCACCGTAGACTAGTCAGGCAGTATCTATAGACAGTACAACGCTGTATGGCGCGCCGTGAATCGAAACAACCATGATTTTTCTCCGTGTATGATAATAAATTCCGACCTTCCCCACGCTGCGATGCACTTTTTAACCCTGGTCTCGACCTGGTCTCGAGCCAAACTCTGAGACCAGAAGCTTCGAGACCAAGATCAAGACCAAGACCACATCAAACTGGTCTCGAGACCAAGACCAGTCTCGAGACCTACAACACTGGTCATCAACAGAAGTATAAGAACGTGGGGGAAAAGTTTACTTTCCATAGTAATTTGCACCCTAACAAATACGTTTATCAAGTATAAATAATATACAGTACCCTCCCGAGTTTCACGCTATCCGAGTTTCGCGCTGAGTCCTAAATTCTTACCATCCCGACTTTTCGCGCATTATCTCCCCGAGTTTCACGCTGTTTCGTACACATTTTTTATAAGTTTTTATGTGCCTATAGCGCCATTAGGCAGTGACCTCCAGGGGTGGGATGGTAAGCCCTGTACCCGAGGCCTGTGATGGTTGGCCCTCGCCCGTGGTGGCGCAGGCAGGATTTTTATAAGAGTTAATGGGTAGAATTAGTAGAAGCGGATTTGTATTAGCTTTCCATTGATATATTTCGTTTTCTGATAAATGAATTACCGTATTTTACGGCTTATAAGACGCTGCATCTTGGAAGACGCACCCTGATTTTGGAAAGAAATTTCTAAGAAAAAATGAAAAAAACTGACACCAAAACTGTTGTCAGTCATTTTCACACAAGAACACACTCACTATTCATTATCATCATTCAGCACTGCTCATCAGCCATTTTTATTTTTTAGCTTGTATGCGCTAGTATAAGTAAATCGTCATGTTGGTTGGCTGAACATGTACACGCAGGTCAGACGGCGGGAGTGAAAACAAACCCGACCACGCCGGTGTGCAGCTGTGTGCCTGCCTGGCATGCCGATCAGCTGAGTCTGGCTTTGTCGTCTTGAGTGTAAACACCTCTCACGTCCTCCCGTGCCTCACTACCTTGCCTGCCTCCTGTGCCTCACCACGTATTGTTTGAATTTTCCTGTATGCGTGTAGTATTTGTGATGGCTGCATGTACATAAGTATACAAACTTTAATATAATGTAACAAACAAAGTTCCTTATACAGTGGAAGTCAAAGTAGTTGGCGTAGTTCCGTCATCGCCATGGGTAAACACATGCGCGCAACAAGATCATAATATTCCCCTTTAAAATTACCACAGAAAATGTACATAAACACTTACCACCAACTAATATTTTGTTGGGTTGCCCTTCCTCTTGATTGCTTGATGTAACCTTTGTGGGAAGGAGTCAGCCAATGTGTGTAAATTGTCTTCACTTAAGTTGTGCCACACATCTACGAGAGCTGCCTTGAGTTTTGGTATGGATCTTGTGTCCTCCTCTCTCAGTTTCCTTTTCATTAGAGCCCACAAGTTTTCGATGGGATTTAGGTCAGGACTGTTTGCAGGCCAATCTTGAAAATATTTTACAGCACTATTTCCTAACCACACCTTCACTGGCTTACAGCTATGGCATGGTGCACCGTCATGCATGAATGTCTCAGCATTGCACTTGTCAAAGCACTCCTCTAAATTGTCAAACAGTAAATAGAGATATCTTTCACCATTCAGAGTAACACCTTCTTCTATAATAACTAAATTTCCAACACCGTAGTAAGAAAAACAGCCCCACACAATCAGTTTCTCAGGATGCCTCACATGCAGGGCATGTAGTACGGTACGGTACGGTAATATTTTTCGTAATTCGTACCTCAGATAAATACAGTACCGTAATTCCGTTCCGTACCTGAATATTTGCATCGTACCGTACTTGTACGATTAATTTCCGTACCGTAATTTCGAACTATTTTCGTACCCAAAAACATTTGACTTTCATAAACAAAATCAATAATTGACAAAATTACTAATCATTTTCCATTGCAATTAATATACACATACTTTTACAGGTATGTACATGCAACACATAGTAACTTCTACCCATTTATCTCTATATACATTTCATAATTTCCTTCTATACCCGAGACTTACAAATCATTAGCTATATCTATCTATCTATGTATATATATATATATATATATATATATATATATATATATATATACAGGAGAACCTCGTTTATCCGGCACCCACGGGGGGGAGCGCATGCCGGATAACTCATTTTGCCGTTGTTTTGAGAGTTACTCTTATGGAATCCCCAAAAATCCTTTTTTTTTTTTTTTTTTTTTTCTTTTTTTTTTTTTTTCCCCATCACAAGGAACTGGCCAAGGGCACAACAAAAATGGGTAACACAAAGGCCGTTAGTTGCCAGTCCCTATAAAGAAGACAGTCAGAGAATAAAATAAAAAAGTGGGGTGAGCCAATTTAGTGAGGGAGGTGTCTTGTTACTCTTCTTTTGAAATGATGTAAGTCATAGGAAAGTGGAAAAATAGAAACAGGAAGAGAGTTTCAGAGTTTATCAGTGGAAAAAAAAAAAAAAAAAAAAAAAAAAAAAAAAAAAAAAAAAAAAAAAAGCCTGGGTCGAATAGTGCCGTTGTTTTGAGGCTGCCGTTGTTTTAAATGCCGGTTAAACGAGGTTCTCCTGTTATATATATATATAATATATATATATATATATATATATATATATATATATATATAATATATATATATATATACCTGAATTAGGGTGCATTTATTTTATGTATTGCATCGTAAAAGCATGATGGCATCAACAATATCTTCCTTCAATCCCACACCACCTTACTTATCTCCTTGACCTGAGGAGGCTGAGGGATAATCCCCATGCCACGTCCACACCCAGGCAGCTGGGCAGAAATTATACCTAGCTAATGAAGTTACACGGTGGTGTTAATTAATGGGGTCAAATCTCGCTCACTCTCATTCACCTACCCGCCCATTCACAAACGCCCTCACTATCTCACTAACCCATCCACGCCCTCACTCATTTCTTCAACACCCCTCCAACCCACTCACTCCTTAACCTACCCACACTCCTCACTCACCCACGCCTTCACTCAGCCACCCACCCCGCCCTCTACTACTCACGCCCTCACCTACTCACGCCCTCACTCACTCACTCTTCCATCATCAGTGACCATGAACGAGGTTGAAGTGAGGTGAGTATATATATATATATATAATATATATATAATATATATATACAGTATATATATATTAAGGTAGATAGGAACTAGACACATGGCCTGTTGAACTATTAATCACTATCCCCAGGAATCCCAGAACCCCAGATCAACACCCAGGCGCTGGATGGAAAATTCCTCCCTGATAATGAGGTCACACAGTGGTGTTAATGGGGGGGTCAACTACCGCTCCTTGAGTCCCTACTCCCTGGTCCTTGAGCTGGGGTGAAGTCAAGTGATTTTTACAGATAGATATACATGAAAATAGATAGTATGGGTGGTAGCCTACCATCCATACTGCTGGGTACGAAAATGGTTCGATATAAGTACGGAAATAAAAATCGAACTTTCGTACCATACCGAACTTGAAGAAATATATCGAACCGTACTTTTAGCCCTTAAATTACCGTACCGTGCCGTAATTTCGTACCGTACCGTAACGAACCACAAGCCCTGCTCACATGTGACATATGTGTCACCACATATTTCTGGTCGTAGCAATCAGCACATCCTGGACGACGAACGCGTTTACTTGGTGCACCTGCCATTGTGAATATGCTTTCATCTGACCAAAGTTTGGAAAAAACTTTGTCAGGTGGCCAGGTAACATATTCTCTGGCAAAAGCAACGCGATATTCTTTGTGGCGAGGTGTTAAGAAAGGCTTGCATACAGCACGGCGGGAAGGCAAGTTCAAGTCCTTTTGAATATATCGAGAAACAGTTCTCACAGACACATTATGCAGTAAACTTTAGTTTGATTCTTTAATTTTACACACTGTACATGAAGGAGTGTTCGTCAGCTGGCGGTTTATAATTTGTAGAGTCTTGATGGGCACTGCCTTTGATCTACCAGGCCTATTTAAATGAGTAGGTGGAATGTTATCGGTTGTGTCGCGAAATTTTTTCAACCAGCGCGCAACACTTCTTATTGAGACTTTTGCCTCCTCTGCAATCTCTTCTGGTCTAAAACCAGCCTTGTGTAGGGATTAGATAAGGGTGATCTGATCACTCGTGAGTTGTGGCTTACGCCCCATCACCACACTACCTAAACCAGGCTTCACAATGTAGAGCTCGATTTCATAATATCTGGCACACAGACAGGAGAGATGACACTACACTCGTCACACTTAATTAAGCACTGACAGTTGCAAGGCGCAGTAAAGCAAACCCTCATCTATGGGTGAGTTGCCACATTTGAAAAAAAAAAAAAAAATCACTTTTAACAGTTGGAGATTTTATGAGGAGGGAAAAAGCCGTCCAACGCATCACTACGCCAACTACTTTGACTTCCTGCTGACTCTCTGCCGGCCTCCGCTCCCTCACACCAGTCACCGTTCCCCTGATGCGCACAGTAGCTTCAGCTCATTACAGTGCATCCTCGTACAACACGGGTTCGTACAACACAATTTTTGTTCAACACGGTGGGGGTCTTAGCAACCCACTTAATCCACACAACACTATTCATATTGATACAACATGATCTGGTGATCCGAAAGCAAGGCAATTCCGTCCTTACCCGCACTGCACGGTGCTGCGCTGCACAACACGCAACTTGAGTACTTCCTCAGTACTCAGTACCGCAGTACTTACCTGTTACAAGTATTTCAAATACCATAAAACATTCAAATCAACTAATCTGTCCTCATGCTGTAATATTTATGTTCTGCCTCTGAAAGGCTCAGCAGATTGGCTTCTTCTTCTTCTTGTGACCTCTTCTGCTTAGGATCACTTTGTAGGTCATCTGTCAAGCTCGAACTCGAGCTTGACACATATCTTCCTTCTGAGGAACTTTCATGTGTTGGCGAGAATGTATTACTCCTTTCCTATCCTTACTTGCATCAACATTGAATGTCACAGCATATTCTCTGAGTTTGTCCTTAGACTTGCGAATATCACTCACTGTTTGTTTCTTTACTCCATACTCGTCACACACCCGGGCAACAGAAACATGATTCCACCTTCTTAATAAGTTATAATTTCTCTACAATACTTAGATTCACACGCTTTTTTTTTACTACTTCCCTTCTCTTTTGATGCCATAATAACTTCAATGCACTGAACAAGTCTAAAGCATAAAAAACACCGAAAAACAGATGAACACAGCTGTAACTGAGCTTGTAAACATGCGCTCTGACTGTCATAAACATGTACTATGCGCTCCGACTGGCGGACACTTAAAGGCGCCGTTACACTAGCACTTTTTCCATCGATGTCAGAGTACGAGTCTGACGAGTTCCGACGAGCCAACCATGAACCCCTTGCACGTTTTTAGCTAGTTATGCTTGTCTACGATTGACAATATACATAAGTAAGTGTATAGCAGCGATAGCCTGCCTGGGTGTCGGAGCCATGTTTGTTTACCATCGACGAAAACAGTGCAGGTGAACAGCTGTGTGTGTGTGATGTTTGCAGTCTCCCAGGGTGGAAGCTTCAGCTAACACTAGAGGAGAGGAGAGGAGAGGAGAGGAGAGGAGAGGAGAGGAGAGGAGAGGAGAGGAGAGGAGAGGAGAGGAGAGGAGAGGAGAGGAGAGGAGAGGGGAAGAGAGGACAGGTGAGGAGAGGAGAGGACCTACGAAGCGAAACTTAAGAGAAAGAGGTCCCAAGAAGAAGTCAAGAAATTGTAATACATATTAATATTCACTATTTTAATCCACATACACACCTTCTACAACTAAATCACTAGCAACACAGGCTCCTACCTTATATATCTTAATATCTGATACATTAAAACTCTCTTCAAAACCCAAGCATTCCAAAAGCAAAAGATTTTTTTTTTGTTGAGTTGACGATTCAAGCGGCGATAAGCGGTCTGATATGCCATTCTTACCCGCAAATTTGTCTCGCGAATGGAATCCTTTAAATTGAGGTCCATTCAATCGAGGGTCAACTGTGCTTGAAGAATTTTGGGTGTTTCATAATTATTATTTTTGCGATATGACATATACAGTGGTACCTTGGCTTACGAGTTTAATTCGTTCATTGATCGAGCTCGTAACTCAATTTGCTCGTATATCAAATCAATTTTCCCCATTGAAATGATTTGAAATACCATTAATCCGTTCCAGCCCCAAAAAAACCACCCCAATTTTTTTACTGTACCTATATGACTGGACTGCACTCACCCTCTGCCATTTGCATTCGCCAGTGTTTATACTCTGTGTATCAGCTGTTAGAAACAGCTGTGGGTGGACTGCCGCTAAACGTACTGCACTCACCCTCCGCCATTTGCATTCGCCAGTGTTTACACTCTGTGTATCAGCTGTTGGAAACAGCTGTGGGTGGAACTGCCGCTAAACGTACTGCACTCACACTCCGCCATTTGCATTCGCCAGTGTTTATACTCTGTGTATCAGCTGTTGGAAACAGCTGTGGGTGGAACTGCCGCTATACGTACTGCACTCACCCTCCGCCATTTGCATTCGCCAGTGTTTATACTCTGTGTATCAGCTGTTGGAAACAGCTGTGGGTGGAACTGCCGCTAAACGTACTGCACTCACCCTCCGCCATTTGCATTAGCCTGTGTGAGATGCAGATCTCACACAACAGAGATGCTTCCACGGCGAGGTAACCACGTGAAGTGTACGAGTGCGACGCGGGATGCTGGGCGGATGTTGTGGCGTTCGCTGCGCCAACTAGCGGCGGTGTATCTGAAGCTTGCTCGTAACTCGGATTTTGGTTCGCAGCTCAAAGCAAAAATAGACCGAGCGACTGCTCGTAACTCGGAAAACTCGTAAGTTGGGGCACTCGTAAGTCAAGGTACGTACCAGTGTACTTGTATCCTTTATGGGTGCAGCAAGATAAGATACTTTGATCCTATCTAGACACTTTACAAGTACCACCTACAAGGTTATTGGCTATACAAAGCGCCACCACGCCAGGACGAACTAGGTGGACTCGAACCCCTGACCGAATGCGCAGGGACGCTGCACACGCAAGCTCACAACTCTACCAACCATACCACCCTGACGGGTTGGGTGCAGCAAGAAAGCTGTGCCTTTCCATAGAGCTTATCACCCATTCCTGACCTATACGGCCACGATAAATGTGTAGAGAAGCTGTGTGCGCCAGGGAGAGGCCGGCTGTGTGATGCAGTTTGTCCGCCTCACGGGCCGTCATCAGCAAGTTTTGAGCCAAGGCTGGAATGGGGCTGTTGTTTTTCCCGCACTTTTTACAAGTCATGTTTTCAGGGAAATAAGCGTGGAAATGAATTTTTTTTTATGGATAGTATTTGAATGACATTACAATTGTAAAGAAAATGGGTCTATTTTGTAGAGTTCTTGATGACGGCACGCACGTGCCATTTGTGAGTGCTACCAGGCTATTATAAATGAGTAGGTGGAATGGTTATCAGGTGTGTCGCGAACTTTATTTCAACCATGCGCGCGAACACTTCTATATGAGACTTTTGGCCTCATCGCTCTGCATCTCTTCTGTCTAAAAAACAGCAAGGCTGTTAGGCGTATTAGATAAGGATGATCTGATCACTCGTGAGTTGTGGCTTACGCCCCAATCACCACACTACCTAAACCATGCCATTCACAACTGGTAAGGCTCGATTTCATATATCTGGCACACAGACAGGAGAGATTACACATACACTCGTCGCACAACTTATTAAGCACATGACAGTCTCAAGGCGGCAGTGAAAGCAAACCCTCGATCTATGGGTGAGATTTGGCACATTATAGAAAAAGAAAAAAAAAATCACTTTATAACAGTTGGGATTTTATGAGGAGGGAAAAAGCCGTCCACGCATCACCGTACGACCAGCAACTGACTTTGACTTCCTGTCTTGACTCTCTGCCGGCACATCCAGCTCTCACACATACCAGGTCAACCGTTATTCCCTGCTGCGCATCAGTAAAGCTTCATCAGCTCATATCAGTGCATCCTCGTACACAGGCGGGTTCGTACAACACAATTCTCTTTGTTTCAACACGGATGGAGGGATCTTAGCAATCCACTTATCCACACAACGACTATTCATATTGATACAACATATCTGGTGATCCGAACAAGCAAGGCAATTCGTCCTTACACCGCAATGCACGGTTCTGCGCTGCCACAGAACACGCAACTGAGTACGTACCTCAGTAATCATTACACCCAGTAGCAGTACTTACCTGTTTACAAGTATTTCAAATAACCAATTAAACATTCAAACATCAACTAATCTGCCCATGCTGTAATATTTATGTTCTTGCCTCTGAAAGGCCCAGCAATTGGCTTCATTCTTACTCTTATGTGACACTGCATTCTGCTTAGGAATCACTTTTGTAGTCATCATCTGTCAAGCATGCGAATCTCGAGCTGACAATATCTTCCTTCTGAGGAACTTTACATAGTGTTGGCGGCTGAAGAATGGTATATCCATTCCTATCCTTATACTTGCATCAACATTGAATGTCACGCATATGTCTCTGAGTATTGTCCTTAGACTTGCGAATATCACTCACGTGTTTGTTTCTTTACTCCGTACTCGTCACACACCCGCGAGCAACAGAAACAACTGATTCCACCCTTTTATAAGTCTATATTATCTCTAGCATACTTAGATTAAACACGCTTTTTATCTTTCTACATATTCTCCTTCTCTTTGATCCATACATAGCTTCAATGCACATAACAAGTCATACAAGGCATAAAAAACAACCGAAAAACAATTAGTGCACGCGTGTAAAACTGAGCTTGTAAAACATGCGCTCTTAGACTGTTGCGATAAAACATGTTACTATGCGTCCGACTGACTGGCGGAGACAGCATTATAAGGCGTGGGCCGTTAACACTTAGCACGTTTTTACATCGATGTCAGAGTACGAGTCTGACGAGTTCCGACGAGCAGAACGCACTTATCCCCTTGCACGTTTTAGCTGAGTTATGACTTGTGCTACGATTGAACGAATAACACTAGGAGTTAAGTGTATAGCGGCGATAGCCTGCTGTGTGTCGAGCCACATGTTTGTTTAACCATCGACGAAAACAGTGCAGGTGAAACAGCTGTGTAGTGTGTGATGTTGCAGTTCTCCCAGAGGTGGAAGCTGTCAGCAACACTAGAGGAGATGAGATGAGAGAGGAGAGGAGCATTTCTAGGAAGAGGAGCAGAGAGGGGGGAGGGTAGCTGACCAGTAGAACGCAGAAGGAGTAGGAGAGGAGAGTAAGAGTGGAGAAGGGGGAAGAGAGGACAGGCTGGGAAGGAAGACCTACGAAGCAAACTTAAGAGAACAGGGTACCAAGAAGAAGTCAAAGCAAATTGTAATACATATTAATATCCTATTTTAATCCACATCACACACCTTCTAACCACCAACTATCACCTACAACACAGGGCTCCGACCTGAGAATATCTTAATATCTGATACTGAAAAACTCGGGGCAAACCCAAAGCATTCCAAAAGCAACAATGGAATTTTTTTTGTTTGAGGTTGGACAAACCATTCACAAGCCGGCGATAAGACGTTCTGATATGTCCATCTACCCCCAATTTGTCAGTCGCGAATATGAATCCTTGTAAATTGAGGTCCATTCAAAATGCGTGAGGGTCAACTAGTGCATTGACAATCATTTCTGGGTGTTTCATAATTATTATTTTTTGCACATAATGAACCCAGTATACATGGGTACTCACAAAAATTGGATTACGAGTTTAATGCGTTCAATTGATCGAGTCTCGTAACTCAATTAGCGTCTGGTATATCAAATACAATTTTCCCCATTGAAATGATGTTTGAAACATACATTAATGCCGGTTTCCGACCCCAAAAAAAAAAAAACCCATCCGCCACACATTTTTTTAACTGTACGCTATATGATCTGGACTGCTCATTCACTCCTCTGCCAATTTTGCAATCTCGCGCAGTGTTTATACTCCTGTAGTATCAGCTGTGAGAAGCGAGCTGTGGTGTGGGAGCTGGGCCGCCACAAACGTACTGGTGGCACTCACCGCTCCGCCATGTTGCTTCGCCTCAGTGTGTTTTAGCACTCTGTGTATCGAGCTTTTATGGAAACAGCTGGGGTGACTGCCCGACTGCAACGTAACTGCAATCCTCAACACTCCGCCATTTGCATTCGCCAGTGTATTTTATACTCTGTGTATCCAGCTGTTGAGAAACAGCTGTGCTGGAACTGCCGTGCTATAAAACGTACGTCCATTCTGTAACACCGGCTTCTCGCCATTTGCATTCGGCACAGTGTTTTATATTACTACTAGTGTAATCAGCTGGTATGGAAACAAGCTTTGGTGGAACTTTACCTGTACGACCAGCTAACACGTACTAGCCACTTCCACCCTTCACGCTCCTTGCCTATCCCTGTGTGAGATGCAGTGTCATCCAACACAACAGAGATGCTTCACGTGCGAGGTAACCCACGTGAAGTGTACGAGTGCGACGCTGGAAGTTGCTAGTGGGACGGCCACTGTTGTGCGTTCGCGGATGCGCGTCACCTAGCGGCGGTGTCATTTCTGAGCTCTGCTCGTGAAACGTCGGATTTTGTTTCCCAGTCTCAACGACAAAAAATAGACCGAGCGAAACTGCTCGTCTACATCGGAAAAACTCGTAGCTTGGGGCAAGCTCTGGGGGATTGGATGGGCCATTGGGTAAGTAAGGTAGTACCAGTTGTGTACTTGTATCCTTTAATTGGTAGGCAGCAAGATTAATTGATACTGTTGATCTCCGTATGCATACACCTTACGACAGTACCGAAAAAACCTACCGGTTTAACATATGGCTATACAAAGGCGCACACACGCAGGTGCACGAAACTAGCGCTGTGGCTTCTGAACTCCCTGACCGCTTGCGCCAGAGGAACGACGATGCACAAACGTCAAACATCTACAACTCTATACAACCATGCACCCCACCGCTGACGGTTTGGGTGCAGCAGAAAGCTGTGGCCTTTCCATAGAGCTTATGGCTCCCATATCCTGACTCTCTACGGCCACGAGTAAGTGTGTAAGAGCTAGGTGTGCGCAGGGAGAGGCCGCTGTAGTGATGCAGTGTTGTTCCGCACTCAAGGACGCGGGCCGGCATCAGCAATTGTGTGAGCCAAAGGCTGGAATGGGCTGTTGTTTACTTTTTTTTTTCCCGCACGTGTTTGTTACAAGTCATGTTTCACGGAAATAAGCGTGGGAAATCGAATTTTTTTGTGGAAAAGGAACCGTTATGTGAGTATATGGTAATATTTGAATGTACGATTCAACATAGTATGTAGCAGAAAAAAATGGGTCTTGGACAACGATTACTTTAAATCCAACGATCACTGTATTGGCATTTATAAACTGCACTTATAACCCTCCATCGATTGTGTATATTGTTGTAACCTGGCACTTATACCGAAAAGGAGTGGTAACGGGCAGTAGCGACCGACAAGCAGTTTATTCTTTCTTCCAATTATAACGAAATGGATGTTCGTTTGAAAATATAGATGTGTGGATAGAAAATTATCAGTGTAATTTCTGGTACTTTCAACCCCCGTAGTTGTAATTACTAATTAATATATCGTGAGTCAGTAGGTTAACAACTAATCTTTTCATTATGTATTTTTGATGTGTTACAGAATGATGGTGCACATCTCAAAATCGTCGGAAATGTCAAATTTTGCGATATTTTTTTTTTATTTTTTCTCTATCCCCTTTAATTCTCCGGCTTTAGCGGTAGGCTAACTCAACCAACTTGCCAGGTTAGTTGTAGTGAGCTACGCAGGGGGGGGTGTCGCTGAGGGGGTAGGCGGGGGGGGGGGAGGGGGGGGGCGAGCTCAATGTCAGGTGTTGTGTAACCCAATCGCCCATGTATTGTATTAATTCGTGGCAAGTAAATAAATATGACCGGAAAATTTCGGTTGTAGCATTAAGAGATCAAACTTAGAGATTTATTCAGGCAATAGTTAACTTCCTATAAGGCACTATTATAGGTTATATATTATTCTTATTTCGTGCAATTTATGCATACATCCGATAGAGTGTTTACCGCATATTTTATTATAGTCATCCATTATAATATAACGTAGTACGGGTACCGAAACTCCTTTCCCTTTTCCCTGCGCAATAACACCATGGACTTCCCGATGGGTCCACCAGGTAGTATGTTATAGGAGGGGGTAATAACTACAATTAGGTCATTCTGACGATTTTTAATTGTGACCATCATTTCTTAACACATCAAAATACATGGTTAAAGAGTCCGGTAAATTTTTACACTAGGACCGAAAATTCCCTACCACATTGGAGATGTGGTTTCTGTTCATCGGCTGTGCATTGCGATTTCTAAGAATACATTCGTCTCTATGGGAGCTGTCCTCGCAAATCAACTCCCTACTTCGAGTATAAGCAGTGTTTTTAATAGGACAGGAGTGGATATTATAGGAGATATGAAAGTGTAACTACCTAACCCATCTTTTGACTTACAGCGTAACCTACAGAACCCTTAGCACCTAATCCCGGACATTTTAACCTCCAAACTAAAGCCAATCCTACATTAAACGGGTCCGTGCGGCAAGGGAAGAACAGAGGCGATGCAGGTCACGTAGAGGAAGAAGAGTGAGCCCCCACGTAACACTTGTCTCTCTCCTCCTTCCATATAGAAAAAATGGGTGCATGTTATCTGCTCCAGCCAAGTAATAATTTTTGCGACGGAAGCTCATAGAAATTTTTCCTAGAATCCCATTATAATAGTAAGCATGAAATCTCCGATCACATCCAATTGTGATAGCCCGTGAGATAACAACTTAAGTCACCAGGACAACGTTTTATTCGATTACCAGACGTCTAGCTTAATTCTCTCCGCTCTATTTCGTATTCTATTCTACGCGTTATACTTACTTACATTTTCACAATCCCGCATGATTTTAGGAAAGTTAGAAGGGGCTACATCTGGAGAGTGTTTTGTGTCATTTTTGTGTCTTCATCTGTGTCATATTATGACTATAAATGACAAATGACCAAAATACTCAACGTCGAGTGGCAACCTACACTAAGATCAGCCACTAGTGTTTATGTTCTGAGTGTTCTCCCATGGCCGCGTCGTCTTCGCCCGAAAGGAAAACGAAGTAGCGAAATTTGACACTTTATACTTGCGATACAAAGCAATAGAACAACACTAGACACGGGTGAAGATTATAAACAGTCATGGACATAGATATTAATCTACTGTGTATCTTGCTTCAGTCGGCACAATAAAGATCAGTAGTGATCGCTATTTCGTATGATATGGCGCCTGTGCGACATAAAGTGCAGGTGGCGACTACAGTGTGTCTACGTAGGGATTTCGTTCCAGTGTAAATAATACATAGAGTACTTTTGACATATGTACGGCAATTAGGTTTGAATAGTAACCAATTTTACTGAAATTACTGATTTAACCTTACTACCAGCCATGCAAATTGTCAGCTGTTTTACGCATCATAACACACTATTCGAGATAACAGATTGGTAACATTTTCAGTTACTGGTGCAGATTCATATGTTGGATTACGCTCTAACTGATGGTTATAAATTCTACCATTCACGGTGGGGGTAGGTAAACGTCAATGAATCCTGAGAAGATATTTATATTTACGATCGCTAAGATCAGTACTGTAATGACAATAATGACAATGTCAAAAATAGCTTAGAATATTTGCAGTTAAAATCCATTAAATGAGGCATTGGACAGACCCTGAATTCGCGCATTAGTGCAGGAAGATACTGGCAACATACCTATACTGATTGACCATCAGCTGCAACCATAATGCACAAACAACATGTCGCGGACATATGACGTGTATATCGGGTGGGGGATGAAAGGGAGGGGGGGGGGGGGGGGTCGGGGCGCATGTATTACACAAATCACTACCCATCAATAATCCTAGTAGGCGGAAAAAGGAAATTAAATATATACTTTTTTCATTAAATTTTCTTATTGTGCATATTCTCTAGAATCACTTGAGTCTATATTTATATATATATGCTATTTTTTGCACTATACAGTAGGAATAAATGTCAGAAATACCTATCAATATTATATCGGACACAAGATCCTGACTGATCGAGTTCTAGGTGACCAAGAATGTTTACTCCGCGCAGGTAAGCGCGCCTGAGCTGGTTTACTGTGATATCGGTTTATAATCCGATTGATATGTGGTATTACCCTCTGCTTACGTCGCTTACTAGTCGTGCAAGTCAGCATTCCAATTGTGCTATGCAGACCGTCGCCTGAATTTAAGAATGGACAGCTACACTTGATTTTAATGATGCCGCTAGATAGCCTGTGAATTCTCACGCAATCAAATAATTAATGATTAAATGTATATATAGTACTAGTAACACAGTGCATCCGAGTGGATGAAGCTTGAAGGAGGCAAAGTAAGTTGGATACAGGAGCCACGTGAGATGGGGATTAATAGTACACAGGCTCATTGAAAGTAAGAGTAGAAACCTGAGGCCAGAAAGGGCAGGTAAGGGTAGTGAGGCAGGGCTTGGGGGCCCTGGACCCACCGACCGGGCCCTGGGGATGAGCGGCTGCTTGACTGTGAGACTCTACCGGAAGCATGCATCGCTCCGACGAGGACGAGAAGGAATGAGGGAGCATTGCAGCCGGGGTCTAAGATGTCGATACAGGCGAGGGTGGGTCTAATGGCAGATGTTACTGGGGCTGTAGGGTGAGCGCTAGGGACTGCAAGCGGTGGAAGCGTGTCGAAGTAGGAGGGTGCGTGTTGAGGGTGTGGGTGAGACTGGGGGAAATCCTGCCCTCCGCCTCATCCTCGCCAGTAAGGCAGTTGAGAGAAAAGCTGAGACCGTGTGGTGTAGGCTAGGATCAGAATCCGCCCCCCCATCGCCTTTGCCTAGTGGCGGCAGTCTAAGGCTATTAGCTGATGGGCGTGGAATGGATGCTAGGCCTGGTGTCCATAATTACCGGACTCAGTCCAGTTGGGTGGCTATGTGGCCCGTGCTACATCGCCGAGTGGGTGAGATGAGGTAGTGGCAGATTCCAACCCAGGGAGGGCTCAAGGACTCGATAAGCAAAACGGGGTGCAAACCGCAGGGCCAAAAGGAAAGTGGTCCATACCTGTGTATAAGGAGATAGTTGGTGAAGAATGTTACGGCGACGACTGCTACAGAGACGACGAGAAGAGTGCTGGCTGGTTAGCACCTGATGTGGCAAGGGTATGGTGTGGATGTATAGTAGAATGAGGTGAGGGAGCAGGTGTGAATGGATCTACAGGAAAGAATGTGGTGGATAATGCAGGGGATGTGGTGAGAACATCCCTTAGACGAGATTAGCCCCGAGCAACTAGACGGTCGGGCAGGGGATGGAGTGCCTAAGGAATATAAGAGAGTAGTGACAGGAAGAAACGCTACGATTGCTGTGGTTGGGAATCATGCGAGGCGACACGTCGATTACAAACATGCACGTGTATGAGGAAATAAGAGCGACACAAACTATTAGAAGCGACTCCAAAGGGATTGTAAGAATGAAAGCGGAGTGCGAGTAAAGGATCCAGGGGAACTATGGAGTAAGCTTCATAGACCTGGACTGTGCACTCCCACAGGGAGGTCTTTGAGGAGACAAAGTGCACCTAAGACTGGGAAGTAGAGGGCGGTGTGCGGGAGAAGGCTTGGAGTGGACAGACGCGCGACTGAGAGACTGCAAGTTGAGGGTGAACAAGATGGGGTGACAAATGCGATGAGGACGGTTGACAACAAAATGCGAATGTGAGGCTTGGCTGTGTTATGTTAGAAAGATGGATGTTGAAAAACACATGGAAGACACCTCACAGGGCAATGAATGATATTGAACGTAAGTTGGATTGACAGAAACACAATGAGAGGAGAAGTGAACTTAGATCTGATCTTACATATTGATCTGGCAAGGGCAGAAGTAAGCAGCAGATAAAAGGGTGGCGGAGTGGGGAGTGACTTGTGAGGCAGGAAGCAGGTATACGAAATGCTCAGAGAGCTAGATGTAGGAGGCGTGATGGAGTGGGTGAGATATTTAATGACCAGTACATTCTGAATATCAGAGTGTCGACAGGGACATGAGAAAGGATCTTGGTGATAAGTGTTGTTACGATGACATGGAAGGAACAGGGATCGAGAGCCGAGAATGAAAGGAAAGTTAGAATTGTGTGCAAAGGGTGTAAGACAGAATAGAAGTGGAAAACATGTGATGTGATGGGATAGACAACAAGATGGTCACATAATGGTTGAGTGTTCGGAGAGGACGTAAATGGAATGGCCATATGGACCCTACCCATAAACTACGGTTCCATCGGTTTTGTTTTACCAATCGGGTGCAATTTGTGGGAGATAATGGCTGGGGTCGCCAGCAGGGGTGGACTACAAGGGAAAATACGGCGATGGAAAGAATTTCGAGTTATTTTGCGCGAAATTGAATTCCAGGTGCTATAATTACTGTGCTCTGTGTGCCGCTGACACACTATAAAGAAGACCTGAGGTAATGGGACTGATGTGCAAGGAGAGGCTTCTAAACCAAGAAAACAGAGTCATAACAGAGGCTCGTCAATGGGAAAGCCACTGGTGGTTACTAATGTGTCCCTACCACTTGCTACTTCTTCAATGAGAGCCTGCTAATGACTGTTTTTCCTGGTATTAGAAGCCTTTGCACATCAACCATCACCTCAGTATTCTCTATGTTGTCAGCGCGCACGGAAATAGAGGCACTGGAATATCACATATTCGCCAAAGACAACTCGAAAAATTTTTCATCGTCGTAGGTCCTTCTCTTTTGTAGGCATTGTACAATCTTCATGGGTTATGATAGTATTCAAAATACCTTATTAATTGAGTTTCCTTTTGTTTGTCTTTCTCATAATAAGTAGTGGTACATCATGGTTTAAGTGTTACTTGACGAGACCAATGAATACTCTTGGTTCCGGGGTCATATTCAGCCACCGTCAATATACGCCCACAATATAAGAGCTCATTCGCCCTCTAAAGTCAATCGCGCCACACGATCCATGTCATGGAGCATGTTACCTGATATCTCCTCTTGGCAGAAATGGAATGAACCACCAGTAAACCTTGCGGGCAATGACGTAAAGTTTCTAGTGTATTTCCCATACTCCCTCCCACTTCCGCCCAAACCAAGTTGGGGACCCGGTGGGAATGCGGGGTTTTTTCGTTGGGGAACAAATTATGCTCAGAAACACGTAATTAAGAGTTCGTGTAGGGGGGGTAAAATTCCTAGTCTAGGTACATTTCCTTATATCTAGGAGAAAATTGCCTAAACCAAAATATCCTACCCTAAGCAGGGGGCTTTACCACACCTGATTAACCTAACCTAACCAAATCTAACCTAACCACTGCTGAACCTAACCATATCTAGACCTAAACCTACCCAAATCCAACTACCCTAACCCTAGACCGTATAACAAAACTAGCACTAGCTACTAAATCCTCCTAGAGCGGGGTTGGGGGTTCTCGACAACACTAAACAAATATAAAACCTATGCCTCCTAGCTCCTAGACTCCATAGTGTAGGGCGAAATGACTCCGATGGTTTTGTCGAAATGGCAATTGGGCGAATGACGTGCTACCTACTCCTGAGTCTATACAAAAAAACAAAAAAAAAAAAACAACATACATTTGATAAATATAATACTCATATAATAATATAAAAAGGATAAAATAATAAACATACAATGAAATGAAAAGAAAAATAAATAAATCAATAAAATAATAAAAATATTAGATAAACAATATAGAACGAATATTACAATGATAAATAGAATTAGGAAATACGATAAGATAATTCAAAGACAAAATAAACATTTAAAAGTCCACGTAATAAAAAATATAAAACCTAAACAACACAGAATCACCAACCTTATAGCTTTGATTTAGCTTATTACTCCATCCATAGCAAGTTTCATAACCACGGTGAGACATACCCTCGGTGTGGGCGAATTCGACTTAAGAGTGGGGTGAATTACTCTTACATGTGGGCGAAATGTCTTTGTGGCTCGAATTGTGGACCGTGTGGGGCGATATGACACAGGTACCAAAGTAGTACTTGTGGCTACGTCCAAGTAACAACTTAACCATAGATGATACCACTACTTAAATGAGGAAAATACAACAAAAATGACACTACACATTTACATAGGTATTTTAATACTGAATCAATATACCATGAAGTATAATATCAGACCTACAAAATAGAAAGACCTAGCGACGGTCTGATAAATTTTTAGATAGTTAGTTTTGGTCGAAATATGATATTCCAGGTGTGCTGTATTTCCGTGCTCGCTGACAAACATAGAGTAAGACCTGAGATGTGTATGGTTTGGATGTGGGCAAAGGCTTCTAAACCGGAAAAGCATCAGCGCAGCGAGTCTCTGATTATAGAAGTAAGATCAGTGATTGGATGACACATGAACGTACCACCATACCAGTAATGCTTAACCTTTTGACGAAGGCTGTTTATAGACTATACGCTGTTTTCGTTGTTGTGAGACAATGTCTCTGCCAGCATCAGCCTTACGCTCATAGTCTTCTCTAATAGTGTTCTCGAGGGGAATATCCAGAGCGCAGTAATATAGCAACCTGGAATATCATGTGTCGTGCGCAAAATAACTCGAAGTGCTTCGTATCGCCGTAGTTTTCCCTTCGTATGTCCACCTCGCAGCGACCCCCGCCTTATCCCCACAATGGCACCGATAGTGTAACCACACCGTGTGTGGCGGTGGTTGTATGTCTATGGGGCCCGACATTTCATGCTTGACTTTGCAGAGGAGAATGAATTAAAGAAAATTTTGAATGTGGACCCTGGGCTGAAGGTCACAGAGTGACCTGGAGTGGAAATGGAAATGATCTGTACCATTGGTGACTTCTATGTTAGTGACCAGGAAGGCTCTGAACGTTATGAGCAGTACTGTGGTGGATGAGACAGGACAATCGACGAGCGAGTGACCATAAGGAGGTAACGATCAGTGGTAATGAGTAATGAGTGTTTTGAAGGAAAAAGAGTGAACGAAGTGGAAAGAAGAGAGGAATGGACGCTGGAAACTTAGAGATGCAGACTTGGGATTATTTAAGAGAAGTGGGTGATTAATTGAGGACTGGAAGCTGGGAGAGAATGGTGTATTTGAGGCTGAGAGAGGTGTGATGAGATAGAATGTAGAGATATAGTTAAGGAAGCTTAACAAAGTGGCAGAAGAGAGCATAGGACAGAACAGAAGAGGATGCAAAATGAGGCTAGGACAACAAAGGAACAGTTTGGTGGACCATGAGATAGACAACGAGACCAGTAAGAAAGAAACAGTCAATAGGACAAGTGTAGGATTCTGAGAAGTGAATAGGTACAAACAGTGAAGCTGAAAGAATAGAGTATGAAGAAGGCATGGAGAGTATAGAAGAGTAACAGCAAAAGGAGGTGTAAAGCTTGTGTGAGCGAAGATCCAGAGTGAATGAAAGAGTAGAAAAGGTGATCCAGAGAACTATAGGGACAAGGTGTAGAATAAGGAGAGGTAGGGACGTCTATCGGAAAAAAAAAAAAACAAAATTATCGATATAAAGTTTTTTAGCTGAGAAGGAGGAAGTGAGTAAAGCATACAGTAAATCTCGTAAAGCACTCAGTGTGTGAATGAGAGGTCACTAGGGAGAAAATAAGGAAATGTTCAGACAGGAAGCTGTATGAATGACTTCTGGAAGATATTGGAGGTGTGAATGACCTGATAGTGGACTTATAGGGAACGTCACCCTCTGGGAGGAAAATAGAGCAGATGATGGATGAAGAAATTAGAATTGGATCGAGACTTGAAGGGTATGTAACGTAAACCTGAAAGCATGGACCAAGGCCCCTGGAATGGAGGCGGTATCCGATTGAATATAATAGATATAAGGGAGGTGAGCAGGAGCTAATTGAGGAAATGCATGATGTTGTTTGGACATATATGGCGAGAGGAAAGTGTTGCAGGCTGGTCCTGGAATGACAGTAGTCTGACTCTCCATGACATAGTGGAGACTCAAATATAGGAAGGAGATTAAAAATATTACAGGGCAATAGGCGGTGTGATGGACCCGTAGTGTAAAGCATTTCTTTTGGTTTACCTAGCACGAAGACTAGTGAGTTGTGGAAAGAAATAAGGTGAGGGGTGAAGAGGCACAATGGATTCAGACAAAGACAGAAGGAGTGAGGACATATTTTGTATAATGAAGTGATTGGAAGAAACAAGAAGAGGGAAGAAAGAAATATCACTTATCATAGATATTGATAACAAAGCGTATGACAGAGTGGATGGAGAATGCTATGTAGGTATTGGATGACGATTTGGCATGAGTGAGAGTTGTTTAAAATAAATAAGCATATTTATGAGAACACACAGGCCAAGTTCAGTATGGGGTGACCTCGAGACTGGTCGAATTGGCGTGAATAGTAAAGAGAGACGTAAGTACAGGGCTGTGTACCTCTCTCATTCTTACTTTTATGGATTATATGTTGAGGAAATGGTCCGTGAGAGGTGAAGCTGTAAAGGTTCTGGGTGTGAAAATTGGAGGATTAGTGTTGCAGTGTACTGATGTATGCAGACTGCATGTGGGTGATCCTTAGTGAAAACCACAATGAACTCCGGAGATGCTGAATGCTGTGACTGAGTATCGGGAAGGACTACTCAACGTTTCGCTCAGCTATAGCGAGAAAGAGTCAAAGTGTATGGTGGTAGAATGTGGATGGACCTGATGATTGTCAACAGGATTTGGATAGGTGTGGTCGTGAAGGGGGGGGGGAGTGAATAAAGAGACACGAAAGAGGTACCAGTATCTGGTATTTGGTTGGATGATGAAAGAGCTGTGAGAAAACATCCAAATATGAGACGTGATGTAGCTAGAGCCAGCCAGTGGTTGGATCTAGGCAGTGTCGTTGTGCGAAGATTGTTCGGCACAAGTATAAAGGTGGGTGAGTAGGACTATGGAATGGTGTGGCGTCCCTAGCATTATGTCTGGGCCTGGAACGAATGGTGTGGTCTAGGAATGGTAGTTCGGACGAATTGGACTACACAGAACAAAGCGGCAGAATAGGCACTTAGGGAGCCCAATAGTATGTGGCATTTGGAAGCGATTAGAGGATACATGGGTGGATCACGATTCAAGAGAGATCGCATAGGCGGACTAGGGTACAGAGCTAACTGCAACACGTGATAGACACCGCAATGAGGCTAAGTAAGGTCACACTATAGGGACCTAGGTCGGAACATATGGACGGAAGTGATGAAAGACTCAGTAAAAGTGCTCGAAAGATGGACAGGTGAGACTGAATAATGTTTGTGCACTAGCAGATTGATTGAAAGACATGGTGAGTTTGGCTGTATGCAAAAACAGAGAAATAAAATCTATGAGAGTGGGACGAAGGGAAAGAAGAATGGCTGAGGGGAATAGTGGAGAAATCAACACTGGAATGGTTACAGGAGAAAGGAAGGGACCAGGCAAGGTATGAATAGTTATACTATGATGGTGGCTATGGAGGTCAAGATTTACCATCATTCAGAGCCAAGGACAAACAGTACGTACTGGAGTAAGGTATATCGTAATCTACAGATGGAAGAATGGTGGCAGCAAACGGTGTTGTGTGAATGTTTTTTGAACAGATGGATGAAACCCGTGTGGAGCACTTTGATGCTGTGATGTGGAATCGGTATGAGTATGGCTCAGAACAGAGATGTTGGAGTAGATGGTGGAGAGATCTAGAGTGGAAAGCAATGGCGATAGGTGGATGAGAGACCAGGACACTATGGCAGCAACGTGGAGTACCTGCTGGGTTTGTGTGCCCTGAGTGGAGGATGACGAAGTCGTGCGTGATTGGGCGTTGTGAAAAGAAATTCGTCGAGATTTCTTGGAGATGCACACACTGAGAGAGCATGATAGGCAGGGGGCCCTCTCATTGACTGTGGGGACTCCCGTATGAATGTGATGCAGAGGAGAGGTAAGGATGGGAAAAGAAATCCCGTAGTTTTGCTTCTCTCCCATACAGATTACGTTGATGTGGGAGAACCCGGACGCAACGGCTTCACGGACAGCATCTTGTTGGTGTCTCCAAATCAAGATCAGATCAAGATCAATAGTGTATATTTATGTTATGCACAGGACTTCATAGGTGTTATTTTTTGTCAATGCTTCTATAAGTTTCTTTCATACATCAAAATACTATTCAATTCATTCACAATATGACTTGGTGTCTCTATTCTTTTTAAATACATTTTTACGCATGTAATAAAATACTAAATACTATAATGTGGAATGTATCCATCCAAAACAAACCCTCTCATAATTGCAGAGAACTGAAACTCGAGAAATGCCAGTGGTCGCTGGTGCAGTTTTAACTCAAAGGTCTGGTCTACTGTGTTTTCCCCTCCCGCGACTAATATTTTTCATAAATAATTTTCCGAGTAAATATTTGATCCACCGCGCATTCTGCCATACTAAAAGAGAACGTTCTTCTGTTGTTCTAAGTAAGTGTATGCATGACAATGCATTACGATTTGAACGTTCTCGTGAGATAGCAATTTAATGCAAATACTCGCCATCGAGTAGCAACAAAGCTTAAATAATTTTTTTACATGTATATGTGGCCATGTAAAATTTTGGCGATGTTCGACTGTTTTTTCTAAGACAGTACTTCGGGGCGCGTCTGGCAACGCTTGTCAAAATAACAATAATCAATGCCTTGAAAAAACGAAGAAATAAGAATGCCGCAATCGCTTGTTGCTTAGACGACAATGTCAGGTGCTATTTAATTGTGGAGGCGACCACCCGCTGCGGGAGGTGGTGGCGGGAAGATTGTTGTGGCTGGGGCAGATTGATCATAACATTGCTACTTCCGCGTCGCCATCATTGCACCATCACGGATTTCTATCTGATTGATCACTATAATACAACATAACATATGACACTTGTAGCTAGGTATAGGCTACCTTCTAAACATACGTTATTGTGTGACTGTCATAATTCTACGGTAAACATTTACCTCGCGCATCGCTCAACTATAACCTTACCTATGATTATTTGCTGTTAAATACATGTATTCTACAGAATCAGGCTTCTATAGCAATATACATATAGAAGAAAATCGTCTAGAATGTATACTGTTTGTGTTTGTTAAGTGCAGTGCTAGATAAGCCCATATTTTGTTCTTTCAAGCTGATCCACCCTTTTCACCAAATTGTTTGAGGTTTCATAAACACTGCCTGTCAGCAGACCACTGTGGCTTTCGGGGAGATTGCGAGTTTCTCGTCTAATTGGTATAGTTTTGTTTTTTTCCCCCCCCTCCCACCCCTAGTGAGGGAGTTATTAGTACCGCCTTCGTCGTCATAGGTGGTTGTACTCTAGGGATTTATATACTATAGATTATCATGGTAATGGGTATAATTAAGGTAATTAGAGCACGTAACTGCAACTCAGAAGCTGCGTGGTCGCTGGCAGTTTTAACTCAAAGTTTGGTGTCCTACTGTGTTTTCTGGTGCCCAGCGACTAATATTTTTCATACATTAATTATCGCGGATAAACGCGCATTGAATGCAGATTCGCAGCACCTGAATACGAAAAAATATGGTTCTACTGTTGTATTTACAAATTATATGGATGAAAAGGGCATTACAAATGGAACGTTTATAATAGAAAATTAATGCAAATTACTCCCCCTCGAGTACCCAAAGCTTAAAAATTTTTTTTCCCTGTAAAAACAGGGCATTTTACATGGCATGAAAAATTTTGGGTGATGTTCACACTTTTTTTTCAAAAGACATTACTGCTGCGTCGGGCCCAAACGCTTGTCAAAAAAACCAAAAAGAAATCCCTTTGGGGAAAAAAGAAAAATTTAAGAATGCCAAATCGGTTTGGGTTTGCTGCGAAAATTTAGGTTATAATTGGGGGGGGGGCGGGGCCGCGGCGGGGGGGGGTGGGCGGGGAGATGGTGGCGGGGAGTTGAATAAAAAACTTTTTGCCACTTCCGCTTTCCAAACTCATTGCATTTTCTAGGTTTTCTATCTGATTGATACACAAAAAAAAAAGGGAAAAATATGTGCCTAGGTATAGATAACTTCTAAACATACGTTTTTGGCCCTTTATAATATCATAGAGAACATTTACCTTGCATTTCATTTTTGGGTCTCCATTTACAGGATGGTTTATAGTTTTTTTAGAAAAAGTCCCAGAAAAGGGAAATGCCCAAAAATGATAAAAGGGGATGCTTTTAACTTTATTTATGAAAAGGAGATTGAAGTTATTAAAATTCCCACTCACTCGAAGACGAAAGAGTAAGGGGGAGCTGATAAAAATTTTTTAAGGGGGAAAAAAGGGATTTAAAAAAGGGAAGGTAGGAAAATTTTCTTAGGGTTTTTTTAAAAAGGGTAGAACAAAAAAGAAACCCGGATTCAAGCGGGAAAAAGGGGTAGATTTAAAAAGGGAAAAGGGAAAACGGGTTTTCACAATGGGGTGGTGAATGAATGGAATGGTCTCAGTAACAGGTATTAAATGCGGATTCATTGGGGGACCCTTTAAAAGGGGGAGCGGATAAGTTCAAGGGGGGATGAAAGGTGGATTAGGTATTTTTAAAGGGAAACTTTTGAAACATTTAAAAACATTTTATTATGCCTCCCCGTCCCATCTTATATATTATCTATAAAATTAATTTGTAGCTTTAAAGGCCCCCCAATAGGAAGCAAGTTTTTCGGGCAAAAATTAAATCAATTAGGGTTATAAATTGAATTAGTATGAAACATAAATATAACATTAAACAGTAGGGAAAAACACCCCCAAACCCCCCCTCATTGGGACGGGCAACAAAAATTGTTGGCACAACTCACAAACAACAAAAAAACTGAAAAGCCCCCAAAAAATTTTTAAATCATTTGTGACGTGTAGTTATTTATTTATTCAAAAGGGTATTTTTTAAGATGTTTTTTTAAAAAGAATATAGTGAAGGAAAAAAACTTTTACTTCATCGGGGAAGGGCTTTCCCCAATGTTTTAGGGCCAAAAAAGAGTGAATTTTGGAACATTTTTGGCTAGGTTTGGGAAATTTACGGATTTGGTTGTTGGGTGCGTGTAGGAAATTTGGTTTGTGGTTGTTTGGCAGAATGCTTATTTTCACGGTTAATATTTTTTAAAATTTTAAAATTGAAATTTTTTAATTTTTTTGTATCAAAAAGTTTTAATGTGTGAAATTTGTTTAAAAAAGGGGTTGTGAAATGTTGGGGAAAAGTCACTGTCAGTAAAAAATTCCTAATTAGTCTTTCTGCATTCTTAATAGAGGCAGAAAATGCGTGGGGTAAGTGGTGCACCCAATTGGGGGGCCAAAATTTGGAAATGTGGTAAGACATGGGCATCGAAAAAGCTTTTTCTTTAAGCCCGGGTAAAAAAATTTTTTTACTTTTGTATAGAAGGGTTTAATTTTCTTGATAATTTCGATAAAGGTTTTTTTTATGGGGTTTTGGGAATGTATTTTTATCATCCAGTGTTACCCCCAAAAGAGTGTGTTTGTTTTTAGTTTTTTTTAAAATGATGGAGTTTTTATTTTAATGGTGGAAGCAATTTTAGGGCCTTTGGTAAATGGGCCTGTAAAAAAGTTTTATTTAAATTTTAAAATCAACCCCCTTTTTACTTGACACCTTTTTTTTAAGAATTTGGAGCTCAAAATTGGAAAGGTGTATCATGTTGACTGGATTTGTATCGGTAATGAAAGGGGGTTTGGGGGGTTCGTCAGCGAAGATTAGGTTTTAAGGGTTTTTAAAAAGAAAAGGGGAAATATCATTTATATAGATAAGGAAAAAAATAGGACCTAACACGCTTCCCGGGGGAAAACCCCATATCGAAGGGTTTTAGTGATGGTGAATACTATCGAGTATTTTTTTTGGACTGTGTTCTATTGAAAAGTAATTCAAAACCCAAATCTTTTACAGTTCCTCGTATCCCAAAATGTTGAAATTTTTTGGGGAAGTATATATCAGTCTTAGTGGTAAAAAATGTTTTAGTGAAATAAATTGTGAGCTTAAAAGAAAATGCTGTGAACCAAGCTAGTTAAAAATTTCCTGGGTTTGAAATTTTTTTAAAGCTTTTAAAGTGTTCCTCCTGTACAAAAACCAAACTGTCTGGGATCAAAAATATTTTTAGACTCAAAAAATTTAGTAGGGTTTTTTTTTCTTTAAATTTTTTAAAAAAAATTTTGGGAAAAAAATTAATTTAAAAATTTGATATGGGTCTTAATTCCCTTTAAGACATCTTTAGGCCCTTTTTTTTGTGGATAGGTAAAAACAGTGGCATGTTTTAAGGAACTGGAAATTCCCCTCGGTTAATAGATTGTTGAATAAGATCGATAAGGGGTTTTTGCTAAGGGTTTCTGTTTTCTTTGATAAAGATGTTGGAAAATTTCATAAGTGTTACTTTTTGTTTTTTTAAAAAAATTAATGACTCTTATAACATTTGGGTGGAGGGACGGGAAAAGAACTCCCGGGAATTTGGGGTAGTCCCCTCAAAGGGAAAGTTAATTTGGACAGTAGTAATTTTTTAAAAACTGGGGGCAAAAACCCCGGGGCAATATTTTTTAAAAAAAAATTAAATTAAACGCTTTTTGCAATATCTAGAGAAGTTTTTTATTTTATTATTATTGTATTTTGACTTTATCTATTTTAAAGGTTTTAGGGGTTTTTATTGGTAATTTGGTTGATAATTTTTCCCTTTTTTTTATTATCATTCTTAAAGTTACAAAATCTTAGTGTAAAAAAGATTTTTTGGCCTTTCTAATATTTTGGGTTTAAGTGTGTTACGTTTAGGGGTTTGTAATAATCTTCGGAAACGCACCTACTTTATAGCCCCTTGTATAGATTTTTTTTAGTTTTTATGGAGTTGATAACTGTTTTGAGTGATCCACGGGTTTTTTAAAAAACTTTTTCTCATTCCCAAATTTTTTTTTAGGGGAAAAGCTTTCATTATATTTTTCTTTAGTTTTTCAAGAAACTTGTTGAAGTTGAATTTAAGGAAATTTATTAAAAAATCATTCCTTAAATAGCACTTAGTTTGTTCGAAAAAATTAGTTTTTTGGTTCTTTTTTAAGTTTTTCGATCAAAATACAATTTTGTGAATTTTAAATGTGATTTGTTTTGGCGTAGAGATTTTAAGGAATATTGGGAGGGGGTTTCTAAATTTTTGGGGATAATGTATTTTTCCCAGATTATATTTACTTTTAAAGTTTGTAAATTTATGGTCCACCCAAAAAATGGTTTACAAAATTGGGAGCTATCGGGGAAAGGTTTTTGGTCGGGGAGATTTTGGGGAAAAAAGTTTATATTTTGAAAAACGTGCTAAAAAAAAATTATTTTTTTTGGAGATTTTGTACTGTGTTCAAGTAAGTTGGGAATTCGGGTCTCCAAAAAATTTAAAAGGTTTTATTTTTTTTAAATGATATCTTTTTGAAAAAGGGAGTATATAAAATTTAGTGAAATCTTCAAACTCCCTTTCATTTTTTAACTGGGGGGGTCTGTATATTGAAACAAAATATGTAAGACAGGGGCTATCAGTTATTTTTAAATTTTGTTTTAAAATTTTTATAGAATCGTTTTAAAAATTTTTAATTCTTGTATTTTTTCACAGTGAAAGTTAGGTATAAAGAAAAATGTGACTCCTCCCTTTGCTCTAGTGGTTTTAAACCCTGTGATAGGAATTAAAAGCCAGGTACTGAAATAAGTTTTTAATTCAAATTTAGCCCGTCTCAGTAACGGCCAAAAAATCTGGGGATGGGGGATAAAAAATTAAGGGAAAGCCCGCAAATTATCCCATGTTTTTAGGTAAAAAATCTTGAATTGATATGTAATATTTTAGTTTATTTTAGTTAAAGGGGGAAATTTAAATTTTTTTACGCATGAATGGTCATTTAAAACTGTGAAAAATTATTAAAAATCAGTGGGGTCCAGAAGAGCATTTTTTTTTTTAATGCTAGGGCCTGTTTGTTTTTATTAGGGGTTTTCTTAAGATTTTAAAAGGATTAATTTTGAGAATTTGTCATGAGTTTTAGAGTTATTCAGATCAGTTGGGGTTTTAAATTGGTCCCTTTTTGGTTAAGTGTTGAGGTGAGAAATGAAAGAAAAAAAAAATAAAAAGAAAAAAAACGCAAGATAAAAAGAACGCAGCGGCTTTGCCGCGTCCCTTTCCGCGCCGGGGGCATAAAGAATAAAAGGGAATTTTTAGGGGATCCCCTGTAATGAAAAAAAATGTTTGAGTGAAAACAATCAACCAAACCCTATACAAAAAAAATTAATGTTATATACACATATGCATTGGGGCAATGATAAGAAATATTTTTTTAAGCTGTCCCCAAAGTTGGTTTGTAGTGGGGATAGTGATAGTAGTGAAAATAACAATGATAATGACAATGATGAAAACAATAAAAACAAAAAAATAATGTAATACCAAAAATAACGATTTGTAATAGTAATAATAAAAAATAAGTAAATTTTTAATGAAATAATAATTGGTATAGTAGTAATGAAAAAAAATGATAAAATAGTAGTGGTAACCAAAGATAAAAATAATAATAATAATGTACCGTACCCCTTTTATAGATAATATAATAAAAAAAAATAAATTAATAATAAGATTATAGTAATAAAAATAATAATAATAAAAATAGTGATAATCATAACCGGATGCATAAAAAAGAAAAAGAAAATTTTTACTAAAAATAAAAAACCCCAAAAAAAAAATAATAATGAAATTGTAACAATGTAAAAACCCCCCTCCATAATCAACAACACCATTTTTTTTGAAAAAATAAAGTTTGGGAGTAATGTAAACAGCCTAATACTACCCAAAAATTATATTTACAATTTTTTGGGAAAATGGTAATAATAAACGATAATACTACCCATAATAAGTAATACCAATAACAATAATAAAGGTGATGAGATGATGTGATAAAAAAAATAATAATAATAATATTAATAACTAAAAAAAATAATAATAAAAATATTTAAAAACTTAAAAAAAAATAATAATAAAAAAATTAATAATAATTATAATAAGTGATGTTTGGGATTTAAAAAGTGAAAAAAGAAAGAAAAAAAAAAATTTCGTAATGGCCCCAGAACAATTAAAGTAAAAATGATAATAGCAAACGTAACATAGTAGTAGAGGCACTACCACCATTACTACTAGTGTATAGTAGTAAAATGATAAAAATAGGAATAGTTTAAAAATAATGACAATAAAAATAATAAAAAGATAAAAAAAAAGAAAAAATGGTAATGAAAAGTGACCAATAATAAAAATCAAAATACTAAAAATAACAACAATGTTAATGATACGGATAACCTCAATATTATAAAAAAAAAAAATATATATATTTAAAGAATATGATGATAAAGATGTAGATATAAAAGTAATAATAATAATAATAATAATAATAATAATAATTTAAAATAATAATAATAATAAAATAAAAATAAAAATAGGCCCAAAAAAAGAATAATAGGGAATAAAAAAAATAAAATAATAGGGAATAATAGTAATAAAGTAATAATATTTAAAAATATAATAAAAAATAACATTGATAACATTTAATAGTAATGATGTAAAATGAAAAACAGAAGTTGATTTTAAATACACAACGAAAGTAAAGTGATGATCAAATATCACCCGTGTGAATTTAAAGATAATAATAAAGATAATAATAATAATGTACTAATATAAATAAAAATAATAAAAAAATTTAATAATAATAATTTAAAAATAATAATAATAATAAAATAATAATTTAAAATAATAAAAAAAAATTAAAAATAATAATAATAGTAAAAATAATAAAATAATTAAAAAAAAATATAATAATAATAATAAAAATAATAAAAATAATAAAAGTTAAACGGCAAGATAACCCTTTTTAAAACAGAAAAAAAAGTTTTATGACCCACGGTAAATCCCAAGCTGGATAGGGAAAAATTTCAAGTTACAAGGTGGAAAAAAAAAGTTAGGTGCAATAATTTGGGACGAGTTTAGTGGAAATGTAGGAAATGGTCTACTGTCTATAGAATTAAGTAGTTGTGATGGTAGTTGTCCCCAAAGTACAGTGACGGTGGGAAAACAAAAAATATAATATTGATAATGATAATAATAATAAATAATAATAATAAAATAAAAAGATTTTAAAAATAAAAAATAAAAAAAAATTTATAATAATAACAAGGGAGTAGTAGGGCCCTAAGCGGCAATGATGATAATGTTTAAAAATAAAATAATGATAATAAAAAAAATTATAGGAATAATAAAATAATAATAAAAATAATAAAAATAATAAAAATAATAATAAATTATAAGGGTAAAACACCAAAAGCAAAAGATTTTCATTTTAATGAGTAAGAATGCAGTAATGGTAAATAATGGTAAAATATAATAGAAACGGAAAAATTAAAATAGAAAAAAAAGAAGAAGCTATAATAGAAAAAAAAATGAAAAGAAAGGTATATATAAGAAAGGGAAATTTTGAATAATGAAAAACAAGACGGGAAACATAATTAGTAAATAGTAGCAAAAGAAAAATTTATGGTTGTTATGGGATTTTGTTAAAATTCCGCTAAAAAAAAATAAATCATACACTGAATATTTAAAAGAATGCAGTGGGAAAATTAAAGTAAAAAGTTTAGGTTGGGCTCGGGTTTCTGTGTATATGTGTCTTTTATAAAAATGGAATTAACTTTTCTTTGGGAAAGGGAAAGGGTTTTCCCTTTTGTTTAACTATTACCTTCTTGATGGTGGGGGTTTTTTTTGTTTGAAATAAAATTTTTTTTTCCAAACCTTTGGGATAGCACTGTTTTAAAATTTGGGCCCCGTGTTCTTTTCTGTGTTAGGAAATGTTTTGAACCCAATTAAGCCTTTTTTGGGGTCAGGCTTTTCCCCTTGAAGTGGAGAGAGGCCTAAGCTGGATGCAGGGGCCCAATTAAAAAATGTTTGGGTGATTATTTTTTTAAAATTTTACAAAAATTTGGGGTTTATTTCTGGGAATGTGGGGATCCAATTCTATGTGATATGGGTTAAAGTCTTTTTTCACTGATATCAAAATTTTAAAAATTTCTTTGACAACATGGGGAAAAGATTTTTGTTTGGGATTTTCCGTCTATTTTTATCAGGTTAAAAACCCGGGCCCACTGAAAATGGGTTGGGTTTTCACGGCGCCGTACTGGTCAAAAATTGTCCCAAGTTTAAAATTCCCCCGTTTTTCTACTTTGTTTTTCCCAAAGTTAACACTTTCGTTTAACTCAATTTATGATTTGGGCATTTTTACAGTCAATTTCACTCCTTAGGTTTTTTTATTTCAAATTTTTAAAATTGGGTTGGTGGAAAAAAAGGTAAGGATTTTTACAATGTTGTGAAATTTCCCCAGACAAAGAGGGGAGTAGGGGTCGGGCCCCAAAAAACCATCATCATGCTCCCCGGGGTTGGATGTCGTTTACCAACCCCAATTTTCCTGTTTTTTGCTGTTTGGGGTTGCGGGTTGCTGTTGCTGTTGGCTATTTTCAGGCCAAAAAGGGCCCAAAAAAACAGTGACAGGGGAAAATACCACGTGTAGGCCCGCGGCCTTTGTAGCTTCCTTATTTTCTTATGTTTTTTATGTTCTTATGTTTTTGACCTCGGGCCCCCTCAAACTATAACCACTTTGGTTATTTTGGTTTAAAAACATGTTTTTACAGACTCAGGTTCTATAAAAATATACAATTAGGAAAAAAATCGTTCTTAAAATTATACTTTTGTGTTTTAAGTGCAGTGAAATAAGCCCATATTTTTCTTTCAGGTTGACCAACTTTTCACCAAATTGTGAGTTAAAACTGCCAGCGACCACTGGCATTTCGGAGTTGCAGTTCTCTCTAATTTAAGTAAATTATTAGTACTGGGATAGGATAAATTAATATTATCAGTGCTATTGTGTTGCCTGAAATTGGGGGTCACTTGTAGGGGGTTTTTTAGAACTGGTCAACGTTACTTGAATGATATTATTTGGGGATGATTTGAAAAAAAGATTACAACTGGAATGGAGGATTTAACTTAGTCTTATGGTTTCACTATATGATTATAGTATGATCACGTCTCACTGCGGAGAGTACTGAAAAGGGGGATGTACTTAAGGGGAAAGGGATAATAAGGTTTTAGGTTAAAGGAATGCGCTGCCACCAGCCTGGCGAGTAACTCACTGGATTACTCCCTGGGCACGTTTGATTAATATTAATATTAGATTGATCTTGGTAGTCCTGAACGGTACGTGGAATTATATCGAGTAAGGCGGAACTCTTTTGGAAGTGTGGGGAATTACTGTCCTAACACAGAATAATCACCTGGGTTTTATAATAACAAAAGAAACTATATTTGCAAATAATTTCCTATTTATTCATAGTGACATAGTATGTCTCTTGCTTGAGTCATATCCAACATATAAGGGTTAACACCATACCGAGAAAACTCTACTCGGAAGTAAGAAAAGGAACTTTACACCCTGACACAGGAACTCTTCCTATGTGATGAAAGAAAGCTCTTATGAGCATAACTCTCCTCACTAGAATTTCTATTCAGTGAATTACCCTACACTTAGGTAACATACCTCTTAATATTTATAAATTACACATGGAAGATAGATATCTAGTAGAGAAAAATGTGAGGATAAGAAGTTGTGTGTGTTTCATTAAGACCATGTGGCTTTGAAGAAGACACGGACGGCCTACAACGAAGCGAAGAGACGAAACTCGTTAATAACACTTATAAGGATGGGCAGACCTCCTATGCATTAGTGACACTGAACTGTACCTATATATATATATAGAAATATATAGATATAATATACTAAGGAAGAAAGAACACAGGAGCGAGGTACAAAGGTCTTACCTACAACGAAGCGAAGAGACGAATGACTCGTCCTGAGATTATGGCCTGCGGCATAAAAAAAAGGGAATTGTTTGAAAGATTTAGACGTGACCTCAAGTGAGTAACTTGTAATCCCAAAATAACTATTTAAATAATGAAACTCGCGTATATAAGAACATGTGGCTTATAATATAAACCTGTTTACTTTGATACTGAAGAATTTAATATGCTTAGTCTAATACCCGAGAAAGGTATTATTTGTGGACCCGTCAAATGTCCGAACACATTTTTGGAGTGAGAGGGTATAAAATATGAAGCCTAGAAATTTGGTAGGTTTTCATTTTAGCGTGTCTCTTTACTAACACGTCCATGTATAACCATAACCGATAACGATGGGGATTATTTTGAAAGACATTAAGATTCTGGGAGTGAAACTGGGTCTGACCAGATAGCTGGGGAAAGATAAAAAGATCTGACATCATTAGTTATCACTGATCGCAGAATAATTATTCCACGGAAACTTGCCTCGCACACGGGATGTCGGGGAGAGAGGGAGGGAAAGAAGGAAGGAAGAAAATGGCGGAAAAAGGAAAGAAGAGAAACAAAATGGCGCGTAGGAAGTACAAATGATGAGAAAATATGGCGGAAATGAAAGCAGGGCGATGAGTCACCCGTGAGACAAAGAGAAAAAATTAACTACTGACAAGACATAGCTCGGGAATTTTATAATAATAATTTTCCTACTATCTCTCCCGAATAATGGGCATTACACTATTAACCATGTGCACCTTATATAATTAGCGTACCTTGATTTGAAGCGCGGTCATTGGCTATCGCTATTAGATTCTAGGCCACAGAGAATAATATACGTGGCTAAGGATTGGTAGCCGGGCTCGCCGCCGCTCACCAGGGTAGTATCATTCCAGCCCTCATGGGATTAACATCTTTTCTCTGATTATTTATTGATGAAGAGATTTGTACATACGTTAATTTTGTACATATAATTGATAAATCAATAGGACGTGTTAAAATTCAACACAAGTGATTATAGCCGCGCGTCATGGATAGCTTGGTGTAAAAACCCGCCTGACGCCTCCAGCTTTCCGCCCTTGGCTATCAAATTTCTTGTCACGGGCGGCCTGATCACGCGCTGACCACTTCGGATCACAAGGACAGGCAGTATTGATAAAAGCCTACAACCATTTCAACCCACTATCCACCGATAAGTATCCTGGTTAGTTGACTAGTTGGGATATTGTGTTGGGATGAGATAGACGATGGGTTTGATTGATTAGGTAAAACCTCATATTATATATGTATGTGACATAAATCCCTACATAGATCAATTGTATTTAAATACATTTTAAATATACACACAAATTTTAACATGTATTCAGTAATTCATGATTAACAATATAAAATGCTTGATAAATGATAAAGGATACTTTCCTATTGTATATTTCCCTTTTTAGGGAGGCTTTCTCGCCAGTTGAGCGGATTTATGGCCAAATGAACTGATAAAAGAATTTTTTAATTTTTATATTATGAGTATTTAAATACAATGTATTTAAATACTCATTAATATATTTAAATACGTGAAAACCAATGTATTTATAAATACAATGGACCCGTTTACTCGAGGTAACGATAGATTGGAAATCTTCAAGACTCATATATATAGTAGGGCAGTGATGCAGAATTTTCGATGTGAACAGTATTTTTGATGATACAGCCATTTTAAGTGGAGGAAAATTTGTGCACCCCAAAACGACCGGCGCCATGCTGTGACGTCAACAACGCAGGTTACATAAGAACATAAGAACATAAGAAAATAAGGAAGCTACAAGAGGCCGCGAGGCCTACACGTGGTAGTTCCTGTCACCTAACACTACCTACATCCACCTTTCATCCCCATCCATGAACCTATTCAGCCCCTCTTTAAAGCTCCCTAATGACTCCGCACTAACTACCTGTCTACTGCGACCATTCCATTCATTCACCACCCTATTTGTGAACCAGTTGTTCCCTATTTCCTTTCTAAATCTACGCTTTTCCAGCTTGAATCCGTTACTTCTTGTTCTACCCTGGTTAAAAGACGTAAGAACTTTTCCTACCTCTCATTTATTAAATCCCTTTATCCACTTAAAAACTTTATCAGATCGCGCCTTACTCTGCGTCTCTCGAGTGAGTGTAATTTTAAATAACTTCATATCCTCTTCTCATAAACTAATAGTTAATGCATCCCCTTGTGTCACTTTTGGTCAAGCCTTCTCTGGCACTGTTTCTAACATGAAGGCTGATATCCATCCTGTAATATGGAACCAAAACTGAACTCGTCGATAGTGCTTAGGGTAAGGCTGACTAGAGCCATGTATAAGCTTTAGAATAAGCTTCCCGCACTTACTTTTAATGCCCACTTCTGTTATGAATGCCTAATGACTCTATTAGGCTCTATTTCTGGCCTCAATACATTGTTTCCCTAGGTCGGAGGCTGGGCTCGCTCCCTCACTCTATTAGATCTTGTGAACCTCTGATACTTTTCAGCGATAATTGCTTTGGTGTATGCTATTACGCGAGGGTTTTCTTACGCAAGTAATTCATAACGCTGGCGATTAGTCAATATTAGAATTCCATCCTGTCCCCCCCCGTGCTGACTGACCCCTGCAATATGGTTTATCATTCAGACTGTGATCCGAATGATCTTTAGCGCTTAGGCGCTATATCAGGCAACCATTGCTGATATCACTGCTAATCCGCAAACTATCCGAAGTCGTTGATGGTAAATCAAAATAGTATAGGACCCAAAACAGTTACCCTTGTGGAAGCTGCACTTGTCACCGGACCAGTCTGCGCAGCATGGAAGCGATTTACGATACCTATTAATTGTAAGCCGCTCTTTGTGCCTTATTACCATAACCAAGGCTGAAGCTTGTATGGGTACATATATACGTGTTATATACTTACACCGGCGGTTGAGGTCTCCGAAATGCGCGTTCTCCGGTGACCGTCGGGAAGACGCGTCGAGTTCGATCCCCGAAGAAATCCAAAACCTTTCCTGCCATCGTCGAGTGGCCTAAGTAACACCGCACATGGCCCATGCCTGATCAACTAAAGCCTTCGACTGGGGATCTGGCGAGTGCTATTTGGAGGACAAGGGGGTGCTATGAGCCTCTAATCACAGGCGTCAGTCGATAAGAATCGCTGCCTGCGCCTACATACGGGCGAGACCAACCATGTCCATGTTGTGACATCATTGATCAAACTATGTTTATTACTAATTGGCCTCAATAGTTTTTTTGCAATTAATAGATTCCAATAATTTGACCCACCATCTGATGTTAGAGCTTACGGTCGATAATTTGACTAGAGTCCTCTGTCACGCCAGTCAGCAAACACAAAGACGGAGTGCCTCCGTATGTCTTAAGCCGCCAACCACACACACCGGCGCGGCTCTGTCTGCCGAATAAAAGGGGCGTGGCTAGGAGGCGGCCGGTGTGTGTGTGGTTTTTTTTTCCATCGGTCGGGGGGGGCCTGTCGCAGGGCGGGCCGGATGAAAACCAGATCGTGGCGCTTGAAAATTCGTCCGGCCGGCGGCAAATGCATGCCTGCCGTGCGTGTGTGTGGTGTGGCCTTCACGGCCGCCCGTCCGCCTGCGCTCGGCCAAATAATGGACGTAATATGTTACCAGTTTATGAATTGTATTTATGATCATCTAGGTATTATATAGTAAATGACGGGGCTTATATATACGTTATGGGAACGTATTATATATAAGTTTTATATGGGGCATGGCACATGCAGCTCCATCCAACAAGTCATTTTGCGGAGGCTATAGCGGATTCTGTTGTCTACCGACAGAGGTTCGGGGGGGAGGGGGGGTTGTACTGTATATTTTCATTGAGGCGGCGGCAGGTGTGTGTGGAACTCGTCGCGGCGAACATGCCTCGCGCACTTTTCTGTCGGCCGACTAGTTCCTGCGCTGCGGTTGTGTGTGCCGGCTTATCCGGGGGCTCCGGACGGAGTGTATCGACGTAGGATCCGCTGGGAATTTGCTCAGAGGCTCATCGGATCGCTGTGCTCGCGGCAGTCGGCCGCCGTAGGGCATATGTACGCATTTGCGGGCGCTTTTATTAAGCTGATTGAGGAATATATTTATGGTTTTACTTTCGAAGTATATGTTGCAGATATAGTATGTTTTAAGGGGGTGTTTGCATCATACCCATTAGCCGATTACTAGAGCTAATGGGTTGTTGCAACACTTTTTATAAAAACATTGATTATATCTGGCATATATAGAAAGTATAACGGCGATAATATATTACTATCTCGATTATCCAGTAATAGCGATTAAAGGAGGTATTCATGAATTGCTATACGGATATTGTTGTAATTTTCATAAGTAACAAACATTTTCGTTATTGGGTTTACATGGTGGTGTACGTGCAGAACACTGTATCAGCCATGTAAAAAGAATATATTGATTGCGGCGACAATGCATAACGAACATCACCCGCTTGTGCGTTTTTCCAAGTAACTGATTTTAACTCGAGCTGACACAACGCTGCCGAGGTAATTCCTAAAAAATAAAAACGTGTCATAGCGGCTTAATTATTTATAGGTGATTTATCTAGATTTCGATATAATGAAGGAGGCAAAAACATGTATGACCTGTAAAAAAAAAAGTGCTCATTTATGTTATGCGAACATGGTTTAAGGTATATGTGACATTAGGCGCTTTTGTGGTCTTTTAGCTTTGTAATGACTATCGTACGTCTGGCAGTTTAGTGGGCATTGATACTTGCTTTAACGCTGGGAAATGATTTCTAGAATATATTCTATTCTAAATCATGATTTGTATTATGCGCTCGTTAATTATCTCGTCATCATCTTATCATATTCTTTATTGGTGTAGGCGGCATTGAGCTATGACATGTGGTGATAATATGTTGGTCTAGTGAATTGAAATAAAGGGAAAATATGACCTGTGTTATATCCCGTAGGTAATCCTGCTGGTGGATACAATCAATATGGTTTATTTTTATATTATGAGCTAGCTTCAACACATAGTACTTAACTGATAACTCTTATTCCATGTAACGTCCTTGCCTAAATGTACTTGTGGTATCTCATCTTTATTTCTATGTATCTCTGGGTGTTCCTGATTAAGCTGGAAATATTTGAAATAAACTGATATATTATAATTTCTATAAACTATTATAAAAACTTTTATAACAATTTTTAATATTTTTGAACAGGCCTACTAATAGTGATGGTACCAATATTGAGATACTATGTATTTTACTGAGTTAATATATATAATATGAAATGAATATTTCCCACTTCAAATACGTACCAGCGGCCTCCGTGGATTGACGTCAAGTTGCCGCTGCTTGTCACTACTGATGTATTACTACATCAAGATAATCATATAACTGTTGTTTCAAAATGTTTACACATAGAAATATTCAATTCTTCAAATTCTGTACATTAATTTTAAACACAGTAAATTTTCCCGTCTGAAAATACACCAGCGGCCTTCGGAGGGATGACGGAGGTAAATTTCCCGCCGGGCGGCCGCCGTTCGCCGCTCTACAGCCTACGTAGGCCCGCCCGGTTTGATGGTTAGATGGGACCCTTCTTAAATATGGGAACAACATTTCCTTCCCCTCCAAAATAATGGCACATCGCCTATCTCAACCGATTTCTAAAAATGAGCACTAACGACTCACTAACAACCTCCTTGCTTTCCCTTTAAATACCCTGTGATACACTTCATCTGGCCCTGGCGATTTAAACATTTTCATTTTTATCTATCCCCTCTTCCACCATTTCCCTAGTTATCACAATATCTTTGAGTTTCCCTCATCGCTTCCTTTGAACATTCTGTTCACTATCAGGTATCGTCTGTGTATCCTCCTCCGTAAAAAAACTTAAGAAATAATAATTTTAGACTCCTACACATACCTAAATCCGTATTTAAGACCTCCCCCTGTCCTGACCTTAACGGCCCAACTAATTCCTTGTCTTTTTTTTATATACCTGATAAAACCCCCTTTTGGGTCCGTTTTTGCCTTCCTGCTATTTAATCTCATAATTTTGCTTAGCAACTCGAATTAATTTCTTCACTGTCCTCGCCATCACTTTTATACTGTTCTTTGTTTACCAATCCTGCCTTGAACCTTAAATAAATGTTTCTTTTTACTCCCAATGTTGTGTTTTAAATTGGCGGTCATCCTTTTTGGATCACACTTTCTGGACCTTATTTCACTAAAAGGGAAAATATTTTTTTTCTTCCGTCAATTATATTCCTTACAAATGAGGTATAATCCTCTCAGCCCCTACCCGAACTTCCTTTTCTAACCTCTCTAAAAACCCTCCTCATCCCGACCTCACTTCCCTGTCTAACCGGTCTAATTACCTCCGGGTTTGCCTTCCTATTCTCTCATAATTGGCCTTTCCACTGTCATCGCCCTGTCCTTACCCTGGGAAAATGTCTTCCCCTCCATCCCACACCTCTTATTAATAACATCCAGGTGTCTTTTTAATCAAGCAAAATTTGACCTTTCTGAAATTAGGTATTCTATGTTTATTGCCCCCAAATTTTCCAACTTCCCATTTTAAGCAAAAATCTGATCTCATAATGGTCGCTATTATCTAACTTCCCACCGCCCTCCACATCTGAAAACAAAATCGTCTCTATTTGTCAACAATAGAACTAGAATTTACTTCTCTAGTAGGCTCCTTGTTGCTTGACTTAGAAAGTTATTTTGGTTTATATTTAACAATTCATCTGCGTTCGCTGTCACCTATGATTAAATCCCAGTCTATTTCCTAAGATTAAAACCCTCCCACCACGCATAGTCGATTATATCTGCAGGCCTGTTTATTTCTTCCCATATAGGAGCTGAATCCTCTTTACATAAGTTTGGAGGCCTATATGTGTTGCCAGAACTCCTATGATAGAGTTTATACCTGGTCAATGTTACTTGAATGATATTATTGTTATGATTTTTCATTTGATTACAACTTGAATTGAGAATTGAAAACTAGTCTTATGCACCTCACTATGTGATTATAATATGAACACTTCTCGCTGCGGAGAGTACTGAAATGGGGATGAATTTAAGGGAAGGGGTAGGAGTTTAGGTTAAGGGGAAAGGGTATGAGGTAAGGGGAAGTGCTGCCACCAGCTCAAGCGAGTAGTTCCTGGTTTACCCCCCTGACCCACGTGAATAGATATATATTAGATTTATCTTGGTAGTCGTGATTGATACGTGGAATTATACCGAGTAAGGCTGACTCTTTTGGGAAGTGTGGGGAATTACTGTCCTAACGCAAAATAATCACCTGGGTTTTTATAATAAACACAAGAACTATATTTGAAAACATCATCCTATTTATTCATGCTGAAGTAGAAATGTCTCTTGTTTGAGATACAGACAAACATATAAGTTCTAATCCAACATCAGAAAACTCTCCATCCCAACACAGGAAAACTCTAATCTGATATAAGTAAAAACTTTACAATCTGATACGGGAAGCTCCCCCCGTGTAATGAAGGTAAGCTCTGGTGAGCATACCCCTTTCCCTTTTCTGAACCTTTGATAAATTATCCTTCATTAGGTAACATACCACTGAATACTTATAATTATACATGGAAGATATAAGGGGGGAATAAAAGAGTAAGAATGTTGTTGTGTTTCACTAAAAAAACCATGTATCGGGCCCTTTGCGCCCAAGGCCTGTCGAAGGGGTGGGAGAGAGACTGCCGCCTGTCGGAGAGGGGGGAGAGAGACTCCGCCTGTCGAAGAGTGGGAGAGAGACTCCGTTAATAATAATTATAAGGATGGGGCAGGGCCCCTTTACGTTAGTGAAAAACTAAACATCGGTACCCATATTTGGAAATATAGATAACAATATTAAACAAGGAAAGGGGGGGGGGGGGGGGGGGAATAGGAGCGAACGTCGTACGTCTACCTGTCGAAGAGGGGGAGAGAAAACTGCCGCCTTTCGGGTAAACCAAGACCGCGGGAGAAGAGGGGAATTTTTTGGATACCCTAAACCCTTGGCCTCTACTGAAGAGCTTATAATCCCGAAATAACTAATTAAATAATGAAACTAGTGTACCTAAGAAAGGGCTGCCTATAATACAGTCCTTTTACTTTGATATAGAAGAATTTAATATTTTTAAAATCCAATAACCGAGGAAAGTGTTATTGAAGTCCGTGTCCAGTGTCCGAAAAACGTGTTTTAGAGTGGTGGGGTATGGAGGCGAACCATAAATTTGGTCGACTTTTAATTTATCAATAACTCGACTAACACATCCATCTATGAACGTGATCTCTCACTAGGGTTTGACTATTTTAAAGGGACATTAAGAATCAGGGGGTTTTTCCCTTTGATCTGTAGGAGGGTGAGGGGAGGATGAAAATTTTTTGAATCCATTAGTTATCATTGATCGCGAAATAATTATCCCACGAATGTTGACTCGCACGCGGAATGTCGGGGGGGAGGGAGTGAAGGAAAGAAGGAAGAAAGAAATGGCGGGTAGGAAGAAAGAAGATAACTTACACGAGAAAACTAAAAGATTGAATTGCTTACGGGACATAACCCGGGAATTATATGATAATAATTCCCATCCTATCTCTTCTGAATAACGGGCATTACACAGTCTATTCCCCCGGGAAATTAATTCTTCAATATCAAATTAACTACTCAGATCTTTTGTCCCCGTTTTAAAGCTGCGTCAAGAGATGGTGAGTATGGGACAAATTTTAGAGTTGAATTTAATGGAAATTCTTCTATTCTTTGAAAAACGGGTGTCTGCTTGTGTTTAGTTTACACGAATATTCAATGAAAGGAAGTATCCTAATCAAACCTACTAGCTGGGTATTTAACGGGGTCGTAAAAAACCTGACTCAGTACTACATTCTCGTCGCAAAAGTTCGTCCCCGGGGCGCCAAAACCGGCTACCCTCAGGTTAGATAACGAGAGCCTTTCGAGTCCTGAAATGCCCGCCACACCGCAAGCAGGTGACTGTGAAGTGAGTAGCAGTACTACTATCCGGGAAATTTAAAAAACTCCTCCCACTGAACCCGGCTGAGCCCGTGAAAACCAACTCCGACTTTTTAGACATGAGAAATCTCCTAGACCAAATTGTTTCATCTAGTCCCGACCTACACGACCCTTGACTCAGTAATTTACATCTAAAACTTTTCGCTTATCTTCACCTGAATACACCACAAGTCGTGTTGATTGTAACTTTAATTAAAATACCTTGAAGACTCACCGAACCAGACTGAGTCTGTTAATGAAATTCAATGAGAGACTGGTATCCCAATCAACCTCTTGCCCGGAAAATTAAGAACATACTGACCCCCAATTTGTTTTTAATCCTGGTCAATGTTTTACATTTAACACTTTTCGATTTGATTTCCCCAAGAGTAATAACCGGGTGACGCTACCACTACCCTAAACAGAGTAGGTATTAACTTCAAGTTCATAAAATAAATTTTCAATGTTCATGTTCAAAATAATTCTTCCTCGATTTTCTAAAAATTTAACTAATGCTTAACTAACACTTCACTGAACACTCCCCGATTTGTCTTCTAGGAGGGGCTCCGAGGTCGGGTTTGAAGCTTGAGAGTGCGGAAGCAGATGTCGTCGAGCTCCTTGCTATCGACGCAGCAAACGTCGCTGGCGTCCTTGGTCGGCGGTGGATGGATAGTATGGCGCTGTATGGCTCGCTACCTTAGGCGACGGGACAACCGAGAAGGTAACCATTTTCTTGTCTGGGAATCCTCTAGGATCTTGGAAAATAAGAGTGTGTCCTGACTGAGTCTGTGTCTCCCTTTTTGGAGGTGGCGTCCACGATGTCGCTCACAGCGGCGATGATGTACATGTTCTTAGCGCTGGGGTTATTAGCGTAACTCATGACGACGTCAGTGGTAGGCTGAGAGAGATCCAGACTTCCCTCCCGACGCGGCTTCACGTCCTTTCTTTGACATGTTGGCGGTGTCGAGGCGTGTGGGTGCGGCTAGATGCGGCTACAGTAGCGGGTAGGAACGAAGGGCGGCGCAGCTGAGGCGAGCGTGGCGACTAGGCACGCTGTCGGCTGTGGCCGTGAAAGGGGGGCTGGCTGTGAAGGGCGGCGGAGCTGGGGCGGCGGCGGCGGCGGCGGCTGGCTGTGATGGCTGCTTCTTACAGCTCACTGCCACATGGTCATGGTTCATGTGTGTAGGGTGTTTGGTTTATAGGGGGGGAAACTAATGAGCCTACTATAAAAGATCGGGGCGATTACTATATGAAAATTTACTGAAATTGACTATCTTGCTATTTATTTTCCCAGGTGAGATTCTGTTGCTGTTTTTTTTAGGGAAAAAAATCCCACCGCTTTAGTCACCAGTGTGTTTCTCAGGGTTTTTTTAGTTTTGAAATCTTTAAAACTTATTGTTCTTATGACCGATACAAAGAAAAAAATCCCACCGCCCAAAAAAAACAAGAAAGTTGTCTATTTGAAAAAAAAATTATATTTATTCATACTTAAGTAGTATGTCTCTGTTTGAGATCACAGGGCAAACATATAATGTTAATCCAACATCAAAAGTCTCCATCCCAACACAGGAAAGCTCTAATCTGATATAAGTAAAAAAAACTTTACAATTGATAAAGGGAAGCTCTCCCCGTGTAATGAAGGGAAGCTCTGGTGAGCATACACCTTCCCCTCTGAACCTTATTGATAAATTATCCTTCACTTAGGGAACATACCGCTGAAACTTATAATTATACATGGAAGATATAAGGGGGGAATATAAGAGTAAGAATGTTGTGGTGTTTTCACTAAAAACCATGTATCGGGCCCTTTGCGTCAGGCCTGTCGAAGAGTGGGAGAGAGACTCTGTTAATAATAATTATAAGGATGGGCAGGCCTCCTTTACGTTAGTGAAAAACTAAACATCGTACCCATATTTGGAAATATAGATAAAATATTATAAACAAAGGGAAAGGGGGGGGGGGGGAATAGGAGCAACGGTCGTACGTCTTACCTGTCGAAGAGTGGGATAGAGACTGCCGCCTTTCGGGTAAACCAAGACCCCCGGAGAAGAGGGGAATGTTTTGGGTACCCTGAACTTGGCCTCTACTGAAGAGCTTATTTAAACCCGAAATAACTAATTAAATAATGAAACTAGTGTACCTAAGAAAGGGCTGCCTATAAAACAGTCCTGTTACTTTGATATAGAAGAATTTAATATGTTTAATCCAATAACCGAGGAAAGTGTTATTGAAGTCCGTGTCCAGTGTCCGAACACGTGTTTAGAGTGGTGTGGTATGGAGGCGAACCATAAAATTTTGGGGGGACTTTTTAATTTATCAAATAACTCGACTAACACATCCATCTATGAACGTGATCTCTCACTATGGTGACTATTTTGAAGGACATTAAGAATCTAGGGGGGTTCCTTGATCTGATAGGAGGGTGAGGGAGGATGAAAAGTTTTGAATCCATTAGTTTTTCATTGATCGCGAAATAGTATCCCACGAATGTTGGGCTCGCACGCGGAATGTCGGGGGGGAGGGAGTGAAGGAAAGAAGGAAGAAAGAAATGGCCGGGTAGGAAGAAAGAAGATAACTTACACGAGAAAACTAAAAGATTGAATTGCTTACGGGACATAACCCGGGAATTATATGATAATAATTCCCATCCTATCTCTTCTGAATAACGGGCATTACATATACACTACACCCAAAACCATTTTCTCAGTTCCCTCCGTAACCTCTACCCATATAGACTATGCTGTCATCTGCTTTTATAACATTATTAACACAACACTGCAATGCATCTCTTGCATAAAACGCAACTCCTCCACCTCGCCTGCCAACTCTGTCCTTGTGAAATAACTTATACCCCGCTATCTCAACTTCCGGATCAAACACCTTTCCTGACATATCCAACCATGTTCCTGTTAATGCTATTATATCAAAACCTCTACACTATTTATTCCTCTCAGGAAATCTACTTGTTTAAAATACTCCCACAGTTTGTATAGTAGACCTTCAAACACTCCTCTTATTTTTGTCCATTTTCCCTTTATCTTTAACTAAACCCACCTTTCTCTCTTTTTACGAATCACTTTAGTTCCCCGCCTTCTGAAACTCCTCCTAGTGTCGCAAGTTTCCCTTACCCGACCCAGTGTCTACTCCCCCGGTTCTCTATCTTAAAAAAGCCTGCAGTGCACCTACCTCCCTTTCAGGGATTCAACAGATCAAATTTTTGAAGACCCCCCTTTTTCCCCTCGAAAGTGCCAACCCCG
>JACEEZ010017226.1:2500-10000 GCA_016584305.1 Chionoecetes opilio
AAATACGAGGTTAAAATAAGTAATTGGCAATATTTTCTATCCAATTTTCTTTTTCTTTGTACCCAGATGATGAAATAAACTGTATTCAATATTTTATGTAGGAACATAGTCGATAGGAACTCATTTTCTTCTTGGTAAAGGAAAATCTAAATATTTAAGAGAAACATGAAATAACGTTGAAGAAAAACGTTGGTACAAAACATTATATAAATCAACAAAATAACGGAGAAAATAGAAAAGCAGTATCACCTAATACTGAAATTGCGGTAAAATAATCACAATCATGAGTAAGAGACAGAAAAAATGGGCATAAGAAACACGGATGCATATGGAAAAAAGTGAAAAGAGAAAATGCAAACGAGAGAGATACCCGGACAGAAAACTCAGGAAGGAAAGAAAATGTGAACAGAGACACGAGTCGAGATAAGAGGCGGGACAGTAGGAAACCCCGGGAGACTTCACTTACATAATATTATGGCTTGCTCTGGACGGCCCGACCACGCCCTATCCCAGCAGGGTTCGAAGGAGGGGCTAGCAAAAGACAGACACGTTGGGAGGGCATGGCAGGGAGGGAGGCAGAGGCGACAGGTGGTAATGCGTTTAGCAGGGGAGAATGGTGAGGCTTTGGTATAGGGCAAGGGTTTCCAAAGTATTCAGTCCACCGACCCCTTCAGGGAATCTCTGTTTGAGTATCGACCCCTCAAATATTTATTACGATTACATTAATAAATAAGAAGTAAATAAATACAGTAGCTATCACTACTATTTTTTTTCTTCAAAGTATACCTTCATCCCTATGAAACTGTGTGGTCTGAGGTGAAAAGGTAAGCTTCCCCACACTGCTAATGGTTATATGGTTAACAACCATACTACTACCACTACTACTACTACTAATGTTACTACTAGTAAGAAAAACATCATAAAAACTTAGGTACATTAATATTATAAATATTTCAAATAAAATATCTAAATGGTATTTTATATTTTCAGGTATTCATCGAGCCGTATATGACCCAGACATTTATCGACCCACCTTTGACCCCCAAGGCATTTATCAACCCCTTTAGACCCCCAAGACATTTATTTACCCCCTGGAAGGTCTCATCGATTCCTGGAGATCGATTTTGACCACTTCTGAACCCCTGGTATACGGCTCCGGGTCGTAAGGGAACCATGGGGCTGCATTGGTGGTAATGGACGAGGATATCTTAGACGAGGACGAGCAAGGCAGAGGCCATAGCAGACAAGGGGGAACGAACAAGCAGCAGGTGTGAGGACTTAAGTCAGCAGGTAAGGTAACATACATGTCCATAAGGGAGATAAAGAGTATGGTATGGTAAAGCTGGGCATGGAAAGCAATCATAAAAGAAAGGAAGATTTTTCGAGAACGGAAAGTAGATGACCGAGACGACGAAAGAAATGTCGAAACAAAGCTCGGTCGTCAGGAAGAAGAGAAAGGATGAAATAATACTTCAGGTCACGAGGGGAAAACAGTGGTCAGTAAGAAAGTGTTTGGAGGAAATAGAGTTGGATGTGGAAGGACTAAGTAAGACAACGAGGCGGTAGTGTAAGATTTAGTGTCGTAGCACCTTTTCTAGTTTACATTAGAAAAAGGATTAAGACAAAAAGCTGCTTCTTATCTTGTTGGCGATTATCATGTTGTATGTCGATCTGAGTGACTAAGGTACATGGATTCGTTTTGTGGGGCTGTGATACGCAGCTTAATAGTTTTCAATAATTATCATCTAAGTAACTAAGTAACACTTTAACATCGGCATGTCTCGATGACACGGTCACGTTTCCGCTATCACTTATATCAAGACACATTGGGATGTATAGCCGAGAATACTGGCAACATCTACTTACACTACAATCAATTAATCATTGGGGGCATACGCCAGGGGGCGCGTCGCCTCGCCCACCCTACGACGCCACTCCCGGGGTCACCTCGCGCGAGTCCCCATGCGCCCTTCCCACACCAGGCAACTCTCGACAAGAAGTATCAACTTGCCCCAGCCACGAGCCTTGTGGTCGCCCCCTTGGCTTCCTCCACACCGGATTGTCATGCATCGGTTTCAGGGTAGCGTGCTACAGGCCCATATAACCGAAGCTGGCGCTGACGGACTATGCAGGTAATAGGCCTCGATTCAGTCTCACGGTGCAATCGCTGGTTTGACACGTAATCATTCCAGCGATACCCCATTATTCTTCGGAGAGACTTATTACCAAAGACATCGATTCGCCTCTTCAAGTCGCTATTTAGTGTCCATGTCTCACATCCATAGAGTCAGACAGGAATCAGACTTCAGGAATCCAGGAATCAGACAGGAAAAGACTTCTTGACGTGACCCGCCGTCATTATGGACTGCGCTACCAAGGTATGTAAAAATTTTCAAGATCTCAATGTCCACACCACACGCATGAACAGACTGTACTGTTTCATCTAGTAAGCCTCCAAACACCTGGACCTTGGTCTTGACCCAGGAGATCTCAAGTCCCAAAGGCTTTGCCTCCTCACGCAGCGCCTCGAAAGCCATCACCAGGACTTCCAGCGACTCAGCAAAGATTACTGCATCATCGGCAAAAACAAGATCAGTGATCTTGGTGTTGCCAAGCGATGCTCCACAATCACTTTGATCTACAACTTTGCCCAATACCCAGTCCATACAAGTGTTGAAAAGTAGTAAAAGTGATGGGGCAAGGACGCATCCTTGCCTCACTCCTGTATTAACCGGAAAGAAGCTAGATACACCTCCCCCACACATCACACTTCACAGCACTCTCAGTCCCAGAGTACAGACCAGTTATCAAACCAATAGTCCTTGCTTGATAAGATATAAGATACTTTGATCCTATCTAGACACTTTCCAAGTACCAACTACAAGGTTATTGACTATACAAAGCGCCACCACGCCAGGACGAACCTGGTGGGCTCGAACCGCTGACCGAATGCGCAGGAACGCTGAACACGCGAGCCCGCAGCTCTACCAACCATGCCACCCTGACGGGTGTCCTTGCATGAGGTCAAGTCGCAGAAGATACCAGAATGACTCACGATGCACTGAGTCAAACGCCTTGAGATCATCATAGGCTGCAAACATCCCCTGTCGGAACTCACGTCGGCGTTCCACCAGGACACGAAGCGCTAGGATACGGTCCTTTTATGACTTACCAGGTGTGAATCCAGACTGCTGAGGTCTCTGATGCTTCAGTAGATGGCTGCGGATCCGTATCAGCAATAGATGGGCAAACACCTTAGCTGGCACGCTGAGTATTGTAATACCATGGTAATACCAAGCAATACCAAGTAATACCAAGCCTTGAGGAGCTTCACACTGATATTACAAGCACCAGCTGCCTTTCTACCCCTCTATACATTGCTACAGCCTCTCTGAATTCGTCCAGAGAGGGTGCGGTTTCGTCAATGGGAGGATCGGCATCCACTGCCCGTAACACAGTGGTGTGAAGCTTCCCAATTCGACTTATCACTGTCTGTAGTTCACCTCACCTCTCGCCAGGTGGCCATAGTGTCGTCTCAAAAATATGTGGACAACTATAAATCTCTCAATACAAGAACATTTTTCTCTATACATTTAACCAGTGCATTTTTCTGTTTCTTTTTATGTATGTTGGGTAATATATATATAATCTTTTAATTAAATGATCAGCAGTACAATATATACCCGCATGACGCTGCTCGTTACCATGACAACCACACCACATGTTTTCCTCTTAAAATTAGGTTGCCAAGTTGTGTCATTATTGTCGACATACTTCTCTCTCTCTCTCTCTCTCTCTCTCTCTCTCTCTCTCTCTCTCTCTCTCTCTCTCTCTCTCTCTCTCTCTCTCTCTCTCTCTCTCTCTCTCTCTCTCTCTCTCTCTCTCTCTCTTATAGCTATTACCTGGTACTGTTCAGGAGACAAAATCTGAAATGAAATGGAATTAAATGAAATTAAATGAAATGATAATTAAACTTAAAATATTTAATATGGTACTGAGAGAGAAAGAAAGAGAGAGAGAAGAAAAGAGAGAGAGAGAGAGAGAGAGAGAAGAGGAAGAGAGAGAGAGAGAGAGAGAGAGAGAGAGAGAGAGAGAGAGAGAGAGAGAGAGAGAGAGAGATTATTAATATGTGAAAGGTAAGAAGGAAGGAAGGGAGGAGAGAAGGAGGGAGGAAGGAAGGGAAGGAGGGGGAGTGGAGGTAACACGGCTCTCCTCCTCCTCCTTTTCCTCCTCCTCCTCCTCCTCCTACATACGATTTATTGTAATATAATAAATACTACTATTACTACTATCATTGGAGAGAGAGAGAGAGAGAGAGAGAGAGAGAGAGAGAGAGAGAGAGAGAGAGAGAGAGAGAGAGAGTTGGTCCAGTTAACACACAAACACAATTAAGTCATCGTACTTCTAATGTTTATGGCCAGCTGGCCCAGCCGTGACATGCGGACTCTCGTGCGCCTGGCAGCGGGAAAGGCTGCGGCTGATGATTGCCACTGAAGCCCCAGCCTTTATAATGTATGCCATTATTTCAATAGTTCCAGACAATGACAGGTGTTTTCCTTTCAGGAGTTGGCTCAATATAGTCCCTAGTTACATCGCATTGGCATGTCTGTAAGAACTGACTGTTTTAACATTGTAACAGGCCTCACTATTGGTATTTGTTAAATGTCCTTATAATTTTTTTAGTTTTCACACAACGATGAAATTCGTTTATTAATATTAGAGTATGCATATTATGATATACATTGGATACTAAAAACTTCATTGAAGTACAGCATCAGCTGATAAACAAAACAATAAAAATGCCTAACTGATTACTTTAAAGCACCTTGTCCCCATTTCTGAGAGACGACACTATGGCCACCTGGCGAGAAGTGAGGTGAACTGCAAATAGTGATAAGACGAATTGGAGGGTCCACCGTAAACCGCTATTTGTTCGCCCGAACGAATCGCGTGTGAACGTAATCGCGGCAGACGGCCGCTTTTTTTTAGCTAAATATATCTGCAGGTATTTGGTCAGTGTGAACCGGCCTTTAGTCATCATCTACGACCCGGCCCATATGCATTAACCTCTGACCCGAGGGGCACCAAGTCTGGAATATGTTTTCCCTTTACCTGTCAGTACTCCCATTCTTCACTCTGATAAGAAGCACTTGAGATATTTTTACGTGAGAGCTGTTCAACGCTCAGTTAGGTCCGCTTGGTCTGGTTCATGTCTATCACTGCCCATTTATTCTTCACACATACTCATAACGTGATCACACATGCCCTCGCGCACACCTACATCGTAGGTTATTGTTGCTCACTCATTTACCCGCTCATTAGTCACTAATCCTGACACTTCTCATGATTACGTTACTGCATTCGTCACGTTGCCGGCCCCGACATTAGGGTTGTAGTGGACATGAATCAGCAGAGGATTTAGGAAAACAAGCCTGGCTGACTCCGTTTAGCCAACTCTCTCATTGAAATTCGCTACGAACATGCATAAAATCAGCTTAAACTACATGCCAGGGAGCCAATTGGAGAATCACAACATTTTGCAGGGCGACAATTCACATAATGTTTCCTCGCTGGCTATTGGTGTCGAACACGTCGAGGCAAAAGTTTTCACCGGGAGGCTGTGCAAGCAGACCATATTTTCCACAAAAACAGCGACGTTTTTCTCAGCTCAAGTAAGGTAAAAAAAAAAGCCATGACTGATGCACAGATGGTCATTCATTACTTCAAGAAAAGATAACAAGGTGTTGCGCTGGTCCCAGCACCTCCCGCTGCTGAACTACACGACAGCAGACACAGCTTGTGCCTCGCCATGGGGGCTGACCCGGCTGTGTGGCCCTCCAAGGCCTGAATGCGTGCAAGGGAAGCTAATGTATGTATAGGTTAAATTGGTCAAGTTTACCTGAGTCACGTAGTGTTGCTCGCTGATGAAATACATGTGAACTAGACACTTATGAGTAACAGCATATTCTTGAATAAGAATAAACTCTCACTCAAATTTTTTTTGTTTTAAACTCGTAAAACCCCCGAAAGGTAGTCACCTGCTGGGTTTCTCCTGCCACCTCAAGCCCCTATATTCGAGGTCAGACGACATATGACAACTACCCACTGATAGGAGCAGTCATTGGCTGTGACTCTTGTGACGTATTCAATAAGGCCCGCCCAACTGTCCTCTCCCCCACCCTCTCTCCCTTTCCTACCTCTCTCTCCCATTCCTCCCTCTCTCTCTCTCTCTCTCTCTCTCTCTCTCTCTCTCTCTCTCTCTCTCTCTCTCTCTCTCTCTCTCTCTCTCTCTGTGTGTGTGTGTGTGTGTGTGTGTGTGTGTGTGTGTGTGTGTGTGTGTGTGTGTGTGTGTGTGTGTGTGTGTGTGTGTGTGTGTGTGTGTGTGTGTGTGTGTGTGTGTGTGTGTGTGTGACAAACAACAAAAACATACAAAAAACAAAGATGAAGAGTTTAGCCTGAGAGAGGACCTGATACAGTCTTTGTTTGGTTCGACCGCTAATCCAGATAAATTATCCACACCCATGTTTGCTCCCCCTTATCGGCAGCACCTGTGCATCTTCTCTACCTAGCTGTATAGTCCTTCCCTAGTTTCGAGCTCATGTCGGCTTCATGTGTGTCATTGTATCTTTCTACTATTATTAGTATTATCATCATGAGCAGCAGCAGCAGAAGCAACAACACTATAATCATCATCTCTAGTTTTTTCTATCTGCAGAGTTACGTATAGCAGTGGGTTCGGTATCTCTCTCTCTCTCTCTCTCTCTCTCTCTCTCTCTCTCTCTCTCTCTCTCTCTCTCTCTCTCTCTCTCTCTCTCTCTCTCTCTCTCTCTCCGGGCCTTCCGTGTGACAGGGCGGGACATAACCACACGATATAAGTAATAAATATTTGTGATAATGATAATTGTCAATTAAAATTGTCTATTAAATACTACTACTGCTATGGAAAAATTTCGGAGAAAAGATGAGAGCTATCGCTCCCACCCACGCAACCCCACCACGGTCCTCCCATCCGGCCTCCCAGGCACGGGCCCTCCCCTCCCCCTCCCCTCGAGCCCGCCCGGAGCGTGTGTGGGGACTCTCTCTCTCTCTCTCTCTCTCTCTCTCTCTCTCAAACTAGCAAAAATAAGCGACAATCGGAGAGAGAGAGAGAGAGAGAGAGAGAGAGAGAGAGAGAGAGAGAGAGAGAGAGAGAGAGAGAGAGAGTAATGTGTGATAAGGACAGCGACAGAGTAAATAATTTGGAGAAGGAAGAAAGAGAGAGGAGAGGAAAGCATCGAGACGGGCGGGAAGAGGGAGGCAGTGGACAGGCAATAGCGACAGAAAGGATGGAAGGACGAGGAGGGAGGAGGAAGGAATGGTGCGAGGGGGGCGAGTGATAAAAAACACACACACACACACACACACACACACACACGAGGAAGGGAGTCGAGCTTGGAGGAAGTATGAATGGAGAAGCCCTCAGCCGCGCGGCCTGTGTTGTCAGTTGAAGCCACTTTTCTC
>JACEEZ010017226.1:20000-25000 GCA_016584305.1 Chionoecetes opilio
TAAGAGAGAATGAGAGGGAAAAAAAAAAGAGCTTGAGAATTACAATCAGGACGCTTGGAGTTCTATGGTCAGTTGTGCTTTTGATTGCTTCTTATTTGTATCTATGATTGCCAGTGTTAACGTCAGAGTGATTTGAGGGATCGGCCCTCCTACACAACTATCTCGTAAAATGTTGAAATCCATTGAGGCACACCCCTCTGTTTTTATTTTATTCTATTACTGTCTTCTTTATAGGGACTGGCAACTAAACGGGCTTTGTGTTACCCATTTTTGTTGTGCCCTTGGCACTTAGTTTAAATTTTCCTCTCATAATTTTGATTAGAGTGGTAATTATCGCTAATTAGCGGTGTTCTTAAATGGGTATGCACCATAGATTTTGTTCTTAAGTTGATGATATATGATCAGTGCATGATTATCTATCGATCCATGCATGAATTGAGCTTCCACTACAAATTATGATTAAACTCTTATCAGGGCCCCACGTGACCTGTGACCGCTTCTTAAGTACGGAACGCACCATAACAAATGTTCTTAAGCCCTTGATTAAGCTTGCTGGTACATCATACTACAATTAGGCACTTGTTTTAATTTTCCACTCATAATTTTGATTAAAGCGGTAATTAGCGCTAATTAGCGGTGTTCTTAATTAGATATGCACCATAGATTTTGTTTTTAAGTTGATGATATATGATCAGTGTATGATTATCTATCGATCCATGCTTGAATTAAGATTCCACTACAAATTATGATTAAAACTATTTTTTCTGCTAAACCAGGTGGCGCTGACAGCCAAACGCACCCACCATTCGCGCAACTTAAGAATCGCCTTTCCACAGACTCCCACAGGTCCCATGTGTACATTCCGCACCCCAAACCATTTCCACTCGAGATTATGAATAAACCTCAGTGCACTCCCGGACTAATAGACGATGGGTTTTTGATTAGGTAAGACCTCAAATTTAATATGTGCTTGTAGCATAAATTTCTACAGCTGGTGCCCCGAGTCAGGAATATTGATGTTCATGTGACTCGAGGTGGTCATTGTGAGGCGTAATAATGAGCCTACCACAATTGCTGGTTATGAGAGCGGAGGTGAGGTGTTTTGCGGCGTCAGATACAAGTCAACAGCCGTTCAACAGCCATACGCCAGGTAGTAGATAGCGTCAGAGGTTACGTAGTTAGTTGTGGTGGTTGAAATTATATACGCCTTGCTACGCGTCCTGTTAGGCCGAGTAGGCACTACCACCACTTAGGATATATAATAATTATCAACTAACAATTATTTTTAGTGACGTAGTCTTGGATTTAATATTTTATTTGACAGTTATTAACTAAATCATGGCGAAATTAGCTAAGCATTCATTAACAGCTAAATTAGCAATGCTCACACGAATATATAATAAATGTGAAGACGCAATTAAGGCAATACCTATTGATTATATTAATTTAAAGACAAGTCTACCATTGTTAAATGAGCAATGGGAAAAATATGAGGCGGTTTACTTCCAATATGAAGTTGAATTAAGACAAGCTGGGGATAAAGAAATGATTCACCATTGCGTGACCAATCATGAACACGAATGTCAAAGATATCTCGATAAAGAAAGTAATTGAATATGAAGGATTACTGGAGTATGCTCATATTCCATCAACAGCTAAAGCTTCTTTAACTCAAAGTTTGCAAGGTATTAAGCAAGAACCCCCCCACAAGGAGATACAAATTATTACACCTATGGGTAATCAGCTATATCAGCCACCCTTAGAGTTTAAAGATCCCTCGTTAGTGGGTATTTATCCTGCGCCTGTTACGCAAATCAAACAGCCTGTAATTAAGATTCAAACTTCTCAGCCTACCTGTAAACCACTAAGACCTACTCAAATAAAAGATACAATCCCTACATTCAGGGCTACTTCTAGTGAATTACGAATAATAAATTGTGTCTTATGTGAGGGGGAACATCCACCCTCCACATGTAATATCTATTCAGATTGTTACACGAGAGTTGAAAGGTTAATGAGCCTTGGTATTTGCCTAACCTGTCTCCGTGGTAAACATGCTTCAAATGCATGCCCTATACATTTAAGAACTTGTAGGAAATGTAAACAATCGGTTCATAACATCGCTCTTTGTCCTAACAGTGATAGTAACTCAGACCCTACAGTAGTTAAAATGGTAGTCACTAATAAGAGTAGTTCAGCAGCTGTTCCTACTGCCGAATTGAGGGTGAGCCATAATGGTAATTCAGTCATAGTAAAGACAATGTTTGACAGGGGTGCACAAAGATCCTTCATAAGCAGGGAGATAGTTGAATTATTACAACTACCCATAAATAATAAAGTTAATTTAGCCATATCAGGTTTTCATGCCAATAAAGAGGCTCAAACCTTTGACATAGTTCAACCCCTAGTCCAATTAGGAAGATATAAATGTAGGGTAGCTGCTGTAGTAATTAATAATATTGGTATCAGTTTAACTGTTAATGGACTAAAAGACACAGCTGAAATGCTGAGGGATAATGGTGTCAAACTAGTTAATAATACCTTCGAGGACGTTGATGGTCCTTTCCAATTAATAATAGGCGCTGATTATTTTAGGCGTTACCTAAGGAAGGTCATCAAAATACATAACGTCTCGATGTTCACCAGTGCTGGTGGTAAGGTAATAATGGGACCCATCCCGCATACTCACCAAGCCGAACAACAGGAGAGTAATCCTAGTCATGCACAACCCCTATTAATTACCAAAATGGGAAACACTTTCTTGCCCACACCAATTAGTGAGGTAGTAGAGGAAAGTGATATTCCAATTCATAATGAATATATCGCCACTAATGAAAATCCTAATAATAATAATGTGTCACGAGGAAATTCTACCCTAAAAATAAACGCAGGATTATGGTTTAAAGGCCCTACCTGGCTGATAGAGTGTAATAATAATCCTAATCAGGTTTCCACTCAGCTAGACATATCTGTAGATATAATAAGGGATCCTGAATTGATACCAGATCCTGTGATAGACATAGAAAGGTTTTCCTTATTGAGCAAACTAATTAAGACTACTAATTTAGTCTTTAAATCCATTAAAAGGGAGAGCTCTGATCCTTTGAAGTTTTGGGTCAGAACAATACAAAAGCAGGTATTTCCTGAGGAATATCAGCTCTTGGCCTCAGCCAGCCCCCATAGGAACAAATTGACCAAATTATTAGGTCTGTACCTAGATCATGAGGGCATAATTAGGTGTCGAGGACGAAAGTTGAAAGCTGATCTACCAAATACCACCTGCCATCCCATACTAATTCCCAAACGCCATCATCTTACTAAATTGTTGGTGGAAGAATATCAATAGGAACTCATTACATGGCGGAATGGCTACAATATTAGCCCATATCAGGTGTCAATTTTGGATACATCATGGTAGACAGGCAGTCAAATATTACCTCAAATCTTTTATTAAATGTAATAGATCTGAAGGTAGACTAGTCTCCTATCTAGGTCCCCCTGAACTTCCCGCTGATAGAGAGATCCTAAAACCAATGGAGGTCAATGGTGAGGACTATACTGGGGATATTATAACATCAGTAGATAACTCTTCCCCCGATCAAGTATATGTCTGTATAGTCACATGTACCTCTACCAGGACTATCAATTTTAAAATAGTAAAAAACCAAAGTGCCGAAACCTCTATTAAAATGTTCCGGCGGTATGTGGCCTGGGGTGATGTCACATGAAGCGGAACTTCCGTTTTCGCCGGCCCCCAGTTGTGGAGATTATCCACCAACCAACCTCTCATAATTGGTAGAGTGGTGGTTTTGTCCCCCACCCCCACCTTGTGAGTGAGGTATTTTCCGCTCGTCATAGGAGGGTGCGTAGGGATGTATATATATATAATTATAATGGTAATGGGTATAATTAAGGTAATTTAAATAAATGATAAGTACTAGGATAATATAAATAAACATTCCCAGTGGTTAGTAACATTTGCACCTTAATTTGGAGCGACCGGTCATTGGCCGCCGTCCTTTAAATTTGCACCAATTGTAGTGGTCCACCTGCCGCCTGCCTAAAGGTGACACGTGTAATTTTTGGTGGCCGCTGCCCGCTCCGCCCACGGAGATATTGGTACACTCCTAACCCTCCGTGAGAGAACAACATCTCTTACTAAATATATATGAGGGAATTGTATATAGACTCTTTGCACATAGTGTTAAATCAAAGGACGTGTTAAATACGACACACTGATTATCCGCCGCGTCAAGATAACTGGGTTATGAAAACCTACTGACGCCCATAACAATACACACCGCATCCAGCCCTATGCCTCTGTCCTTCACGGGTGGCCTCGATCACGCGCTGACCACTTCGGATCACAGGACAGGCAGTATTGATAAAAGCCTACAGCGATTTCAACCCACTATCCACCGATAAGTATCCTAGTTAGTTGACTGGTTGGGGTATTGTGTCGGGATGAGATAGACGATGGGTTTTTGATTACGTAAGACCTAAAATTTAATATGTGCTGGTAGCATAAACGTCTACAGCCTTCGTCACTCTGCATAAAGCCCTATAAACTCATCGTCCTAGTACTTCACGCCCTAAGCACCTACGTGGCTCCTCCGTCCCCCCACTCTGTAGCTGACTTCTGTGTTTGTGGAGCAGGATAACCTTAGCGAAGGAGACACATAAATACAAAAGCTAATGCATGAGCGCAGGAAATCAGCCAAAGAATGGAGGGTAAAAAAAATGGACAAGTCCCTGAGGTATTCGAATGAATGTTTTTTTAATTATTATTCCATAAAAGTACTTTCCAATAAGCTGATTTGTTTCCAAATGTCTATGAATTCTTAGTGACTTGAGTGGACTTATTAACAATATTTTGTTTTGTCTTAGTGGCGATCACACAAGAGGTGAATGTATTATTGTGGTTAGATATTCTCTTGATGATTCGAATAGTATACAGCACGACGGAAAGGCAAAGCGCAATTTATATATATGAATCGTGA
>JACEEZ010017226.1:27500-34790 GCA_016584305.1 Chionoecetes opilio
AATAGTGCCTTTAGCTACCTTTCAGTATTCCAGACGAACCACTCGCGCCCATAACTTACCTTGCTCCCTGAGGCTCTTTTCTGCCTAGATAACTAATAGGTACATGAAACTACTGCTATCTGATTCACTTTGAGATGGTGCGAGTGATTTATGCCTCGGTATCGCAACTATTGTCGACTGTCAGTGTGACCGATGGCATATTCACTCGCGGAAATTGAGCTCCATTTCAATTATCGATCACTGAATCCAGCCTAGAGGCGTTTCGTACCACCATTGTGATTCCTCTTGATGGAGACGAGAAGGCGAGGGGTGGTGGTGGTGAGGGCGTGGCCGCTGAACCGTCCGTTACAGATTGCAGCGGATGTGTTGCAGCACGAGGAAGTATATGTGTTGTGCTGCAAGATAAACAGCTTGGAGGTGTTGAGTCCAATACTGCAGCCATGGCGGATGATAATGCAATGGATGGGGTTGAGGCCGACGAAGTGCGGGTATCTGGCGGGTGTTGACAGGGATCACCGATATTGTGTTCAATATCGGTCTCCGTATGACCGCTGCGTCTGCCCTTTGCTGTGGTGGCACCTTGCCTGGCACGCTGAGCAGGGTAATACCACGGTAATTGTTGCAGTCCTTTTGGTCCCCTTTTCCTTTCCAGATAGGGAAGACAAGCCCCCTTTTCCACTCATGAGGAATGGTACCTGATTGCCACACGGCTGTCAGGACAGCATGCAACCCGCAGATCATGGCCTAACCCCCAGCTTTGAGGGGCTCCGCACTTACATTACAAACACCAGCTTCCTCTCCACCCCTCAACTTTGCTACAGCCTCTCTGACTTCGTAAAGAGAGGGTGCGGTATTGTCAATGGGAGGATCGGCATTCACTGCCAGCAATCCAGTGTTGTTAAGCTGCCCAATCGGAGGGTCCACCGTGAACCTCTGTCCAAAGTACTCAGCCCAACGAGCCATCTGCCCATCCATGTCCGACACGAAGCGCCCATCTGCTGCTCGGATAGCACTTGGCCGAGATGGATACTTGGAATGGAGCTTTTTCAGGGCTCGGTAGGCTGATCGGAGGATATTAGCGTTCAAATCGCGACCTCGACATCCTCAGCGAGACTCCTGACAGACCTATCCCTGTCTTTCCCCAGGAAAGTTCTAGTCCTGCGTGACAGAGCCCTGTACTGCTCCTGGTTCCTAGCAAGCCTGGCAGCGCGACTCTCCTCGATATTATCCAGTGTCTCCGGCAAGACAAAACTACGCCTTGACCTCGGGCGCTCCCCAATACACTCCTTGGCAGCCTGGCGAGTATCACGTTTGAAGGTATATCATAGTTCCACTGGGTCCTCGAGGGCACCGAACACATTATAACAGGTGTGAGATCAGTTGCAAAGAACAGCAGCCCGGTAAACCCTGCAGTTCTGGAGGATCCTCCAACGAGTACTAACGAGGATGTGGTCGATCTCATTAGCTTCCCCTCCGGTATTACTATACCATGTCCAGCGGTGCAGCTCTGGTCTCTGGTATTAAGAACCTGCAATTCTAAACCTTCTGGACCTCGCGAAATTCGGAAGGAAAGAACTGTAAATGTTCCTGGTACCAGAGCCCCGGACCAAGACATAACTCATAGCCATTTATCACAGGACCAGTAGTGGCATTGAAGTCGCCCAAGAAAATGAATGTGTCCCAAGGAGGACACTGCTCTAACACAGAGTCAAGTTTTGCGTAGAACATTTCCTTCTTTTCAGTTCACACACCTCGGTAGGAGCGTACCCTGCAACAAGAGACATGAAACCCATAGTGAGTTTCATCCTCACCCGCATTATACACTCATCAATCGGAGTAACCTCAACAACAGACTGCTGCAGTTTGCTGGAGATGCCTACAGCTACTCCCCGGGCACGCGTACCATTGCTCATGCCGGACCATAGTAGGTGTAGCCCCCACTGCTAGTCTCGCCACTGCTTGTAGCGGAATCCACTTTAGGGGAACAGAAAATGGTAAAAAACAAACTAGAACAAAAAGTGACTTACAATAATGGAAAAACAAACCTAGACATAGTTTTAGTGGCCATTGGTGAATGTAAAGGTTTAGACCCAGAGACAGCGGGCGGCGGCCTCTCCACACAGCCTTGGACACCGCACGCCCTCGCTATCACCCAGCCGGCGGACAGAGGGGGATGACGGGCGGGATTCCTTTGAGAGCGGCGTGAAATTGGAGAGGACGGTGCAGGGTAGGCAACACGCCCATCCCTATCCTTCCTACTGGCCTCCCTACCTCTATTATACCATGCCTTATGAACTTTCTACTGTTCGGTCTACTACTCTGGTTTTTCACATTCCATCTCAGTCTGGTAGCTCCCTCCTCCGTCCCTCCCTTTCCCTTTATCATGACCCACTGATATACAAGCTATCTGGTCGTCACTTTAACACAAAATGTATGACTTTCCAAATCCATGGATATTAGTTAATCCTTCCTAAAGCTGAAGACATTAGCTCCTAAAAATCAGATGATAATGAATGGCAAAGTTTACATTTAATGTGTGACACGTTTACATCGACAGTTTTCTGAATAATAGTTTAATGACATGCATGGTGAGCCAGTATAAATTTAAAACGAAATGAAAAAATAATAAAAAAAAAATTCGCAAACCAATACCAGAATATCATATATATTACAAATAACTATTTGTGGAAAGAAAAAAAAAAATTAAAGGCTATAAAAGTTTTCTCTCTTGATTCTGTTTATACAGCAGGCATCACGTAATCATGACGGAAAAAATAACAAAATAAAAGAAAAGAAAAATTCGAGGTGAAAATACATGGGATACTAAAAACAAAAACAAAGCAGGTAAAAGAGGGAAGGAAGATAAAGGCCTAATATAACTGTTGATGTGTAACGGTGATCCACTACCAGATCTGGCGAAGCATCCATGTTGTCCTCTCACTTTATCTCCATTATCTCACCTGACACGCATCATCCCTATCGCTCCCCTGTCACCTGTCGTCCCGCCTAACTTGTTATCCTGGAGCTGGTGGTCGCCTTGCTAACCCTTCCTATTCTTAGCATCTACACCGTTTTAGTACCTCATCCCTAACGACTACCATCATTTTATACACACTAACGGTGACGCCTTGTGTTTCCTGTTTTCCACGTTAGTTATCCTCATCTCACTTCTCCCTGTATACTATACTTGTACGCCTATCTCTCTACCTCTCATATCTCTATCTTATATCTCTCTGCCTCTCAAAAGAAGATGGTGAGGTTCCTGGCGCTTGTGTTACATGAACTGTGATAAAGGATGTACGATAATCAGAGAGAGAGAGAGAGAGAGAGAGAGAGAGAGCGAGAGAGAGAGAGAGAGAGAGAGAGAGAGAGAGAGAGAGAGAGAGAGAGAGAGAGAGAGAGAGAGAGAGAGAGAGAGAGAGAGAGAGAGAGAGAGAGAGAGAGGAGAGAGAGAGAGAGAGAGAGAGAGAGAGAGAGAGAGAGAGAGAGAGAGAGAGAGAGAGAGAGAGAGAGAGAGAGAGAGAGAGAGAGAGAGAGAGAGAGAGAGAGAGAGGAGAGAGAGAGAGAGAGAGAGAGAGAGGAGAGAGAGAGAGAGAGAGAGAATGGTGACAACAGGGTGAGGGAAAATAGGGAGCAGACAAGTAGAAGTGAGTGTAGAAATGAAGAGAAATATCCTCGCATCTTCATCATAAAAAAGATAATATACATGTACAAAAAACTCATCGGTAGACAACCCCATGATACAAAGCAAGCGATCGTTAAACAGCGAGGAAGTAAAACATAACGTCACGAAGACAAAAATATTGATTAACGTATTAGGACAGCAGTGTTAATGACGTTAAGTTCCTAACGTTAATGACGTTAAGTTAAGTTCAGTTTTACACCTTTCCAGCATTTAAGAAGGAAAATAATGAACAAGTGTCATACATGAATATATTATCTCGAAGCTTTCCCCATCCTTTCCAACATTCTTACATTGCATTTCATATCAACACGGTAATTGGAAACTATTCAGGTCAACCTTTTTTTTTTGCCAGCATAAGCACATTTTGTTTACCTGAATAAGCGCACTCGCCCGTAATGCAGCTTTAAGTCCCCCCTGTACCGTGCCTGTGAGCGTTGCTGTGGTGAATGCATTGGATATACTTTTCAACGTGGAAAATTGATTCATTATGGAACAGACTAATAGTGCAAGCGTAGAATCTATGTCTTGCGGTCGAGACGTGGAGTCTAGTGGCTAAAATATTCCATCTTAGAGGCTCAGAGAATTGTCATGTAAAATAATGCAAAGATACACAGTTATAATAACTCACTATTAGTTCATTACAAAACTAAGCTACTCTAGATATGGTTATATTATCCAGGCTCGGTTTCATAGATTACTTATATTTAAAACAAGATCAAAATATTATTAAGTTACGTTCACCACTTTTATCCAAAGCAAAAAAGTTGAGTCTGAGGCTGCCGTTGCAATACGTACCCAGTGTTCATCTTCTTTTATAGTTCACTGGATAAGTGTGTAAACTAAGGGAACATGAAAAAGAAAAATTGTGGTAACCCAAATATCACAATCGATCCTGAGCCTGTGAGTGAGACACCTCTACAATACACGCCCGAAGACCAAGGATATGGAGGCGAACGATGCGGCGAAGCAATGTTTAATATTGACACAACGCTACAATGTGCGGCCTCCAGCTTTGGTGTGTCAGGTCACTATATACATGTCACTTCAGGGGATAGAGGGGATTAAGGGGATATAGGGGATTAAGGGGATATATGGGATTAAGGGGCTATAGGGGACAGGCTGGGGAGTGTTCTGGCTGGGGAGGGTGTAGCGCCCACCGTCTGCATTATTGCAGGTGGGAATGATATAGGCAGGGTCGGGAGACAAGGGCTCTTAAGGATTTTCAAAGAGGCCCTAGGAAGGTTAGGGACCTTGGAGGCACCCCTGTTGTGTGTGGCATCTTGCCGCGCAGGTCTGCCGAAGAGAGATGGTGGTCCGAAGCTTATGCTATGAACAGTTTGCTGGCTGATCATTGCAGGAGGAACGGGTGGCTGTTTATAGACAACTGGGCCCGATTCATCGGTAAGGACCACCTGTACGCCAGGGACGAAGAGCACCTCTTTCATATGGGGATGGGTTTTATGGCGTGGAGAGTGGAGAGTGAGATGGGGTCAGGGTATTTTTAGAGGGCAGGTGTGTGTGAAGGTGAAGAACAGTAATCATAATAGTCAAGGAAAGAATACAGTTGGTCAAGGCAGGAAGAAAGACAGTAGAATTAGGAAAACGACAGGGTTAAAAAAGACAGTCAGCGTAGATACAATCAATCAATCATTGGGGGCATACGCCGGGGGGCGCGTCGCCTCGCCCACCCTACGACGCCACTCCCGGGGGTCACCACGCAGGAGCTCCCATGCAGGCTCCTTTCCCATACCAAGCAACTCTCGACAAGAAACATCAACTTGCCCCAGCCACGAGCCTTGTGGGCGCCCCCTTGGCCTCCTCCACGCCGGATTGTCTCTTACAGATACAATCCGATGGGAAGTATCGGTTTCAGGGTAGCGTGCCACTTGCCCATATAGCCGAAGTTGGCACTGACGGACTATGCAGGTAATAGGCCTCGATTCAGTCTCACGGTGCAATCGCTGATTTGACACGTAATCATCCCACCGATACCCCATGATTCTGCGAAGACACTTATTACCAAAGGCATTGATTCGTCTCTTCAAGTCACTATTTAGTGTCCATGTCTCACAACCATAGAGTAAGACAGGGATCACAAGCGACTTGAAGATCCGGATCTTTGTCCTCCTGCACAGGTACCGACAACGCCAAATACTCCCGCTGAGCGAGTTCATAACACCGTGGGCTATGCCAATCCACCGTAAGACTTCTTGACGTGACCCGCCGTCATTATGGACTGCGCTACCAAGGTATGTAAAACTTTCCAAGATCTCAATGTCCTCGCCACACGCATGAACAGACTGTACTGCTTCATCTAGTAAGTCTCCAAACACCTGGACCTTGGTCTTGAGCCAGGAGACCTCAAGTCCCAAAGGCTTTGCCTCCTCGTGCAGCGCCTCGAGAGCCACCACCAGGACCTCCAGCGACTCAGCAAAGATTACTGCATCATCGGCAAAAACAAGATCAGTGATCTTGGTGTTGCCGACGGATGCTCCACAATCACTTTGATCTACAACCCTGTCCAATACCCAGTCCATACAAGCGTTGAAAAGTGATGGGGCAAGGACTCACCCTTGCCTCACTCCTGTATTCACAGGAAAGAAGCTGGATACACCTGCCCCACACTTCACAGCACTCTCAGTCCCAGAATACACACCAGTTATCAAACCAATAGTCCTTGCAGGAATCCCTCGAAGTCGCATAAGATCCCAGAGTGACTCACGATGCACTGAGTCAAACGCCTTCTTGAGATCAACATAGGCTGCAAGCATCCCCTGTCGAAACTCACGTCGGTGTTCCACCAGGACACGAAGCGCTAGGATACGGTCCGTTGTTGACTTACCAGGCGTGAACCCAGACTGCTGAGGTCTCTGATGCTTCACCAGATGACTGCGAATTCGTGTCAGCAATAGATGGGCAAGCACCTTGCCTGGTACGCTGAGCAGTGTAATACCGCGGTAATTGTTGCAGTCCTGACGGTCCCCTTTCCCTTTCCAGATAGGGACGACCAGCCCCCTTTTCCAGTCAGGAGGAATGGTACCTGATTGCCACACGGCAGTCAGGACAGCATGCAACCCGCGGATCATGGCCTCACCCCCAACTTTGAGGAGCTCCGCACTGATATTACAAACACCAGCTGCCTTTCCACCCTTCAACTTTGCTACAGCCTCTCTGACTTCGTCAAGAGAGGGTGCGGTTTCGTCAATGGGAGGATCGGCATCCACTGCCTGTAACCCAGTGGTGTGAAGCTGCTCAGTTGGAGGGTCCACCGTGAACAACTGCCCAAATTACTCAGCCCAACGAGCCATCTGCCCATCCATGTCCGACACGAGGCGCAAATCTGCTGTTCGAATAGCACTCGCCCGAGAAGGAGACTTGGAACGGAGCTTCTTCAGGGCTCGGTAGGCGGGTCGGAGGTCATTAGCGTTCAAATGACCCTCGACATCCTCAGCGAGACTCCTGACATACCTCTCCTTGTCTCTCCTCAGGAGGGTTCTAGTCCGGCGTGACAGAGTCCTGTGCTGTCCGGTTCCCAGCCAGCTGGCAGCGGACTTTCTTCGATTTTCTCCAGCGTCTCCGTAGAGAAACACTGGACTATTCTCGAT
>JACEEZ010017227.1:0-17309 GCA_016584305.1 Chionoecetes opilio
AGATTTTAGTAAAAGGATAGTCCTAGAAGGTTCATTGTAGAAGAAGGAAATAGTTGAGTGTCATTGAAGGAAGAGGGGATAGTTATCGGTAGGTTTGTCGAAGTAGATAGGTGAATAAATTGGGTTTTTGAAGCATTAAAAACAAAACAAGGTTTGCTTTGCCCCAATCAGAAATTAAAGACAAGTCAGGAAGTTAGGCGCTCGGCGCATCTTCTCCATGAAATCACTTAGTTCCTGTTGAGTTGGATCGTCTAATAAACGACGTTGAAAAATGCAGGGTATCAGCGTTAGGAATGGATAGGGCTTTGAGTTAGACTTAAGAAAAATCATTATGAATAAATAGAAAGAGAGTGGGGGGATAGGAGGAGGAACCCTGGGTAAATTAAATTGATAGCTTTATGGAGAAGAACAATGTCCGTCTATAGTGCTGCAATAGGAACGGTTTGAAAAGGAAACTTAAGATGGAAGGTACAGAAAGAGGATAGAAACCGAAATGAGGGTAATTTGGAATAAAGATTTGTGCCAGGGACTCTATCAAAAGCTTTTGGACATGTCACAGGGCAACAAAAAAAGTTTCACCGAAACCCCTAAAGGAGGATGACCAAGATTCAGTTAGAAAGCTCGAAGATCGCCAGTAGATCGCTTTTAACGGAAAAACGTATGACAATCAGATAGAAGATTGTGAGCAGATAGAGGATAAGAATCTATTAAGTATAGATTCAAAAACCCCTTTAGAAAGGCAGGAAGTCAAAGCTATAGAACGGTAGTTTGAAGGATTGAGAACGTCACATTCTTGGGAAACAGGTTGGATGTGAGCAAACTTCAGCAAGAAGGAAAGGTGGAAAATAGTAAACAAAGACGGAAAAGTTTGACCAGGCAGGGTGCAAGCCCAGAAGCAAAGTTTTTGAGAACAATAGGAGAGATTCCGTCAGGGACCGAAGCCTTCCGAGGATCTAGGCAGAAAAGGGGCAAAGAACCATTCATTTTACGAAGGGATCTTAATGACAGCATAATATAGTCAGAGGGTGGAGGAGAGAAGGAGGAACAAGCCCATTCATCAACAAGAGTGGAATTTTTTGCAAAGGTCTTGAGCGAAGAAGTCAGCTTTAGAAATAGATGAGACAGCTATGGAGCCATCTGGGTGAAGCAAGGAGGGAAAGATGCAGAACAAAAATTGGTAGAGATGTTATTGCTAGATGCCAGGAAAGTCACGAATTGAGAAATTTGATTCAGAAAGATTTTGACATTTTCTAGAATGAAAGAAATTTTTGGTAAGTTGAAGTAAAGATTTGGCATGATTACGACAGAAATATAAAAGGGCATGAGTTTCAGGAGATGGAGCTTACGGTACCGGTTTGTGAGGCCACTCTCTCATCTCGTACAGTATGAGACAAAGCAGAGTTAAACCAAGGTGACGGGGCTTTAGGATTAGAGAAATGGTGTGAATGTACGCCCTCATGCCAGAGGGACTATGACCCCCCTCAGTTATGCGCTCTGCACAAAGGAGATGGGTTCTTTGACATGGAAGCAGTAATCATTCCAAGGAAAATCGAGTAAGTACTGCCTAAAGTCTTACCACTTAGCTGAGTTGAAGTGCAAGAAGCACCTCCGCTTAGGTGGGTCCCGCGGCGGCACCGGAGCGATAGGGAGAGGATACAGAAAATAGATTGTGATCGGAGAACCCAGCGGAGAGAATACTTTCCACAGAGTAAGCAGAAGGGTTAGTTAGTTAGAAAAGATCAAGAATGGTTGGGTCGGCCCCTTGGTGTCTCCAAGGACGGTCAAGAATACGGATAGGGTGCTTGCACCAGCTGCTCTAGGTCTTGGAGGATAGAAAAGATGTAGGCTGTTCACCAGGGTTGGCAATGAAAGAAGGAGATAGCCAAAGCTGGGTGGTGAACATGAAGTCCCCACGAATGAAAAAAATTACTGCTAAAGCGAAAATGAGATGAGATGTGCTCCACTTTTGATATTAAATTAGGTCGAAGACATTTTACCTAGTCAGAGGGAGTTAGGTGAGAGTATAAGCACAGATAAATTTAGTAAGAGGGAGTGACATTGAAGTCTCCTAAGCCAGATGGTAGAAAAAAAAGGATGGTAGAAAGATGGGAAGATTCAGGGCCGTGGGCACGAGGAGCAATTGATGTCATGCGCACGTATACGCAACAGGCCGTTTGGATTGAAAATGAGAATAGAGACAGTAAGTGAGACAGAAAAAAGTCGGCTGTCGTGCTCACAGACAATGGGTTTCGGGAGGGAAAAGCAAGATGAGGTTTAGAGGAGGAGAGATGATGTTCTACTACTATTACTACTTCTACTACTACTATTATATACTACTATTACTTTACTACTACTAACCACTTACCTCTAGTGAAAGTGAATCCTTTCAGGGCTACAGCAGGATAATGGCAGTGTTTATATTAGGAACTCGTGAACGCTATGTAAAGGTTTCCATAGGTTGTTTCTTACTCCTTATGTGTATCGAAATGCAAGGACTTCGTTTTAGTTTGATAATTGCATTACACATTATATCTAATTTCAATCAGTTTCGCAGATTCTTTCTTAAAATAAGCCAAAGTTAATGACATGAGGCCGCCTCCCTTCAGTGACAGATGTATTTTTTTTGATAAATTACTAGATCACATGCATAACCTTAAACACGTGTGCTCACCATCGTTCCCTTGTCCACTGATTTTATAAGGCAATTTTCATTGGAAACACTGAATGAGTACTCATTAGAGAGTGGGATATATATTGTCAGGTGCCGAGGTAGTTTTTCAATTATATTACCAATCTTGATAAAGGTGGGGAAAAAGTCAGGGAGGTATGAATTACCCCGTAAATATTTCCACAAAATTAACAATAAAAATGGCTAGCAGCCCAAAGTAACAGGAAGCTATTGCCGGCTGAGCAGGTCGGGCTCCAATGATTGTCTGACCAGGCAACATGAACGACTCTAAATTTATAAGCTAATTGCCTAAAGCACATCGTCAACACTGTTCATTTTCTACCTTTTGAATTTCTCAAGGATATTAGTGGCTTTTGGAACTTCAAGGATAAAAAATTCCTTACCTCTTAGATAGAAGTCCAACTATGATTCGAACACGATGGCTAGGCATCCCCTTTTGAATCGTACAGAGTACGTCGCTTCCGAGATAGTAGTTTCAACTGGGCGTAAGAGTGGGGAATTGGACGATCATCATGGTATTGGAAGAGTACGCTTCCAATCATAATTTAAAAGCGTTGGTTGCGCAGGACAAAGGTCGGGCTGGGGTCCGGAAGCGAAGAATGAGTTCCGAGGCCAAGGCTTGCTTCAGGGGAGGCGTCACACCTTTCTTATTTATCAGTGTATTGTCATTATATTTTTTATGTCAAGGGAGTATGCCTATGCCAAAATAATCTCGCTCATTTTCAAGATCAATAGCTCGATATATAACTGAAAGAAAAAAAGAATGCCTACTTTTAAAGAAAATTAACTCTTAATTAGTAACGTTCGTTATCCAATGACTTGACTGATGAAAAATGACCAATTATGCATTACAAAATATCCAAACGATGTATCTTTTAAGAATTTGAATTTCATTCTTCTTAAGTGTTTTAATTTTTTTCTTCTTTTTTTTTGGGTTGCGTGAAGGGATTTGCTGATTTTTGCAAATTATAACCCATAATCGAAAAAAATCTGAAAAATAATATTTGCATTCATTCTTTCTAATGATTATTTTGTTTATTAATCCGGGTACAATTACTGGCGAAGTTTTAAATAAAAACTGGAAAAAAAACAAGTTTTTCAATATCGAAGTTTAAAGGCGCGCGTTTTACCAAAACTGCGCGCCTTTTAAAGCCCCGAGGGCGCGGGAAGTCTGAGCAGATGTGGTTTGTTTGTTTACCTCGCCAGCCACGCTCTCTATCACTCTGAAGTGTATATGACATAGTGGTATCTGGTGTCCTTTTGAAAAAGGGGGACCAGTTACCAGTTGGGACCACTAGTGGAGGGTGCTAGCTGTCAGAGCTCATGACCAGTTTTGCTGAACTACAGTAAGCATTTTCTCTCTCTCTGAGGACCACTTTATGTCTTGAATCCTCGGCATTTTCGTGGGAGGAGGTAGAGAGCGTGGGTAGATCAATCCTGCGTGAATAAAGGACTGGAGGAGCAGCAATGGTGGAAGGATGAGAGCGAGGCAAACGACACCAGGGCAGACATTGCAGAAAGCGTTAAAGTGCCACGTGTTTGCTTAACTAACTTCCCTCGATTTCACCAACCCGAATGTCGCGGAGATTCTAGTACGAGATAGGCAGTGGCGCTACGGTGTCCACTATGGGTGATCTTTTTTCCGCTTGATAATCTCTCTATTCGCAACTGGTCTTCCTGCCATTGGGGGAAGCAAACCACAAGGGAGGGGGGTCAAAACCCCGGCTAACACCCGATACCCTCACGGCTGTGGAGAAGGGCCTTGGGGTTTTATTAAGAAAAGGAGCCCATTTACCTTCAGTCTGATGCGTGACGGTTAGTGGCAGCTTACCCGCCGGGGGGGAAGCGACTCAAGCGAGGTGGATCTGCGGTGAGGTGCCGCCATTCACCACTCGGTCATCATCCCATAACAAAAATCATAAATAAACTCACCACGAGGGTAGGAGATTGTATTATGGACTTATTTCATTTGTATACTTGCCCTATGTTCAGTTCTTGAGTCAGAAAACATTAATATATACTCACTTTATGAGTAGTTTATGTATATTGCGTGATGGTTCTACGCACCCCTACCGTGGTCGCTATATTTTGGAACCGCTAACGTCTTTAAGTACGTCATCAATCTGCCGCAGAAAATGCACAAAAGTTGCCCCAAACAGCTGTGTGGATGTCGGCTTAGGTCGTGAAGGACCGGAAGTTTTAGCCTCTCTGAATGTGTAGCCCCTGGCTTTCCTCCCGCTTAACTCCTCACTACTGAGGCCTTGAGGCGACCCCTCTGTTCGCACAAAGGGAATGAGAGGGGCTCCAGATGCCTATGCGAGTGAATTACCTGTGAATCTCTTTACAGATATTTTTCGTGAAAAAAAGCAAAGATGTATGGTAGGGCTTGACATGAGTCACGAACGAGGGGGAGAGGAGAAAATGAGCATACTATCTTCCATTTATGCTTTTTCTTTATAATGCTTCGTCACTAGATGATCCCAAGTGTTTCAACTACGATGGATCATTTTTTTTTCATATAATTCGATTTATTCGGAAATATTTCGTGTGAGACGGCTCCATTCAACCGCTGAAACCCGTAGGGTGCAGAACTTCCGTCCACTGTAGGGGGATTCGTTACCAGCTTTCCAACCGGCGTTGTAAGTTTTTGTTACGGTAGATCAAGGAGTGTATTTGTAGATGACTGCACGGCATATGAGAGCAGCCCAAGGTAGTGAGGTAGCGAGTGGCACGGAAGGGTCACGAGATCGGGGAAGATACGTGATTGATAAATTAAACACGTCCTCTCCAAGAAAACGTGCCGCGTGAGCAAAAGGTTCTCTCCAACGACGATGAGAGATGCCAGGGGATTTAATACGTACAGACACAATAATTGAAATGTAGGTATATTAATTTTGTGCAAGGTAGTGTTATGTTACACGTGGGGATTGAACAGGCCGCCAGGGAAGAATGTGTCACCCCCATCGAGTGAGGGTGTGGGACCCTGAGTGAGGCAAAGTAACTAAACAGTTCTAACGGGAACTGTCTCTGGTACTCTGGGAGTGAAAATGACCACTCTCACGTGGGTGGCTACGAGGAAGTGAGAGAGGGAAAGTTCGCTGGCGCAGGGTGACCGAGCTGCCCGCCAGACAAAAGTATCACGCCGAGCTAACAGTCGGCGGTTTACCAGATAACCACTTATTACGAGACACAACCATTTACATTCCTCCCCCCTGAAAAAAGGTAACGTGGACCTCACGTTATACAACACCATAAAGGGACATGAACAAAAAGTGAGCAAGGTACATACAAAGACCACTGTATACGGACTTGCTACTTAGTTGGGGAATTTCCAGTGGAGGCCAATGCCGCGATACTGATATTTCGAAACAGCCAGTAACAAGACCAGTAACAGTAGTCTTTGGTACATAAAAAATGCCAGATAGCAAAACATTGAAAAAACAAATACATTGATCTACAACTTTGACCAATCTATACATGGTAACATGTGTGAAAAGTGATGGGGCAAGGGACGCACCCCTCAACACATGAAACAAACTTTTACTTTTGGGAACAATAGTGATGGGTCAATGTTTAGCAGGTCCTCTTCAGCAAACTACCACACCAGCCTGAGTTCCCCACCAGTGAAACCAGTTGTCCTTAATGATAGTGGTAGACAATGACACATATTAGTCCGAAACTGAACTAATGCGGTACCCTTACGATCTTGAAGACAAAATCCAAAACATATAGGGGGCGGCGACCAAATTGCTCCGTCTGTGAATACACGGAGAATTATGGGGGAAAGTGTGGTCGTGTTTGTGTATAAGTATATCAACTCTTCAGGCTCCTGTAGACGGGCTGTTGGGTTTAGCTAGATGAAGTCTAATCGATTGGGATAGATCCCAACAAAAAATTTAATAACATTTAAAGGGAAGCGTGATGGCGATGGATTCTCCTATGTCTCTGGACGCCCCTATATGTCCAAATCACCACAGGGAAGAGAGGCCAGCGAGGGGACATCGACTTTCGGTGTAGTTCCCTCAATTCCATGTCTCTAACGCTCGCGTGAATCTTCACTGCGGGCCGGAAAACTCGTGAAGGACACGATTGCGATGATCATGGAAGTCGATGATCGTAGGCGATGCGTGTTCCAATGGCGGTTTACGGATGCCCCCCCCCACCATATAGACCAGTAAAGTATATCTCGATGGCCCCAGTAAAGTAAAACGATTGGGCCGTAGAGGCGACACTTAGCCACTGTCACGCAGGAATGTAGTATCAGCCTTGGTTGTTAAAACACCACAGGTGGACCAATGCGAGTAAACAAGTTTTCCGTGGGGGAGAGTTGGTGTATGCTCTGAAAGGTGGTACCCTGAACCCATTGGAGTTGCTACATACTGTTGTGTCGCTTAGGTGCAGAAGTCTGCCGTTGACATTGAGCAAGGTCTGCTACCACACCAAGTTCGCTTGTCAACGGTCGTGGACTAACCGGAGTTAAAAGCACTCGGTCTTGGAACTCTTGGGTCAGTAGTGAGATGTCATGCAATTCCCGGTGAAGCTATTGGTGCTATGAAAAGCAAAGCATTCACATTAAACTCAAGTCCAGGGACCAAACTGTCTACATTCCTGCTACAGGCTACCTCACCGCCAAACGGGCTGTGGTAGATAACACATGAGAGGGAAATGTGGATTCAAGACGTTTATTCAACGCTCGTGCTCACCCTGGAAGCAGTCCTTTGTTCCTAGTCCCGAAGCGAAGAAGGAATTTCGACCAGTTAGTGACTTTCGGCGGAGGTGAATCAATTCTCAGAAGATAAAACAGGTCTCGTTACCCAGTCCTAAAAGATATCTCATGTGTTTAGGTCGAGGTAATACCAATTTTCAGTAGCTGCCACCTTTGGTTCGGGTACTGGCAGGTCCCATGGCCAAGGAATTCCTCCAGAGGAGTTTACGGCGTTCAGTACGCCGGGGAGGTCACTGACGAATAACTTCGGATGCCGTTTGGCTTGAAATTCCCGCGCCGCTTTCTTTTCAGGAGAATTATAAACCCAATTTTTGCCGGTTATGATAGGTAACTCCGTATATCTGGATGACATTATTATATATATTATATATATTATATATATATTATATATATATATAATAAATTATATATATATATATATTATATATATATTATATATATATATATAATAATATATATATATTATATTTGCCAAAGGGCACAAAAAAAAGTGGTAAACACAAAAACCCGCTTATTGCTAACCCTATAAAATAGACAGTAAGAGAATAAAGAAAGGGGTGGGCCAATTAGTTCGGGAGGTGACTTGTAAACTCTTCTCTTGAAAAGATTAAGTCGTAGGAAGGTGGGAAAAAAAAAGAAACAGTAAGAGAGTTCCAGAGGTACCAGTGAAAGGGAGAAAGAGGAAAGATAGGGTGATTAACTCTTGCATTAAGAAGTGGACCAGAATAGGGATGAGAATGAGTAGAGTCTTGTGCAGCGAGGGGGTCGCGGGAGGGGGGAGGCATGCAGTTAGCAAGCTCAGGAAGAACAGTTGAAAATGAAAATAACGGTAGAAGATAGCAAAGAAGCAACGTTGCGGCGGTGATTTAAAGATGAAGACTAGTCAAAGAGGGGAGTTGGATGAGACGAAAAACTTTTAACTCAACCCCTGTTAGGAGAGGTGTATGAGTGGATCCTCCCCAAATATGTGAGACTACTTCATAAATGGGGCGAATTGACATGCAAAGCAAAGACATGCAAAAGACATGCAAATGTTGATCCAGATAGCTATCTATGTTATACATAGGTGTACTTGGCCGGGCCCAATAGATCATATGGCATCTGTTTATTGCACCATAAAAGTATGTAGTGAGGAGACTGCCCTGGACTCGCAAACTGAACTATTAATGGCAAGCCGTTCAGTTATGGTAACCAATCGTCGTGCAAAACTGTTTACGATGGGTCTTTAACGCGTCAAGGAGTCTTCCTGTTAATTGCGCTCCGCCAGCCAATTCGAGTTGGATAGTATGCAAACCGTGAAAGTGGCTTAATATTGTACATTGTACAAATTTCCGCAAGCAATGAATACGGAACTGGGCGCCATTATCACTGAGCAAAACATCTTGGTGTGGAATAAGGGCAGAAAGAAAAAGATGAGTAAATTAATGCACTGGCTACAGTCGCAGCCGGTTTATATTCTTCACGGTGCAAGGACTACAAACCTTGAAAAGGTGACTCTACACCACACCATTATATATTTCAATATGGTTATATATATGATATTATATGTATATATATATATTATATATATATATATATATATATATAATATATATATATATAATATATATATATAATTATATAATATATCATATATATATATTATATATATATCAGTTACAAAAGGAACTGCGTTTAAATTCGGACACAAGCTGCTATACGTTGGTACTGATGACAAAAGGCGATAAAAAAATATGGTGCCATTGCGTGGTAACAACTCGTATCGATGACAAAACGAATATTAGATAAGATAACAACCCCACAACTTACCCTCTTTCTGCCTTCTATGTAATGTTGGTATTGGTAATTATCATTTGTGGATACTCTGGGAAATTTATTTGTCAACATACATATATTTATTGGAGGTCTTACCCTAACAAAACCATCGTCTATCTATCCCGACACAATACACCAACTAGTCAACTAACTAGGATAACTTATCGGTGGATAGTAGGGGTTGAAATGGCTGTAGGGTATTAATTACTGATGACGGTGGCCCAAAGTGGTAGCCGTGATCGAGGGCCGCCCGTGAAGGACAGAGGCGGAGGGCTGGAGGCGGTGTGTTTGTGCTTTGATATGGGCGTCAGAGGTTTTTCATAAACCATTTATCTTTGACCGGGAGATATCAGTGTGTCGTATTTAACAGTCCTTTGATTTAAACTATGTTGCAAAGAGCTATATACATTATCTCAATATACAAAATCCACGTATATCTAATAAGAGATGTTACTAACACGATTTGTCTGGGAGTGCTGTACTTATATACAAGACGTATAATTTAATAAAAGATGCACCCCCGCAAGGGTCTGGAGTAGTGTTACTGAATCTCCCGGGGGCGGCGAGTCCCCGCTACCAAAACCTATAGCCACGTGTATAAATTCCAATGTCGGCCGGGATCTAAGGGGCGGCAAGCAATCACCGGCTGCCCCAACCAAGGTGCTAATTATTAAGTTGCAAATGCTTAATTTACTGGAATGTTCAACTATTTATCCCAGCACTTATCACTACTCAAATTACCTTAATTATTACCCATTACCATTTAATGTGCCCCAGACATAAACAAACGTCACGGTTTGTTGACATCGGTGCATTGTGGGGATAAGTCGGGGTCGCCGCGGGTGGACCTACGGAGGGGAAAACTACGACGTTGGAAGAATTAGAGTTGTTTTGCGTGAAACTTGATATTCCAGGTGCTTATATACCCGTGTTCTGTTCTCGGCTGGGGACTACACATAGAGAAGACTGAGGTAATGGGCTGATGTGCAGAGGGGCTGATCTCCCGGTCATCTCACCCGCTTCTTTCCTCTCCCTCACTCTGTCGGCTACGTACGGAAAAAGACATTATATCAATGTAAAAGCTAAATAAAATTGCGCTTCTATTGATAGTTTCATGGTAAATGTTGACCGCAAAGTTTTAAATGGGCGAAGAGTTAAGTGGAAAATTAAGTTCATGCATTATTTCTTCAGAGTCTTCGTAATGGCATTTCTTTAGCGTGTGGTACTGTTTGTTATTTGATAATATTATAGAACAAACATTTACAAAGGAGAACATTTATTCATGCATTTATAAATACTGTATAATATACGTAGCCGGACAGAGCGAGGGAGAGGACGGAGGGGTGAGATCACCGAGGCTGATGACTCACGGCCCATGCTACAGGCCTTGTATATAGAAGGCCGTGGCTCAACCCACCGCCAACCCACCGCCATGCGGCCATCACGACCCATGGCATCCATAGCGTCCTGATGATTTAAGGACGCCCCACCTGATATTTTTTTTTTTTTCTTTTGACTTGCCGTGTCATTTTTTCTTTCTCTTATGTGACTTTCTGGTTTCTGCATTTCTTCTCAGCATTTTCTGCTTCTTTTGCATGTTTTGGTTATTTTCTCCTTCGCTACTTTCGTGGTTTGGGGCCTTTGCACGCATTTTATTTTTTGTTCGCTGAGGCTGATTTAAAAAAAAAAAAAAATTCACTTTCTTTGTTGATTCCAAGATCACAGTGTCCATTATCTTCATCACATCCACTCCAATTTCCATTCCTATGGTTTATCAGTATAAATGATATACCGTTAACTTTGTAAAATGTTTGTTTCTATAAATATTATCAAATAAAAAAAACTGTAAAATACACTAAAGAAATGCCCATTATGAGAATGAAGAAATATGCATGAACTTAATATGATCGCATATTCACTTTAAGCTCTCGCCATTTAATATTTTGCGGCCAAAAATTTTACCTGAAACATATCAATAGAAGCGGACTTTTATTAGCTTTCCATAGATATATTTAGTTTTCTGATAAAATTAATTAGAAAACATACATAAATGTGTTAACTAAATAAATAGCCTCATCAATTCGCGGAAAATTACCCTATTGATGATGTTATTATTTAATTTAAACGCTTATGTTTATGCATGGTTCTAATAATTATCTGAAAACGAAAAGATATCAATGGAAATTAATAAAATTCCGCTTTCTATTGATATGTTGATTGGTAAAAAGTCTTCACGCTAAGTAATAAATGGTGAAGAGGTTTTTAAGTGAATATTAAGTTAGTTCATGCATATTACTTAGAGTTTATAATGGCATTTCTTTAAGTGTATTTTACAGTTTTTTTTTTCTAAATTATTATTATAGAAAAAATATTTACGAAGATAACAGGTGTACCATTTATACTGATAAAAACATTTAGTTCTACTGTATCATGGCACACTTTTTTACTTGCCGATCCGATTGATGATGTTATATTTTCTGTTAACGCTTAATTTATACATGGTTTCACGGCACGGGCGGGTTGGACGCGGGCACGAGTACAAAGTCCCAGTATAGAGTAGTTTTTGCATAAGCTTTTACAAGCGTTTCATCCTAAAAAGGCCTAAAGGTCCTATAGGCACAACGGTGAGAAAAATTTCACCATATCTAAAACATATTTAATGTTCCATATACGCATGAAAAGACTAGAATGAAAAACTGTAATTCTATTTTATTAATTTGAAATAAACTTTTTTTTGTTACTTTAAGTTTATATTCAGGTTTTATGTAACTCTCACTATCTTCTTTTAGCACCAGCACCCAAATGCAAGATGACTAACACAAGTTGGTGCGCCACGCGTAGGAATGGTTTTTGGCGGAGTACTGTCCTACTCCTGGTGCTTCTGGCCTCCCCAAACGCTCAAGCTGGGACCCGTTTTTAATGAGGGTTACACAAGTTTTGTAGAATTCATTCGATGTAGGTTAATATTAACCGAGTTTTACCCATGGAATTCAAGAGGATATATATTTTTTCCTCAACAGCAATAATTATCAAATTAAATATATCCTCCCAGTATCCCAGTTTATCAGCCCTATTACGTTCAGTTGCATTCTATTTGAATATTGTTATAATTATAAAGTTGTTCCTCTTAGCTTTCGTATTATTGTTTTATCTGTAAGCAGACTGAATCACATATTATTTTATTTTTCTTTGAAAAACATGATTAAGTATTTTTATAACTGCATTACACTATTGCCAAAATGATACTATAGGTTGATATCTAACGATAAAAGTGATAAAAATATATATAGCCAATTGTTCTTGCAGGATATTCGACAGCCTATTTGATGGAAAAAATGAAAACGCCCCCTTTGTAACCCCCCACTTTTACAGGTAAGCCCATAGAGTCTTCAAGAAGAAATTACCTCAGGTTACACGTCCAAGCATTGTAATATATGTCAACAACATATATATATATATTATATATATAATATAATAATATATATCATATATATTATATATATAGATATATATATATTTATGTATGTATATTATATATATATATATATATATTATATATATCTATATATATATATATATATATATATATATAGAATATATAATTATATAATATATATATATATATATATATATTATATATATATATATATATATATTTTTATATAATATATTATATATATATATACATATATATCTAATATTTATATATTATATATTATATCTATATTATATATTTATATATATATATATATATATAGATATATATATATATATATATATCATATATATATATATATATGTATGTTATGTATGTATAGATATATATATCTAATTATATAATATAATATATAATATCTATATAGATATCTATATATATTAATATATTATATATATATATATATATATAATATATTACTATTATAATATATATATATACTATAATATATATATCTATATTATATATATATATAAGTATATATATCTATCTATATATTATATGTGTGACATTGGTCCACAAAACATTTTTATTTAATTACAGTTCTTTCCTTCTGATAACCCTTGGGGTGGGTTTATTCTCATCCCGGCAAAATTCCCAGCCAGTAAACTAAGATACCTTATCGGGGATAGGAGGGTTGAATGGGTTGAAGAGTTTATTAGTACTGCAATGTCTGGGTATTCGGAGTGGCCAGGCCATGATCAGGGCCGAGGTGAAGGGGCGGACGCAGTGTATTTTGTTACGAGGGGCGTCAAAGCGGGTACACACAGCACTGACGCAGGGATGGAATCGCTATGTTGATTTTACAATACGTCTATTGTTTTAACACATATGTACAACAAAGGTTAACAGTTTATATACAATATCTCGATATAATCTGAGAAAATAAGCAAGGAAATGTTTCTCTCACGGGAAAATGGACAGTTGGACCAACACTCCCTCGCCCGTAGCCACCGGCGGGCAGCTATCGTTGGACAGCCATAATACCCCAGCAACGTGTCCAACAAACGGCAAAGGGGGGGAATAAAACTACCACTACTCAGTAGTTAAGAGGGGGTAGTGGATAATCTCCACAATATACCGTAATAATCAATCATTGGGGGCCATACGCCGGGGGAGCGTCGCCTCACCCACCCTACGACGCCCACTACGTGGGTCACCACTCGCTGAGTCCATATATGGGAAGTCCATGCCCATATAGCGGGAGTTGGCGCTGACGGACTATTGCAGGTCTAATTGGACTCGATTCAGTCGCACGGTGCAATCGCTGATTTGACACGTAATCATCCCCACGATACCTCATGATTGCGAAGACATTATTAACCACAAATTAGTTCTCTTCAAGTCGGTATTTTGGTCCACGTATCACAACCATAGAGTAAGATAGGGATCACAAGAGAATTGAGGATTCGGATCTGTGTCCGCCTGCCACAGGTACCGACAACGCCCCATATCTCCTGCTGAGCGAGTCCATAAAACCGTGGGCTATCGGCCAATCCCGCCATAAGACATCTGGGACGTCGACCCACCGTCATTATGGATGGCTAACCAGGTATGTAAACCTTTCCAAAATCCAAGCCCCCTCGCCACACGCCCACAAGAACCAGAATGTACTGTTTCATCTAGTAAGTCCGTTTTCCCCAATACCACCGGTACCCTTCCGTGGTGTTAAGCCTGGAGACCTCAAGTCATAAAGGCTTTGTCTCCCGTTGCCAGCGCCCGCGAGAGCCATCACCAGGGACCTGCCAGCGGACTCGCAAAGATTACTGCATTCACGGAAAAACAAGATCAATGATCTTGGTGTTGCCGAGGGATGCTCCACAATCACTTTGATCTACACATTTACCCATACCCAGTCCATATAAGTGGTGAAAAAGTGATGGAGCAAGGACGCATCCTTGCCTCACTCCTGTATTAACAGGAAAGACGGTGGATACACCTCTCCCACCACTTACACAGCACTTCAGTTCCAGAGTACAGACCCAATCATCAAACAAATAATCCTTGCAGGAATCCCACGAAGTCGCAAAAGATCCCAGGGGGAGTAACTCACGATGCACTGAGTCAAACGCCTTCTTGGAAATCAACATAGGCTGAAGCATCCAATGTCGAAACTCTTGTCGGCTTCACTAGACACCGCAGCCCTATGATACGGTCCGTTGTTGACTTTACCAGGGGTGAAAACCAGACGGCTGTGATCTCTGATGCTTCAGCAGATGACTGCGGTTGTGTGTCAAGCAATAAATGGCAAATACCTGCCTGGGCACGCTGAGGCAAGTGTAATACCGCGGTTAATTGTTGCATCTGATTGGTCCCTGTTCCCTTCCAGATAGGGGACGAACCAGCCCCCTTTCCGGTCAGGAGGAATGGTACCTGAGTGCCACACGGCAGTCAGCACAGCATTGCAACCCGCGGTTCATGTTCTCACCCCCAGCTTTGAGGAAGGTCCGCACTAATTATTACAGGACACAGCTGCCTTTCACACCCCTCAACTTTGCTACAAACCTATATCTCTGACCTAGTCAGGAGTGGGAGCGGTTTCGTCAATTGGAGGATCGGCATCCACTGACCGTAACCAGTGGTGCGAAGCGCTCAATTGGAGGGTCGAATTCGAGGGATATATATATACTATAATATATATCTATATTATAATATATCTATTATATATATTACTAATATATATATATATATATAATATACTATATATATATATTATATAATACTATATATATATATATATATATATATATATAAATACTATATATATATATATATAATATCATAGATATATATATTATAATATATATTATATACCTCAATTCTGAACCCCAATTGGTCGAGGGCCGATACGTATATATACATACCTATATTATATAATATATATATATATCTATATATAATATATATAATATTATATATATATATATATATATATAGATATATGTATATATATATACAATATAATTATATATATATATAGGAATGGAGGGCCAATTGAGGTATATATAGATAAATATATATAGATAATATATATTATATAATATATACTATATATATATATATATTATATATATATTATATATATATTATTTTTAATATATATATATATATTATATATATATATTATATATATATATATTATATATATATATCTATATATCTATGTATTATATATATTATATATATATATATATATATAAATATATATATATATATATATATAATATTATATATAATATATATATAATATATTATATATATTAATATTATATATATAATATATATATATATATTAATTAATATAAGCGAAAGTGTGTCTGTCGTCTGTCTGTCTGTCTGTCTGTCTGTGTGGTGTTGTGTTGGTTTTAGGTTCCGCCCCCGTGGCGCAATCACCTCAATATGGCACATTTTTGGAACCGGGTTGACCGGGGGAAAGGGTTTCATAAGCCCACTTAGAGATGTTTCGATCACTTTTTTTTTTTTTTTTTTAGCAGCCTATTAGCGATAATTTGTGAAAAAAAAAGGGGGTTTTGCGAGAATTGAGGAAACCTTGATGTAGGGTGAGGGGTAATGGGTGAGTGAATGGGTGGGGTGATGGGTAAAGGGTGTGGGGTGATGGGTGAGTAAAAGGGTGGGGGGTGATGGGTTGGGGGTGATGGGTGAGGGATAGGTGGGGGGTGATGGGTAATGGTAAATATAAGCGAAAGTGTGTCTGTCTGTCTGTCTGTCTGTTTGTTGTGTGTGTGTGTGTGTGGTGTGTGTGTGGTGTGTGTGTGTGGTATAGGTTCCGCCCCCCGTGGCGCAATCACCTCATTGGCACTTTTTTGGAACCGGGTTGACCAGGGGAAGGTTTTAAGCCCAATTATGAGTTTGACCCGATCACTTTTTTTTTTTTTTTTTTAGCAGCCTATTAGCGATAATTGTGAAAAAAAGTGGGTTTTGCGAGAATTGAGGAAACCTGATGTGGGGTGATGGTTAATGGGTGAGTGAAGGGGTGGGGTGAGGGGTAAAGGGTGTGGGGTGATGGGTGAGTGAAGGGTGGGGGGTGATGGGTTGGGGGTGATGGGTGAGGGAATAGGTGGGGGGTGATGGGTAATGGAAAATATAAGCGAAAGTGTGTCTGTCTGTCTGTCTGTCTGTTTTTTGGTGTTTTGTGTGTGTGTGGTGTGTGTTTTGGTGTGTGTGTGTGTGGTATAGGTTCCGCCCCCGTGGCGCAATCACTCTTTTGGCACATTTTTGGAACCGGGTTGACCGGGGGAAGGTTTTAAGCCCAATTATGAGATGATCCGATCATTTTTTTTCCCTTTTTTTTAGCAGCCTATTAGCGAAAATTTGTGAAAAAAAAAGTGGGTTGCGAGAATTGAGGAAACCTTGATGTAGGGTGATGGGTAATGGTGAGTGAATGGGTGGGGTGATGGGTAATGGGTGTGGGGTGATGGGTGAGTGAAGGGGTGGGGGGTGATGGGTTGGGGGTGATGGGTGATGGGGTGAGGGAATAGGTGGGGGGGATGGTATGGTAAAAAAAGCAAAGGTTTGCTGCTGCTTTCTGTGGGTGCGGGGTGTGTGTGGGGTGTGTGGGGGGT
>JACEEZ010017228.1:0-5000 GCA_016584305.1 Chionoecetes opilio
ACAAATTGAGATTAACAAAAACAAAAAGACGATGTACTCAGCATAGACTCCTGTTTATTGTGTCGTGAAATAAAACAAAACAATTTGTCATTAACAGACTCGCGCCATACAATAAATGTCACTACTATATACCATTACAACCAAAAGCATAACCCCACCACTCCTAACACTATCAAAACAACAACCACCACTACCACGAACTCTACAATCATCTCCTTTTGTGCTGTGTGGACAACTCCTCTTCCTCCTCCTCCTCACATTCTCTCGGTTCATGGACGCTCAATTCTCATATTTTTCTTCTCTTTTTATTTCAACATTCATTTCCCGCGCTGGCCTTCATGCAGCACCGCCACACGCCTGGATGCCATAACGCAATAAAATAAAGAAAAAAATAGGTCAATACATTCCTCGAACGATAACTGGTTTCAAACAATGGCATACATGTAAAACGAAGAGTGTCCACGCGAGCACGTCCATTATGACTCGAGGGAAACAAATATATGGTGTTCTTCCTCACATGTCATCAGAAGGTTAAGGTTCAAGGCAGTGTAGGTGCGTGTTATTCACAATCGGTCTAGATCAATTGCTGAACCTCCTCCTTTTACTTCCACTGATATTACTACTACAAATGTTACCACTAATACTATAACTACTATTTCTTCTGCCTTAAATGACACAAACCTCAGTCTTTAATTGAAATCGTAAAATAAATTTGTTTTTTCTCCAACTCTCGAGCTATCAAATATGCATGTGTGTGTGTGTGTGTGTGTGTGTGTGTGTGTGTGTGTGTGTGTGTGTGTGTGTGTGTGTGTGTGTGTGTGTGTGTGTGTGTGTGTGTGTGTGTGTGTGTGTGTGTGAATGAGTGTGCATGTGTATGTGTGTGTGTGTGCGTGTATGTGTGTATGTGTGTGTGTATGTGTGTGTTCAGGTTCAAGCATTATTATTGCCATAAGAACAAAAAAAAATCCATCATTAACCTTTCATGGAAAAGCCTGCTGAGAAAACTCTCGTTAGCAGACCCAGTAATTAAGCAAGGTAATATGTGCACATTCCAGAGCGAAGACTATTATATCATCTCTATGTAGTATTCATACAAAACATCTGTAAATATCCTTAAATTTATACTAACGTATACTATCTATATAAACAACACCACACTCATACAACAAATATACATACATATGCAAAAAAAATGATGGGGCCCGTATCATAATAAACACACACACACACACTCATACACAAATCACTACAACACTATCACACAACACACCAACAACATACACAAACCACACACACACACACCACACACAACACACACACACAAACACACACACAACCACACAAAAACCAATACACACACAAAATGTACACACACACAACATAATCATTGATATTTACTTGAATTATCTAAATATTAACATAAAGTATACAAGTAGACCCTTACAATATGATAACATCATATATGCAACAAAAAGAGCTCAGAAATTATATGGATTCTTTCACAGTGTTTGTGAATGCAAAAGATACTTTTTTATTCTATACTTTAATCTGTTAACGGTACAAACATTGATATTGTTTCTTACTAGACTAACAAGGAGTTCCACACCTGAGAACCGAAATACATGATAACATTACTGTATAGTGTTGTTCTAAATGGAGGACATACTAAATTAATTTGATTTCTTCTGGTATTATGAGCATGATCTTGTACCTGGAAAATGTTATCATTCTTATTTATAGAATTAAATATAGTGATCAACATGAAGCATTTATGGATAAAAGGGACTTTTAATAAATTTAAGATGATAATATCTCCTCAGTTGCATCAATTTTTTTCTTAAAAGTTAGAACGCGCAGAATTGCCTTCTGAGCCATGAACACGCTGTCTAAAAATTATGGCCATGTGCAACCCCAAATGGATATACAATACATAATTTTGGAATAACAGAGTGTGTAATACACTTAATATGGTTAACATTGATTGCTTCAGTTGTGAGTTTGTAACGAATGCGATACAAGACACCACAAATCTTAGAAATACTAACACAAACATGAAAAATTACTTGCTTCCAGTTGAAATACTCATCTATTATGACACCTACACATTTTGTCGACTGTACACGGTTAACAATTTCACTACCTATACCTGCAGGGTCCAAGTCATGCACTAAAGACCTACTATTCTGGAATAACCTAAGATGAGTGTTATTAATTTTGAGTCTTAACTTATTAGCTTTAATCCAGTCGTTTACATTAGTTAATTCTGAGTTAGGCATTGGCCGTTTGATTTGCAGCGCTACTTTCCTTGTCACCTGCATTCACTACCTGGACGAACGTAGTTTTGAGCAGGTGCTGAACGGTACGAGGGTTCGGTCTCAGTCGTTTTCTCTTCATGTTGGGTGTCAGATGTTCTGGGTGGACGTGTCCTTTCCTTGATTACAAGCTTCGTGTATTTAAAACAAGCAACTTTTTCTTGTTCTCTTGCATGCCAGAGTTGAGGGAGTTGGTTTCGAACTATTCCTTGGGAGGCAGGGCAAAGGTCCTCATTGATGTAGATGCGAGTCCCTTTTAATTTACTTGCACTTCTCATAACTGCTTCACGTTCAGCGAAGTGTGTGAAGCGGGCAACGATAGTGCGGGGCTTGCCGTCCTGGCACTGTCCCAGCCTGTGGGCGCTCAAGTTCAGAGTTCAGTGCCGGTAGTTGAAACTTGTTCTGAAACAGAGTCTTCACCACCTCAGCGGTTTGCTCCCACGTCTCGCCGCCATCGCCTTCAACTATACCACTAATCCTCAAATTGTTTCATCTACTGTAATCTTCTAGGTAGTTGAAGTGTCTTTCAAGATCGAGAACTTGAGCTCTGAGTGCTTCATTACTCTTATTCAACTCAGCCAGGTGTTTTCGATCTTCATTCTTTTCACCTATTAGCTTTCTTTTTTCACCCACTAAATCATCAATTTCTTGTTGGCTAAATTGTGACTCCAGACTCCGGACTAGATCACTGACTTTAGTTTCAAGGCTATCAATTTTATAATTAAACCGGCTCACCAGAATATCAGTAGCACCTTTGTAGGCCGATTGTTGTAATTCAAGCAGTGTGTTGAGTAGTTCCAGGTCCATGGTGTAGGAATTTCAGCAAACTCACAAACGTACTGTTATCTGATGAGTTTTCCAATGATTGACAGAAATAACAAAAGTAGTGTGGTATTTTGTAGTACAAACTAAGTCTTGATTTCATGCAAGCTTGTACTGAACCTCGGAACAAGGTTCCTTGCTTCCGCTCTGGACGATCTGTGGTCAAGAATGAAATGAAAAATGTGATGAAAATGCAATGAAATGAAATGTGTGTGTGTGTGTGTGTGTGTGTGTGGTGTGTGTGTGTGTGTGCGTGTGGTTTGTGTGTGTGTGTGTGTGTGTGTGTGTGTGTGTGTGTGTGTGTGTGTGTGTGGTGTGTGTGTGTGTGTGTGTGTGTGTGTGTGTGCGTGTGGTTGTGTGTGGTGTGTGTGTGTGTGTGTGTGTGTGGTTGTGTGTGTGTGTGGTTTGTGTGTGTGTGTGTGTGTGTGTTTGTGTGTGTGTGTGTGTGTGTGTGTGTGTGTGTGTGTGTGTGTGTGTGTTTAGTTTAGCCGTACGCCTACCCTCCATAGCCTGCTTCCCGCCACATGTACCTCGTGTCAGGGTAGCCTTGCCACCCCTCTAGAGCCACGTGGGTGAGGTGAGGTGAGCTGTGGGGGCTTGAGGGGCAAAAAGAAGGATATATTCCCTTTCCTTCTCATCAAGCTCATTAAATTTCTTTCTCGTGCAAAAAAAAAGAAATAGAATCCCTGACGGTCCACATAGGAAAGCAAAGAATTATATCACGAGTTTTAGCGCTAAAGTTAAACAGCTGCACACATTTTCCCTCAAATACTTCAGAATAATGTTTTACTTATGTGAAGAATGCGTTTCCTAATGTTATCACCCACGTGTGCCGCGAGAAGGGTGCGGTGCTGGGTCACTACCACACTAGCAGCGCCAAAAGACGGATGGGCCTTTTGGTGGGAGGCGGTGGCCTAGTGGGTAGCGTCTAGGAGTGGTGAGCTCGAAGTCACGAGTTCGAATCCCGCCGGGTACAACTCTTTCGGCAATCTTTAACACGGTCGCCGGATAATTAAAAACTGGTAGTGATGAGCACAAGGTCCCTAGTTCAAGTCCCACCCGGAGCAACTGTTTCTTCCATCATCAAGTGGCCGAAGACACCCATATGCTGCCTAGGACTGTGAGTGCGGCGGAGGGCACCAGAAGGCTGCATGAGCCTCAAATTATCACAAGTGTCACTTTAAAAAAATCCAGCCTGTGCCACCACGGGTGAGGGCCAACCATCACAGCCCTCTAAAATATGCAGGGCCAACCACCTGATCCCGTAAGACATGACTCAGACTTATATGACAAAGATATAGATATAGAAGATATAGACTCAGCCCACAGCAACAACAACAGCCGCAGCCACAACCCACGGCTACAGCCACAACCCACAGCCACAGCCATAGCCCACAACAACAGCCACAGCCATAGCTTACAGCCACTGCCACAGCCCACATCAACAGCCCACAACCCCAATCACAGCCCATAGCAACAGCCCACAGCCACAACCACAGCCCACAACCACAGCCCACAGCCACAGCCCACAACAACAGCTACAGCCATAGCTTACAGCCCACAGCCACAGCCCACAACAACAGCCACATCCATAGCTTACAGGCACTGCCACAGCCCACAGTCACAGCCCAGAGCCACAGCCTGGCCGCCAGCTACTGCACGATGGCCTCACACCGAACCATGAATTGAGTTGGAATAAAACTGTGAGTTAAACCATGAGTGTGGCGCTGCGACATACTGCACCTACCACACACCGTCGCCCCTTTGTGACCACTTACCACACACCACACTCATGCCATCCACCACACCGAGGATAATTGCACACACACACACACACACACACACACACACACCACGCACACATAC
>JACEEZ010017228.1:12500-17500 GCA_016584305.1 Chionoecetes opilio
GGAGTGAGGCAGAGAGGGGCAGCATGAGGAGGGGAAGAAGGGGGTGGCACCGAAAGGTCAGGAAAATACCAAACTTCGTCTTCTTCCTTCTCCTCCCCAACACCACCACAAGAAGAAGAGGAGGAAGGAGAAGAATAAGAAGGTATGGATGTTGAAGATTATTTGCAGGAAGAAAAGGATTAAAGCACAACCATAACATCAAAATGCGAGGATAAACGGCAAGAGAAGGAAGAAGAAAATTGATCTAAAAAGCAACAAGACGGTCAAGCAAAACAATAATAATAACAAGCAGGAAGCTAAAGAGGAGGAGGAGTAAGTAGAAGAGACTGAGGAGGAATAGGAGGAAGAGGAGGAGGAGGAGGAGAAGGAGGAGGAGAAAGATCAAATTGCAAAGAATGAAGAGAAGGAAAAGGAAGAGGAAGAGAAAGAGGGAAAAGAGAACGAGAAGAAAGGACAGGTAGGAAAAAAAAGATCAAGAGGAGGTGGAAGAGGAAGATAAGGAAGAGGAGGAGAAGGCGGTGGAGGAGAAGCAGTGTCATCTCGGAGCAATGAATCTATTACGGAGAAACCAAGTAATTAGAGCAAGACCCCTGTGGGTGGTGGCGCACCTGTTTACCTGCCTGTGCCTCGCCAGGTGCTGTGTGCCAGATACAAGCCACAACTATCTATCTATTACCCTATGTACTAATCCCTTCCTGCCTGCTTATCTATCTATCTGTCTATTATTATCAATATTTAATTAATCATTCTCATTCAATCTACGCATTTATATATATCTCGTATGCAATTTCTTTGGTACTTCAAGTCAATATTTTGGTAATGTGTCTGTCCGTGTTCCTGTTTATTTGTTTGTTTATGTCTGTGTGTCTGTGTGTCTGTGTCTGTCTGTCTGTCTGTCTGGCTGTCTGTCTGTCTCTCTCTCTCTCTCTCTAGATATGTTTACACACGCGGCAACTCAACAATTTTCGACCAAGATAAAGACACGGAGGCTGTGGGCTGGAAGGAGGGAAGATGGGAAGGGGAGAGGGAGGGAAAGAGGGAGAGAGGGAGGGTGGGAGAGAGAGGGAAAACGGAAATGGTGAAGGAAAGGGAGAAAGGAGGGAGGGAGGGAGGAAAGAGGGGAGAATCAAAGAAAGAAAGATGTAAGATAGGAGAGGCAGACAGAGATGATACGGAAAGAAGATAACAGATGGGGGAAACAGTGATGAAAGGAGAGAAGAGAGAGGAACGAGGAAGCAAAACATGGAGACGAGGACAGGCAGAAGTAGGAAAGAAGGAAGGATGGACATTAACACGAGAAGGAAGGAGAAGAGGGAAAAGAGGTGCATGGAGTATTAAAAAGGAAGAGGAAGGATGAGAAGGAAAGAATAACGGAAGGGTCAGAATATAATGAAGGAAAAGGGATTAGAGTCCATGAGAAAAGGGAAAACGAATGAGAAGAAGGAAGATAAGAGGAGAAAGTGTAAGCAACGAAATAAAACAGAAAATAGACAACGTGGAGAGGAATTAAGGAGGAAAAATGAGAAGAAACATGACAAGAATTGTAAAATGACGAAAATGATGAATGTTAAAAAGTAAATCATTGAAAAGAGCGAAGAAAGGGAAGAAAATAAGAATGCAGGAGGCTAAAGAGGAAGTGGAGGAGGAATGGGTAAGGAGCGTGAATGTTTCTCTTCAGTCTTGGGAGGAGAGTGCCAATCCGGTCTCGCTAAACCACAGAAAAGGAGGGAGTTAGTGAAACGTGGTAATATGTATCCGTAGAGTTTTACTCAAGTAACTCAAATAGGATGATGTTTGAAAGGTTTGAAAGGTTTATTATACTCCAGCGACCCCTAGAAGGGGTATGCAGAGTAATTATTAAACGAAGAAAATAGACACCACTTAAACCTAAATTCAAATATATATCATATTAACAATTACTACTACGTTATATTTTCAAAAAACTTCCAAATACAACAAACAAATTTGGCTAAATTGTACAGGGTACGAGTATTTTTTGTGTCAAACAACAGTTGCACTTTCATAACATTTAGGTTATCATGACAATATTTTTTAAGGTATAATCTCCTTTCCTCCTCAAAGTGCTTTCACTTAAATAAATAATGAAATTCGTCACCAATCTAATTTTCAGTACGTATAACACAACCTTTCATCTATACTAACATTAACCTTCCAACTACAATTGATATAATTTGCTGTTTCCACATAAATGTACATATATTCATAGCATACTGTTTAGGCAATTTCAATAAATAGTATTTGAGTTATGTAGACGTAGTCATCAGGCAATAGTTAACACACGCCAGACTGCTCTCCACTTCTTAATGTAGTATGTGTTCGGTCTACTACCACCACTACTACTACTTCTACACACACACACGCTCTCTCTCTCTCTCTCTCTCTCTCTCTCTCTCTTCTCTCTCTCTCTCTCTCTCTCTCTCTCTCTCTCTCCTCTCTCTCTCTCTCTCTCTCTCTCTCTCTCTCTCTCTTCTCCTCTTCTCTCTCTCTCTCTCTCTCTCTCTCTCTCTCTCTCTCTCTCTCTCTCTCTCTCTCTCTCTCTCTGGGTGTTACTTGTTCATATTTTTTTTTCGCTTCTATCTCAGTTATTTCTTTCTCCTTTGCAATACTTCCATTTAATATTTTCCTATTCTTTCTTCATAGTTTCCTCCTTACCAGCTTTCTCCTCTTCTTCTCCATCCTCCTCCTCTTCGTCTTCTTTTATGCCAGTTCCACTACCAGCATCACCATCGTCTTCATCCTTACTCATATCCACTTCTTCCTCTTTCTTCTCCTCCTGCTGTTTTTCCCCTTCTTCTATACGTCGGCTCCATCCCTCTTTACTTATTCACTTCCATCCGTCTTCACTTTCTAAATAATCATTTTCTTGAAAAATTCTTCTAAACCATTTTTCTTGTCTTCCCTTCCTCACTTTCTCTTTATTTTCTATCATCACCATCATCGCATACTCCAAACATTTCTCTTTTCCGTATATTTTCCCTGCTCTCATATTTCTCTACATTTTTTCTTCTTTTGTCGTTGTTTTCTATTCTCTCCTTTTATTTGCTTTCATTTACACCCCTCTCTTTCTTTCTTTCCTTCCTTCCATCCTTCAAGATCGTCCGACCGTCGCTCTCCGCGTCTCTTCTTCTGCCTATTGAAGCAACACAACCAATTACGATGCCGTGGCCAAAATATATCCTGAGAGAAAGAGAATGAGAGAGAGAGAGAGAGAGAGAGAAAGTGGTGGAAAAATGGAAGAAAGAAAGACACAATAGTTAAGAAGAAAACAAGAAATTCATATGCAAGGAAAAATATGTAAAAATATATATGCAGAAATAAATAATTGAGAAGTAAAGGATATGAAATGTAATGAAAATAGGAATATACTTTCATTTCCCTGTTTCTCATTTATTTTAATTCATTTTTGATATACTGGAGTCGAATTCTTTTCCATTTACTTAAATTTTGTCGTCTCTTTTTTTGCAAGTAAATGAGGTCGTTAGATGGTAAATGAGGTTAGGTAGTAAATGAGGTAGTAAACATGTGGTAAATCTTTTTCATTCTCTTTTCTTTTACTCAGAGGTGAAAATAATTTTGAGGTGAATGCTGAGTGAGATATTCTCTTTCTGTTCTAGCTACATTATATTCTCTCTGTCTCTCTGTCTCTCTGTCTCTCTCTGTCTGTCTGTCCTCTCTCTCTTTCTCTCTCTCTCTCTCTCTCTCTCTCTCTCTCTCTCTCTCTCTCTCTCTCTCTCTCTCTCTCTCTCTCTCTCTCTCTCTCTCTCTCTCTCTCTCTCTCTCTCTCTCTCTCTCTCTCTCTCTCTCTCTCTCGCGCTCTGTATATATATATATATATATATATTTTTTTTTTAGACAGACAGGCAGACATACATATATACAAATAGAAAACAAACAAACATACAGAGAGATAGGCAAAGAGATAGACGATCCTTGGAAGATCATCAATCAGAGAGAGAGATAGAGAGATAAAGAGAAAGGCAGTGAGAGAGAGAGAGCATAAACCAAGTATTAGGGGAGAAAGCAAAAGAAAAAGGAAACAGAAAAGAAAGTAATATAAAAAATAGATGAGCAACAAATGTCAAGAAAAATTGGGCCAGGAATGTCCACTCAAGTCTTGGTCGCCCAAGCGGCCAAGACGCACCGAGGAGAGAGGACGAGAAGGACGTAATCCACTTTTTTTACGGCCGTTGTCACGTATATATTGGGAAAAAAATATTACTTCCTTTTTTTCCGTCTGTCTGGAGCACTCTTGACCTCCTCCTCCTCCAACCATTCATTCCACTTCCTTCCTCTGCCCGTTCTCTCCTCTCTGTCCTTCTTCCTGCCTTTCTAGGGTTAACACTGCGCTCATCCTTTCCTCCTCGTTTCCTTGGGGTTATTTTTCCTACTATTTCTCTTCTTTTTATATTTTATTAATCCCTTTTCTCTTTCCTATTCCCCTCCTTATTGCTTCATTTTGAAAATTGAATAACTCTACAATTTGATCAATCATTAGCTCGAGCATAGAAAAAACAGACGTAACCCCGACCTCCCCCCCATAAAAAAAAGGCGATAAGTTAAAATGACTCAACTATCATCTGATTGCTCTAACATCAGTTTTGATTTAACTGTTTGAAGAAAAAAATTATCCAATTTTTTTCTTTTCCTAATTGATAGCATTATGACAGAGAACCAGAATGAATTTCGTAATAACACAAAATTCGAGACAAATCAGATATTTCTTCAATGACGTTTTCGCGAATGGAAATGCTTGGGCACCGCAAGATGTAATTTACTTGGAATTCCCAAGATTATTTGATAAAATCCGCCATAACAGGCTTATCTCAAAATTTCGATCTCATGGGATAGGTCGGATCATAGAATTCATTAATATATACGAGAGATTGAGTTTCAGATCTTCAAAAACGATTTGTTTTACGTAATTGGCGAAGTATCTGCCTAAAAGTAACTATAGCTATACATAGGTGCGTGCCTCAAAG
>JACEEZ010017228.1:25000-27500 GCA_016584305.1 Chionoecetes opilio
AAATACAAAGGATATATTGTGACCAAAAACCGTATTTTTTTTTTCTTCTTGTAAGAAATTTATTATTGCAGCAATAAAAATCAATATAAAGGAATTCTGTTTATACTACATAATTTGGCGCGGAAAACAGCAGTGTGTACATTTTCTACCACTGCCTAGCACCTTATCTACATACCAATCATTTATCTACTATTATGGAGCGCCAAGAACAACTCTAGCCGCGGCGGCTATAGGTATGACGAACCCGTATCTCCAGTCGCGGCGGCTATAGGTATGACGAATCCCCCGTATCTCCAGTCGCGGCGGCTATAGGTATGATGAACCCGTATCTCCAGTCGCGGCGGCTATAGGTATGATGAATCCGTATCTCCAGCCACGGCGGCTATAGGTATGATGAATCCCGTATCTCTAAGCCGCGGCGGCTATAGGTATGATGAACCCATATCTCTAGCCGTGGCGGCTATAGGTATGGCCCGTATCTCTACCATCAATAACACTATAGTCAAATTTATCGTAAATTAATCTGGCATTCGTTTTTGTCGGAAATAAATTTTAGTTTACATGTGTAGGGGTGCCCAACCCGCCCCTCCCGGCCCGCCCCGCAAACTTTGCTCTATTTTGCATTGCCATAGTATTGATAACTTTAATTTTTTCTTGCTATCAATTGTTACTAAATCAAACCCAACCTCTAACCTAACTTAATCTAATTTAACTTAACTTAACCATTTCTGGCTGAAATAACGATAGATTTTTGATAGTACATGTAACGCCATTATTATTCAATTGCGCCACGGGAAATGTGTTTTAAAATACTCAGAATGAAGAATTCTCCACGATGATGTAGGTAAGAATCCCTAGGACTTTTGAAAGCCCACTACATAAATAATACTATTGACGGTAGGTTAGATTACAAATGAGTTTGGTTAGGTTATATTTAGGTCTAGTTTTGGTTAGGTATAGGATAAGATTGGGTTCGGTTTTGTAGAGTTATTTAGTGTTCGCAAGGCCTTGCGACTGGTCAGGAGCACTCGCAGATTGCGAACACTTTGCGAACGTTCACAGCCGTTCTCAAGCTTAGTAAATATGTCCTAAGAAATTGTGAACATTCACAACATTGACTTGTGTTGTGAACGTTCGCAAGTAATGGTAAATATCCGCCCTGGCCCACCTGTTCCTTTTTTGGGGCACTTTTTTTATCACCCCAATTGTGTATGATTGTGTCTTGTTGTTTCAAGTGTCTCCCTAATTCAGTGTTCTTGTCTGTTATTTGATCTTATTTTCTCTCTTCTTTTCGTTCGTTCTTCCTTTTTCGTTAGATTTTTTCTCCTTTTTCGTGCGTTTCAGATATGTCTTTGAAGGCGAGGATAATATGATTTCTTTGTCTTTTTTTCTTCTTTTTCTTTCTCTCTCACTCTCTCTCTCTCTCACTCTCTCTTTCTCCACCTACTGTGAACTTCATAGTCTCCTGGATGCTGTCACTCTCCTCACTCAGAGGAGACTAAACGGAGTTGTAATCTGTGAATCTCAGTCGGCCCTTCATTTCGTTTCATCCCTAAGACTCGTATGTCACAATGTTGGGCAAAAAATACTCCGTCAACTAGCTAAGGCCCACGATAGCTCTCTTATGCTATCTTTCTTATGGGTACCTTCCCACGTCGGGCTTGCAGCTAACGATGCTGTGGACCGTTTCGCTTAGACTGCCTGTGCCCTGAACCTGCCTGACATACAAGCCACGCCCTCCCTCCGATGTTATAGAAACATAGTATACTCGGCCGCTCATGCCCTAATAGTACATCGGAGGAATGTTGAACGTGCTAGCAGTGTTTCCATCCAATTATGAAAACTTTGTTCACTTTGCACACAAGTACCGTCGTCACGGACTCATATGGTTCGCAGACACAATGTGGTGAGTGCCAGACTTCGATTAGAGTACCGGCCAGTGTGGCAGGTCTCATGGGCAGAAGCTGTGCCTCACTACTCCTCTTGTAAATTGTGCAACCTTCCCAACGCCAATATCCTTCATCATTATTGCCTTGAATGCCCCGCTGTGAGAGACTTGCTGCCAAAGGGACAGGATGAAATTAAAATTCTTACATATCTACCACAGAGTGATAATTTAGACACAATTATTGTGAGTCATCCACATTTTGGTGGATTCTAGCTGTGTACATATTAGTTTCCTTACTATATATATATATATATATATATATTATATATATATATATATATATATATATATATATAAATATATATATATATATATATAATATATATATATATATAGTGTGTGTGTGTGTGTAGTGTGTGTGTGTGTGTGTGTGTGGTGTGGTGTACGTGTGTGTGTGTGTGTGTGTGTGTGTGTGTTCATCTAGTTGTACTTTACAGGGCCTGAGCAACGCTCGTATGGCCCCGTCTCCATATCAACATTTATTTTATCATTCATCCTTAGTGCTTAGTGTTGGCCGAAGCCACCACCCCGGGAGGGGAGTCACAAACCCCC
>JACEEZ010017228.1:37500-42500 GCA_016584305.1 Chionoecetes opilio
TTTAAAAAAGAAATAAGGAAAAAGTGGTTCACAAACAGGTTGGTAAATGATTGGAATGGACTCGTCGTCAGATAGTTAGTGCGGAGTCTTTAGGGATCTTTAACAGGAGGCTAGATAATTTCATAGATGGGGATGAAAGGTGGATGTAGGTAGTATTAAGTAACAGGAACTACCTCGTGTAGGTCTCACAGCCTCTTGTAGCTTCCTTATTTTTTTATAATGCTGATAACAATAATGATAACAATAAAACACCAATCATAATAATAATAATAATAAAAATAATGATAATAATAATAATAAAATCAATAGCAACAACAACATAATAATAATAATAATAATAACAATAATGATAATAATGATAATAATAAAAATAACATGAGAAAAACACTGATTTAAAAACCTAAAAAACCACAAACAAACAGTCTGAAAACAGGAAAGAAAATTAAAGCACAGACACAAAGGTGGATAACAACTGAATAAAAGAAACACGAACTTTCAAGCAAAAATTAATTCTACCTTGACTTTCTCCTCCACAAAGTTGAAACAAAATAACTCACGACTTTTACTTCTTCTCAGTTAAATTTCTCCACTTGGATTTAATGAGTGACTGTATAAATAAGTGGCAGGCTGATGGCTAGACCGTCCTGTGGTTTGACTAACAATTTAAACTGAATTACTGCTGATTGCTGAGCTTAACGAGCAGGTCGGCTGACTGACTGACTGAGTAGTTGAGTGGTTCTACAAGTGACTTCAGGATTGACTGGATAGATAGACTGATTGGCAGGTGGGTTGAATGACTGACTAACAGATAGACTCGCTCAGGGAGAAACAGACTGATTAAATGGATTTTATGTGACTGTATATATGGTATAGCTATACCAACAGACTGACTGAGTAATTAACTTACTGACAGACTGACTATCTATTGAAGTTATATCTAACTATTACTTGGACTGTCATTTAAGTACGATTGTCCTTAGTTACACGCACGGACGCACGCACACATACATACATACATACATACATACATACATACATACATACGTACATACATACATGCATACACTCACTCACTCACTAACTCACTCACTCACCCACACACACACACGCGCACACACACACACACACACACACACGTTACAAAAATATACACATTTTCCGCATGGTACATATCAGTAGCCAAGTTAATTACACCCTCAAAAAGAAGAGGAAGAAAAATAAAAAAGAAAAGGAAGCGAAAGAGCGAGTGAGGCTGCAGCAGCACCGCCTCCTCTCTTAGCAGGGCTACAGAAGCCCCGCCTGAGAGGAAGACCGCGAGGGAAAGTAATTAAAACATGGCCGAGAAAGGAAAGGAGTATCGAAGAGGAGGTGGAGGAGAGAGAATAGTGGATGGAAAATACATGGGTATTTGTGGGATGAAAGGAAGAAAACAAGTCAAGCGAAGAGGAAGTACATGCATAAAGAAATAAGAAAAAAGTGCAGTGTTTTTTCTCCTTCCCTTCCTGTGCAGCCAAGGCTTCACGTACACATTTCATCACTCTACAATCTACATCATCACACCATTTTAATGACTTGCTCACACGCCTGCCTGGCCTGCCTCCACCTACCACCGGGGCTCACCACCCTCATCACCACATAACACATAAATAACAATCCTCATAAATAACGCACAAAGATACACGCGTTTCATAACATGTGTAACGCCCTGTGTAGTGACGCTGCTGTGCTGTCGTTTGCGTCAGTCACTCATGCCTTTCACTCATGCCAGTCTCAATATTTTCGGGCCGCCCTCCAAACCTTTACTATTATTCGCGGCAAAATGTTCATGGCCACAGTTTTACGGTCCACGATACAATAAAACCTCCTGACGGCGCCATGTGTTACATTGCAGCCCCCACCACTCCCAGGCAGGATAACAGCTGGTCATGCAAACAAGGCCGGAGCTGCACCGGCGGTTCTGCGTTGCTTCACTCTTTGTCGGTCAGTCACGCCAGGATGCTTGCTGATCCATTAAGGGCGCAGCGACCCCTCCGCCACCCCCACGCCGGCGATACTTGCTGCCATCCCCCTCCACAGTAAATGCATTTGTCAGAGATTCTGGCGTCACGCGAGCTTCCACGCCATCACAGTGTCCCGAAGAGTTTCATGACGACATTGTCTCCTCAAATATTACTGTATATTCCTGACGTCCACCAAAGCTGCCTGCCAGAGGATTGGCTCTGGTCTGCTATCGGCCCTTCCAGACTTGCAGCGTCATACAGCCTCCGCCAGACTCAGCCACCACCTCGCTTTGGAAGTCAAGAATCTGTTGAAGGTTCTCCACAAAAAGTATAATGCTCCGCCAATCACCATCCACCACAACTGCAGGTCAGGGACGTCCTGCCTTTACAGCATAACCAGCCACAGTTGTGACCCCCACCGGAGCATCAAGTGTGATGAACACAACCTGCCACAGTTGCACTGCAACGTGCCGTGACCTTTACCAGGGATGCCTTCAGGCCTCGCAGCCAATGATGTAAGAAGCGTAGCGTCACCACAAGGCTTTACACGATGGATGAGCGCTTTCACTACCTGCATATCGTGTGACAAAGGAATGAAAGAAGAGCGAGCAGGTGCCATTGATACAATGCACACGCCAAGCCGCTGAAGGAAAAACACAATGTGAACGAGCTAGCACTGAATACAACAACAGCACCAAAACTGAGGCTCTCCATCACGCGATCGAAAATGGAGCTCCACCCTCCCTCCAAGCCCCTCACGGCCACCCAGATATGCACACTCCAAACGCACAGTAACTAATCTCACAAACACACACACGCAACTACACATCCACGGCGAGGCGGTGAAAGAAAACCTTGGAAGAAGGAACTCAGCTCAATTGGGCCGCACAGCCCCAACCCCCAACACAGAGCGTCAGCCAATATTGCAGCAGCCAATATTGCGGTAAAGTAAAAGAAATGGGCGGCGAGAGGCAGAGAACTGCCTTCCTTCCGCCGCGGACGATCTGTGGAAGGATATCACACCTCTGAAACTCGGCCATCACCTCCCGCCTCCGGCACACTCACTCCCTCGCCTGCTGCCACCATCTCTGCACCGAATATGACCTAAACGACACAGGCACATTATTAGGTTTGTCAGGCAGCCCGTACTTCCCTTTCTCCACTCCCTGCTGCACTTACCCTTTGTCAACGCATCGCCTCAACAACACAGATGCCCTAGGCGGAGGTGAGTGATGCGAACCTCTACACCGGAGGCCACGGACACCTGCTCCAAGCCACGCCCTGTGCTGACTGGTCCTGCTCCCTTACACGGATTCATCCTTTACCAAATACACACACACACACACACACACACACACACACACACACACACACACACACACACACACACACACACACACACACACACACACACACACACACACACACACACACACACATACACACACACTCCAGATGGAGTGACCAGATAACCGTCACGATGGTCCAGTGGATAGAGCGTTGGTACGCCCTTCGCGGTTAGCCGGTTCGAATCCTCGCTCACTCGGGGGATTTTTCACTGACAAATTCGGGCGGTTACTGTCCTCCTTGAGAAAGAAGATGGGGTTGTGTTGTGTGTGAGGTCCAAGTATTACCCTAAAATTGGTCATAATAAGCTCCAAGCTCACTCCGGAATGGGGAAACTGGCGATCGCAAGTCCAGCTCGCGTGTACAAGACCATAGGTGAATGACACACACATGTACACAGTCTGACACCCCTTTATGCTTAGTCTCCAAGTCGTTCTCCCAAAAATGGTTCCAGTCATCCCCATTCCTTCTTCAGATCCTCTTTTCCTCTCTGTCCTCTGATCTCTTCGTCAGCGACCAAGCGAAGATATGAAGGACGCCGCGGCGCAAAGAACTTCGTCAGCTATTGTTTCAATAAGTCGCCCATGTAAGCCACCACATCATCACCATACCGTCAACATCACATTATCACCATACCATCAAGACCATTATCACATGCAGTACCACCATGAGAACATCACCATTACAACATCATGAGCACCTACACAGCCCCCATCTCAACACCCCCACCACCGCAACACAAGAGCACCACATCCCCTCAACCATGATCCTCGCACTACACCACAAGTGTTGCGCCTTCTTGTGACCATGACTCAGCTGTTTTGTCTTCCTTTCACCACCCTCTCACAACACACGATACACACCTTCCTTACATTTTTACAATAATTTACATGCATCCAACATATACAATACAGAAAGTTACTCTGCTTACCTCCTGCACCCCATTCATTCAACCTCACCCCTCCATGCTGTACCCTCCTTTCCTCTCCCTTCCCCCACGTCACACCCCGAAGGGAATGTTGCATCGTCATTTTGTCCGTCGAAACAGCCGTGGACAAGACGCGGATGCCGGACAGGCCTCCACACGCCACGCTCCACACGCCACACGCACGGTTGGCCACAGCGACACAAGACACGCCCGCACGACGCCACATTGAACCTAAAGTTGCAACACGTATTCTGCAAGCGACGCCTTCCCTCTGCCCCTCCCTGCTGCCGCCTCCTCCATCTCCCTCTTCGTCGCCGATGTTATTCATGGCTCGCGTTGGTAATTAGCTTGTGGGTGATTCTCGAGTCACTTCGCCCAGTACGTTATCAAACACTGGTGACTTGTGTTGGCTTTGTTTTCTGCGCTGCTGCTTATGGGGATGAGTTTTATCATTAATATTATTATCATTACTATCATTGTTAATATTATCATCATTATCAATATTCCTTTTATTATCATTATTATCATTACTATTACTGTATTATTACTGTTATCATTATCTATAATTATTTGTACTACCATTGTTATTATCACCATTACTATTACTATTATCAGGGATTCCAGAAGAAATTCCTAGGGGTAAGTTAAAATGTTTTGCCATTACATAAATTATGGCAGCAAGCACCTATACAGCAAAGGTAAAATTCAGCAAAAAGAATATGTAC
>JACEEZ010017228.1:47500-50000 GCA_016584305.1 Chionoecetes opilio
GAATGAGTGAGCCGAAGAGCGCCACCGTTTTGTGAAGTAGTGAATTGAACTAGTGAAGGAAAGAGTGAGCAAGTGAGTGAGTGACATAGAGAATGAGAGTGACTGAAGGAGTGAGTGAGTGCGTGAGTGCCAAACAGTCCCTAGTGAGCAGAATATACTGTCTCGCCTTTGAAAGAAAAATATAGCCTCGAGAGAAGTCATAATTAGCGTGTAGGGCAAGACAGCGTCACCGTGGCGGCAGCGGCTTCAAGGGTCGACACACGATAAACCTCGGGACGTGCTAGACTGTTTCTCTTACATTAATGACGATAATGACAACGATGACGATGACTCTGATGATGACAAGTGTGTGGCCCGTGCTGCAAGGCCCTTGACGCCTCTACTTGCTTACTACTATATAGGGACTTCCTCACACTACCCCTGCCAACAGTGCACCATCAGCAGGGACATGAATGCTAAGCTAAGCTACGTTATATATGCAATGAGTTAATATATATTGTACTGTACGTGCGTGCATCGGTGGTGTGTGTATGTGTGTGTGTGTGTGTGTGTGTGTGTGTGTGTGTGTGTGTGTGTGTGTGTGTGGTGAGAGAGAGAGAGAGAGAGAGAGAGAGAGAGAGGAGAGAGAGGAGAGAGAGAGAGAGAGAGAGAGAGAGAGAGAGAGAGAGAGAGAGAGAGAGAGAGAGAGAGAGAGAGAGAGAGAGAGAGAGAGAGAGAGAGAGAGAGAGAGAGAGAGAGAGAGAGAGAGAGAGATAATGACAGAAAACATACATATAATAAAAAATAACCCTTTTTGCCATGAACAGTAAATAGATACACTACAATATATTCACTGCATAATGAGTGCATATGGTAAAGGACAGGAGAAAAGACACACTTCCTGAGTATGGGTGATGGTAAAAATTATATGATAAAAACTACAGAAAGTGCACCGAATATAAATAAAATAGCAAGTAAAACACTTATCATGAAGCTTTGCTTAAAATGTGAGTACAAAATGATAATATTTATTGCGATACTCAAGCTACATGAAGTTCGCTATTCAACATGATGGTAAAATATCCAAAGATGAGTATTACACGATTTACAGTGATTATAATATTAATTACTGACAATGTTACCTGATATAATCTGAACGTTTCAATATGAAATCAAAATGATTTCCTGCTCCTCCTCCTCCTCCTCTTCCATCTTTCTTGTCCTTCTCCTCCCTTGTTGTTGTTCTTGTTCTTCTTAGGCAGTTTAGATAAGTTATAGTCCCTTTACTGCATTACTTTTGAAACAAGCAGAGTACACAGCCATTACGAATGTTTACGAGTATGCTGAGACTTGCCGTTGAGACGATGTGGTGGATAAAAAGGATAAAGAAAAAAGAACACTGATCTTTATTTCGTTGCAGAATATTTAAAGTGACCATCTGTACCTGTATATCTAAATGTATAGCTGTGCCTTTTGATCCCATATAAGTGAAAGTGTAAGTTGAAATGTTGGAAAAGGAGGGCAAGTGCGCAAAACTAAGCATTGCCACTGTGTTTATCTTTGTGTGTGTATATTTGCGTGTGTCATTTACCACTGGTCTTGTCCACGCAACCCGAACTCGCGATCGCCAGTTTCACCCTCCCGGAGCGAGCTTGGAGCTCATTATGACCGCTCTTAGTGTGTGTGTGTGTGTGTGTGTGTGTGTGTGTGTGTGTGTGTGTGTGTGTGTGTGTGTGTGTGTGTGTGTGTGTGTGTGTGTGTGTGTGTGTGTGTGTGTGTGTGTGTGTGTGTGTGTGTGTGTGTGTGTGTGTGTGTGTGTGTGTGTGTGTGTTTGATGAATGTTCCAGTTGTGATGAGCAGCTAACGGTCATCAATCATTGGGGGCATACCCCGGGGGGCGCGTCGCCTCGCCCACCCTATGACGCCACTCCCGGGGGTCACCACGCGCTAGTCCCCGTGCAGTCTCCCTTCCTATACTAACCAACTCTCGACAGGAAACATCAACTTGCCCCAGCCACGAGCCTTGTGGGCGCCCCCTTGGCCTCCTCCACGCCGGATTGTCTCTTACAGATACAACCCGGTGGGAAGGATCGGTTTCTGGGTAGCGTGCCACATGCCCATATAGCCGAAGTTGGCGCTGACGGACTATGCAGGTAATTGACCACAATTCAGTCTCACGGTGCAATCGCTGATTTGACATGTAATCAGCCCAGCGATACCCCATGATTCTGCGAAGACACATATTGCCAATGGCATCGATTCGCCTTTTCAAGTCGCTATTTAGCGACTTGATTATTGCACCGGGAGGGTGAAGTCAAGTGGATAGAACGTTGGCCTGCCATTCTGTGGTTAGCTGGTTGGAACCCTCGCTCACTCACGGGGAATTTTCACTGAAAAATTTGGGCTGTTATTGTCCCCCTTATGAGTGTGTGTGGTGTATGAGGTCCCAGCATTACCCTTAGATCGGTAATAATGAGCTCCAAGCTCGCTCTGGGAGGGTGAATCTGGCGATCGCGAGTCT
>JACEEZ010017228.1:60000-65000 GCA_016584305.1 Chionoecetes opilio
TCAAATAATGATTAGTGCAATACGTACACCAGTCAAGGCGGTATCGGTGATCAGCAGGTCGGTCCCAACCTTATGGGAACCTTTACTTTTCAGAGTTAATAGTGGCTGACACATATATTTCTTCTATAAAATTACTCATTGCAGTATATTTGAAAACATTTCTTCTCAAACACAAGTAAAAACTAAAATTACGAAGATTACCAAGCGGCAGAAAATTTGAGTTGTAGGCCCAAGGAAGGAGAAAGACAGGTGCGATTTTTGTGGATCTGACTGTTTTTTATCGTGCGTTTATTACCCCGTTTAGGAAAACTTATGTGTTTGGTGAATTATGTCTTGTATAAGACTGTAGTTAGCGGCCACTCCTCCCTCTTTCCATCACCAGCCCTTGTCAAACCTACATGGGTGCATGAGTATACAATCATGGAACAGCATTTCCCTTCACTCATTCATACACACACACACACACACACACACACACACACACACACACACACACACACACACGAGCGCGCACCTGCGCGCACGCACACGCACACACACACACGCGAGATGATCAGGTTGATAGCGCGCTGGCCTGCCTTGCTGTGGTAGCCGATTCGAATCCTCACTGCTCCCGGGGATTTTTCACTGACAAATTCGGGCGGTTACTGTCCCCCTTGAGCAAGGGAATGTGTGTGTGTGGTGTGTGAGGTCCCAGCATTACCCTAAGATCAGGAATAATGAGCTCCAAGCTCGCACCGGGAAGGTGAAACTGGCGATCGCGAGGCCGGCTCGCGTGTTCAAGACCATGGATAAATGACACACACATGAATCGGTCAATACGAGCTCAAAGCTCATTCCGAGAGTGTGAAACTGGCAATCACGGGTCCGACTCGAGTGGAATCGCGTGGTTTGACTCGCTACCACAGAATGACCATGGGTCATTCTGTGGTAGCCGGTTCGAATCCTCACTGATCACGGGTATTTTTCACTGACAAATTTGGGCGGTTACTGTCCCCCTTGAGCAAGGGGATGGGGGTGTGTGGTGTGTGAGGTCCCAGCATTACCCAAAGATCGGTATGAGCTCCAAGCTCGCACCGGGAGGGTGAAACTGGCGATCGCGAGCCAGCTCGCGTGGACAAGACTATTGGTGAATAACACCACACACACACACACACACACACACACACACACACACACACACACATACACATACACATACACACACACACACACACACGGCACACGGCGCCACAATACAGAAGAGGTTCCAGTTCTGCCAGACAACCGTGCACCCCCACAACCTTGCCATTACCGCCAAACATTGTCTCCGCTGAGGCCTGACGAGCTCGTTAACATCGACCCGCCGTCGTCCTTCCCTGACTGGGTTATGAGGCAGAGGTGACCTATTGATGGGGAATTAATGAAGACTATCGCAGGCGGCCCCGTGACCGCCAATTACCCGCTGCCAAGGACAGCCCCGAGGTCCATGTAACGGCGACTGAACACCAATTTCAGTTAGCTCACACTCCGCACAATTTCAGGTGATTCAAACGCATCCAGTGAGTCCTACTTTTCCCTCCACCATTGGCAATGACGCCTTCAGAGAGAAAAGAAAGAATGGAAGACTGAAGAAAATAAGGCATTAGTCCCACCGTGATACAGAGTACAAATACATTGCCCTCACATGAATAGGATACACCTGCCCCGGAAAGCACCTGCCATTTCCGGCGGGCAAGGGAAGCACTCAACACTGATTTATTTATGGTTTTAATTATGTTGAGGGATGATCCATCAGGCGCACAACACAACCGCCATTACCGCAACACACTAGAGGGAGGCCTCGATGCCGCCCACAGCGACCATGAAACAATTGATTCATCCATAGGGTGCCATCGCCCACATTAACTTTGAGAGGTTACCAATGAAACAGATCATACACAGAATATTCGTATACATGAAGGAGCCAACATATTTTTCCATTAGGCGCCATCACCCATGACTGATTCAGTTTCAGATGGAGGATAGAAATGCAGTAAATCGTTACCGTGCACAAGAACACTGCCGTAAAATCGCTCTCCGTCTGTGTGTGTGTGGGTGTGTGTGTACGTGTGTGTTTGTGTGTGTGTGTGTGTACGTGTGTGTGTGTGTGTGTGAGCTTCTGAATGCTCTCAGCTCGTCACACTCGCCACTCTGACAACAAACAAGTCCACAGACCTCTGCTGACACACCCGCTCCTTCCTCAACAAGAACAACGGGAAAAGGTACATCAAGTAAGTTCCGTCGATGTCAGGAACAGGACGCCGCTCCTCCCCACTTCTGCACGATCAGCTCTACGGTAAGCCACGACGACGATGTTGTGTGCCGCGTCAGGAGGGATTTGGACCCACACCGCGAAATCAATGTTAAGCTAAGGTACCATTTTTCTATTACTTTCATTATCATTTCTACCGTAATCATTATTGTCATGCATCATTACACAGACAAACACCCCCTTCCAACACCCACCATGCACACACATACAAGGTTGGTGAGGTACAGGGACATATGGGTCTGGTAACACAGCTTGAAGACTTTGGTTGTTAAATGTATACAATAAATTTGTTTCCCATAACCCCCCCTAGCCCTCCCTCCCTCCTCCCTCTCACTCCTTAACTCCATTCAATACTAGCAATCCTCCCTCACCCTCTTCCCCCTCTCAACGCCTACCTATTCCTTGCATTCTTTCTCCCCTCCCCTCCTTTCCATCCCAATTCTCCTCTCTTCCAAATCTAGCACTAATCTATCCTTTATTTCCCTTCTGTTTCCTCCCCTAAAACCCCATTTCCTTCTCCCCCAATACCAGCTGTGTCCCCTTGCCCTCTACCTTCTTTCTCCTTCCCTCCAACTCTGTCCTCCTCTTCGCCCAACACCCCCCAAAAATATATCTCCTCCCCTCTCCTTCACTCCCTCTCACCCTACGCTCTCTCAAGCCTAACACTTCCTTCCAAGTTCTCCCCTTACGCGAAAAACGATTTATTGACCCAAGTAAAAAAATGTGTGTCCTTATCCATCACTTCCACTTCCTCCTCCATCTAATCTCTTCCCATCACCCCACCAAACCCACCTTCCCTTCAACTTTTCCCCTTCAGACTAACAATACATGCCCATACCCTATAGGGTCTATACCACTGCAGCTGTAACACATGTGAATTAGTTACAAATATATGTGTATTAATGAATAGAGAAAAGAATACACTCTTTTATCTATCAAATATTCCCCTGTTTCTCGCTGCCTCTTGTTCTCATTCATACCCTTCTTGCCCCTAGACCCTAGCATTACCGTTTTCCCTTGTCCCCTGTTTATCTTACCAGCCATTCCATCCTTGTTTTTTCACTCATTGCATTATCCTATGTCCTATGGATACCCCTCCCCTGTCCCCTACCTCTAACGTCCCTGCCAACGCTCCTTCCATCCCCCAATCTCTCCAGAAAAGTCCCCGTGTCATTTCCGCCGTTCTGTCCTAGTTAAGAAGGGGCTTGCGTTGTGTGGTAGTGTATTTCTCGCAGTGGCACATTAGGCTATAAAATGTGAGGAACAAGCGTGGAGGAACATGTGTTAGGAAGGTGATGAGTAGTAGGTATTCTTCCTTCCCTCCTCCTCCTTCTATTCCTTCTCCTCTATCTTGGTGTTAAGAAGGTAAGTAGTAGGCATTCTTCCCCTTCCTTCTCCCTCTCATCCTCTCTTCTCTGGTGTTAGGAACGATGATACGTGAAAATGTCAACAATTCAATAGCAGTTTAAGTATTGAACAGCAAATCATAATTCATCCACCTCCTCTCCCTCTTTTCAATTTTTCCTCTCCTTTTCCTCATCCCGTCCTGATGATGTTACGAAAGAGTGAAGCAACACAAGCGCCACAAGGGTTGAGGATAAAGAGAGGAAATGGTGCAGAAAGTGATTAAGTCTCAATAGCATTCCATGTAATCGTTCCCTCTCTGTCGTCTCTTTACTTTCTTCCTTTCATCTTCACACCCACCCCTCCCGCATCGTTACTAACCCACCAACCAACATTCCACCCACCCACCTACTCGCCCACCACCACACGACCAGAGCGACAAGAGCATTTATAAACACTGATACGACGGCTGTATTTCCTCCTCCCACCTCCTGTTGCTCGTAATAGCCGTGTATTTCTTTACTGCCATTTAACGTGACGTGGAAATGAAAGGCTTTGAACGTGTGTGTCACTGTGTTTGTGTCACTGTGCTGTAATACTTATTTGTTTTTTTGTTTTTTTTGCTCTTATAACTGAGCTCTCCGTTACGAACTTGTCTCAAATGCTTACATGCATACACACTACACAGACTACATACATGTATACACATTCATACATGCTTACATACATACTTGATTTGAAATGGGAAAATATGTGTATTACGTACGTTAATACCAATGCACATATATATATACATATACATATATATATATATATATATATATATATATATATATATATATATATTATATATATATATATATATATATATATATATAATATATATACGTATATATATATATATATATATATATATATACGTATATCTATCTATCTATCTATCTACTATCTATCTATCTATCTATCTACTATCTATCTATCTATCTATCTATCTATCTATCTATCTATCTATCTATCTATCTATCGTATCGATCATCGATCGATCGATCGATCGATCGATCGATCGATAGATCGATAGATAGATAGATAGAAGATAGATAGATAGATAGATAATAGATAGATAGATAGATAGATAGTAGATAGATAGATAGCGTAATAGATAATAGTAGATAGATAATAGATAGATAGATAGATAGATGATAGATAATAGATAGATAGATATATAGATAGATAGATTAGATAGATATAGATAGATTAGATAGATAGATAGATAGATAGATGATAGATGATAGATAGATAGATTAATAGATAGATAATAGATAGATAGATAGATAGATAGATATAGATAGATAGATAGATAGAT
>JACEEZ010017228.1:70000-75000 GCA_016584305.1 Chionoecetes opilio
CATTAATAAAGAAGCTCCAGAAGTCGCCGTCACCCCCACACACATAGGTCCAGAGTGCCTAGGGAGGGATTGAGCGGGGAAGGTGTTGGACGGGGGATGGGTTGAGCGGGGTGGTTGGGGTTTAAGGATTTACTTCCCCATAGTATTAAACCTCCCCTTCAACGAAAGGTTCTTCGTTTACAAAATGATAATATAAAAAACGAAGAGTCTCTTCCCGCAGCGCACGAAGGGATCAAGCGGGAGTGTAATGAACTAGTCTGACCCCTTCGTAACGGGGAGTAAAGAGCCACCATTTTGACCGAACCTTTGGCATATTTCTTGCCAAATTTCTCTGTACACTCTTTTTCCATGCAATTGTAGAAGTAATTGGCTTTAAGATGATCTCGAAGTGTCTAGGCATCATATAAAACAACATACTTGGGCGTATACGCCCAACACTCTTGATCTTTTCCTAACTACTAACCCTTCTGCTTACTCTGTGAAACTATTCTCTCCGTTGGGTTCCTCCGATTACAATCTAATTTCTGTAACCTGTCCTATCGCTTCGGTGCCGCCTCGGGACCAAACTAAGTGGAGGTGCTTCTGGCATTTCAACTCAGCTAAGTGGAAAGACCTAAGGCAGTACTACTCTGATTTTCCATGGAATGATTACTGCTTCCATGTCAGAGACCCATCTCTTTGTGCAGAGCGCCTAACTGAGGTCATAGTCTCTGGCATGGAGGCGTATATTTCACACACTTTCTCTAATCCTAAAGCCCGTCAACCTTGGTTTAACTCTGCTTGTTATCATGCTGTCCAAGATAGAGAGACGGCTCACAGACGGTACCGTGACCATCCATCTCCTGAAATTCATGCCCTTTATATTTCTGCCCGTAATCATGCCAAAATTTTACCACTTCAACTTACCAAAAACTTCTTCATTCATAGAAAATGTCAAAATCTTTCTGAATCGAAATATAATGAAATATATGGTATATGAAAAATAATGGTCCTAACTCTCGTGATTTCTGGCATCTAGCTAATAACATCTCTAACAATTTTTCTTCTTCATTTTTCCCTCCTATGCTTCACCCAGATGGTTCCACAGCTGTCTCATCTATTTCTAAAGCTGAACTCTTCGCTCAAACCTTTGCTGAAAATTCCACTCTAGTTGATTAAGGGCTTGTTCCTCCTTCTCCTCCACCCTCTGACTATATTATGCCTGTTATTAAGATCCTTCGTAATGATGTTTTCCTTGCCCTTTCTGGCCTAGATCCTCGGAAGGTTTACGGTCCTGACGGAGTCCCTCCTATTGCTCTCAAAAACTGTGCTTCTGTGCTTGCACCCTGCCTGGTCAAACTTTTCCGTCTTTGTTTATTTACTTCCACCTTTCCTTCTTGCTGGAAGTTTTCTCACATCCAACCTGTTCCTAAGAAGAGTGACCGTTCTAATCCTTCAAACTACCGTCCTATAGCTTTGACTTCCTGCCTTTCTAAAGCGTTTGAATCTATACCTAATAAAAAGATTCTTAAACATCTATCTGTTTACAATCTTCTTTCTGATCGTCAGTACGGTTTCTGTAAAAGGCGATCTACTGGCGATCTTCTAGCTTTCCTAACTGAATCTTGGTCATCCTCCTTTAGGGGTTTCGGTGAAACTTTTGCTGTGGCCCAAAAACTTTGGGCCACAGCAAAAAGCTTTATCAAGCTCTTTATCAAAAGCTTTTGATAGAGTTTGGCACAAATCTTTAATTTCCAAATGACCCTCATTCGGTTTCTATCATTCTCTCTGTACCTTCATCTTAAGTTTCCTTTCAAACCGTTCTATTGCAGCTACTCTAGACGGACATTGTGCTTCTCCAAAATATATCAATAGTGGTGTTCCCCAGGGTTCTGTCCTATCACCCACTCTCTTTATTATTCATTAATGATCTTCTAAGTCTATCTCAAAGCCCTATCCAACCCTACGCTGATGATTCTACCCTGCATTTTTCAACGTCGTTTATTAGACGTCCAACTCAACAGGAACTAAGTGATTCACGGAGAGATACCACTGAGCACCTAACTTCTGATCTTTCTATAATTTCTGATTGGGGCAAAGCAAACCTTGTTTTGTTCAAAACCTCAAAAACCCAATTTCTTCACCTATCTACTCGACAAAACCTACCAGATAACTATCCCCTTTTCTTTAATGACACTCAACTATCTCCTTCTACAAAGAAAATTCTTGGACTATCCTTTACTAAAAATATGAACTGGAAATCTCACATCTCATCTCTTGTAAAAACAGTTTCTAAGAAGTTAGGTGTCATATGGCGTCTGCGTCCTTTTTTTTTATCCCTCCCAGCTGCTTTCTCTCTACAGGGGCCTTATCCGCACATGTATGAAGTATGTCTCACATGTTTGGGAGAGATCCACTCATACAGCTCTCCTAAACAGTGTTGAGTCAAAAGTTTTTCGTCTCATCAACTTCCCTCCTCTGACTGACTGTCTTCAATCTTTAAATCACCGGCGCAATGTTGCTTCTCTTGCTATCTTCTACCGTTATTTTCATGCTTACTGCTCTTCTGAACTTGCTAACTGCATGCCTCCACCCCTCCCCTGCGGCCTCACTGCACAATACTTTCTACTCATTCTCATCCCTATTCTGTCCATCTTCCTAATGCAAGAGTTAATCAGTATCTTTACTCTTTCATCCCTTTCACTGGTAAACTCTCAAACTCTCTTCCTGTTTCTATTTTTCCACCTTCCTATGACTTAAATCTTTTCAAGAGAAGAGTGACAAGACACCTCCCGAACTAAATTGGCCTATCCCCCTTTTTTATTCTCCTACTGTCTTCATTATAGGGACTGGCAACTAAACGGGCTTTGTGTTACCTCTTTTTGTTGTCTCTTAGCCAGTCCTTTGTGATGTAAAAAAATATATATATATAAATAAAAATAAAACGCTGTCCCTGAAACATCATTCATCCAATTTTTTAAGACTTCGCTGTCCCCTGCACTGTTATAAGCAGTTCCTGTAAATATTTCCAATATTCCTTCCACTTCAGCTGAGTGACCTCCACATATCTTTACACACCAACTGCTACCGAGGTAATCATGACTATGGTTAAATATTAAACGTTTCAGACGTTTTGTAAGAGATGATTCCTTTAAATCTCTCAAAGTAGAGAATATGTTGGGCAGCAGGTTTTGGCTTGATCTTGTAAATCTCATGGCTATTAACCGAGTCCTATATAAGACATTACATGTGAAATGATGTGATATATATCATATGTCACTGTATCCAGCACTACATATTCTATTATACCTCACAACTCATTATTCTTTACTTTGATAGGTGTAAAATGTATTAGATCCCCGGTTTCTAAACACGTATGCTGGGCAGGACTACCAACACTATCAACAGCTACCCCTTCGTAGGGGGAACGGGAAAGTGCATTTGATACTACCGCACAAAGAAACTGCCCCGTCTTGCGGGCTCTTCACGGAAGAGGGATGGGGTTGACTAATACTCCGGCCGTAATGCACTTGTGTCTTTGTGTTCTAGCCTTCGTCAGTAGCTTAGTGACGATGAGTAAAATATCCAGTTGTGTTCATTGTGTCCATGAATGCAAAGATTATATTGGTCTTGAGAGATGATTCTATTCCACTGGGACACGATTACTTCTACTGAGACGATTCCAGTCAATCCATTACCGATGAGAGGGAATAGATTCAACGGGGGAGATATGATTCTGATTTTGCTACCACTAAGATTAATCTAATTCACGTATTAATCAGTGGGATGGAATTATTTGAAGGTGAGATAGGAATCTGTCCCACTATAAAATGACTCTGTTTCCAACGATATGACTTCATTCTATTACCACAAAGAGACGATTACATTACCAGTGAGAGAGATAATTCTATTGCCTTGTAGGTGATTGTATTGGCGGTGAATGACGCTATGGTTACCAAGAACTAATTTCATCACAATTTACCTACAAATGTTGTAGTACCAGAGAGGCAGCGACTCTGTTACAACTCACTGATTTCATACTGTTCCCTGATTAATGAGTATAATTTGCTTACCTGCAGCATGACAATGACTCCACAAGTCCCAGAGTAAGAAAGATAAAATAAACATATATCCATAAATAAGGTAATATTTAACTTTGATAATAATCTTAAAATCCGTAATAACCTTACCTAACCTACCCTAGCGTAACGTATCTTTTTCTCCACTACTTTTTTTAAATTGATACTTTATTATATATTACCTACTAAAGCCTTCCTTTAAATGGTAACTATTGGTATTGAAGAGGGATATCACAAGCGAGTAATAATAACGGTACTTGATTGAGTGATGATTTATCATCACTACATCACAACAATATTACTCTATAAAACGTTAAGTCAATGCGGTGATTTTACAAGTACGTTGAGTGATGGAAGAATATGTTAAATATCTACCCTGATTAACTATTTCTCTTCCTGGTTACCTCTCAACAATTACTCCATTACGCACCTGACCCAAGGTGAATATTTTATCACCTTTACACCTATTACTGGACTCTAACTTCTCCCAATGTTATAGTGTTTCCTTCATCACCATGTCGGGAAAAATTGCGCCTTGTTCCCTGAGAGACGAGTAAACGCAGTTATTTTTAGGTGAAACACAAAGTAAAGAACCCCGATAAAATATCTTGCATGTGCACTAATTAGGCGTGTCGGGCGTGAAAAATGTTATCTATATTTGATTTTTTTTATTGTTGTTGCAAGAGTAAAGCTTCTTCTAATAAAACGTGCGAGTATGTCCTTGCATGTGTGATTTTATAATGCTGCTGTTTGCCAGAGATCAGAAATGAGTTTTTATAGCCTATACCTCTTCAGTGTGTACGTGCGTGCGTGCGTGCGTGCGTGCGTGCGTGCGTGCGTGCGTGCGTGCGTGCGTGCGTGCGTGCGTGCGTGCGTGCGTGCGTGCGTGCGTGCGTGCGTGCGTGCGTGCGTGCGTGCGTGCGTGCGTGTGCGTGTGCGTGC
>JACEEZ010017228.1:87500-95000 GCA_016584305.1 Chionoecetes opilio
TCCTTGCTTGCCTGGTCAATGTTCAGACTAACTTGGCGTCTAAGCTCCGTCCACCCGCCCTGTGTCGTGCATGTGATTGGCTAACCTACATAGATAAGCCCCGCCTACCTGCCTTCTCTCTTCTTCTTCCTTCTTCTCCCAATAAGGTTGTGGACAGGAGAAATTATGTATATATAGGATGATGACACGGATAGACAGAAAAAAGGGATCATAGTTAAGTTAACAAAAACGAAACTTCAACATACACACACACACACACACACACACACACACACACACACACACACACATATACATACACACACACACACACACACACACACACACACACACACACACACACACACACACACACACACACACACACACACACACACACGTAAATTACAACCTATTTTTTTCCAGAGGACAAGGATGGTAAAAATATAATATAAAAAATGGGAAAAATGAACCGTGTATAGCAAACTTTTTTCCATTGCTTTGAAGTGGAGATTCTCGCCTAATTACCTGGATGCTTATCACTTCCCAGCGTGATATTGACAGGTGCGAGGCGGAAATTTTTGTTTATGAAGCTCAAACCTTTGTAAACGTCCCCCAAAACCCTTTGCAGAAAAAAACCGGAATGGAAAAAAATTGAAGTAGGTTACTGCAGGAAGCCGCTTGAAATATGGACCGGAAACTATTATGTATGTGATATTTTGTACTGAATTTCACGATAGAGGGGAATGACCGGACCCTGGCACGCTTTTGACCGCCTGAAGACTATGTGTGGGTCCTTTCGTGTGGGTACAGGGGGGAGGGGGTTAATGAATGGATGGATAGAGGGTTACAAGGGTGGTGGAGGATCCAATAACTGGTGGTAGCGGCGAGGATAAAGGACTGAACGAAGATAGTGATGAATGAGTGAAAGTGAGGATGATGGCATAAGAGATGAAGAAGAGGAAGAGAGGAGAAGGTATACAATGTGGAAGAACAAAAGGTTAGCGGTAGTAAAGCCAGGTGGATGAGCGTTTGAAAAATACAAGAGAGAAAGAGTCGTTGATGAAAGAAAGAAGTGATAGTGTAGCAGGAAAAGTGACAAGAGGTAAAAGAGTGTTGTTGGCTGTTGCGTGACAAGGCTGATGGAAAAGTTTGAGGAAGGAAGGAAGGAAGGAAGGAACGAGGAGGAGGGAAGGAAGAGGCAGCAGAGTCAACTAAAAGGCGCAACGTGGAAGGCGGAGAAGGTAACAGGGCAGGCAAGACAAACAGACTGCTACAAGAGGTGAATATCAGGTATAAACAACATTCATGGGTATTATCGTGGCCAGGAGGAGGGGGCAAGTCATGAGGGACAGGGGGCTGGAGGTGGAGGAGGAAGGGTAATAAGTGAATACTGAGGAAGGGAAGGAAATAAATACATGAACAGGGACGTAAAAGTTTCGTGAATGATAACAATAAAAATTATAAACGTGATGTGGTAGTGAAGAAGAGTAAAGCAAAAAGGAAAGAATGAGTGTTGATAACAGTAATGGTGAGGAGGATATGAAGGAAGGTAGGATATAGTAGAAGGAGATAAAGAAGGGAGAAACAGAAGAAGAAGAAGAAAAAAGAAGAAGAAAAAGAAGAAGAAACAAAAACAACTACAAAAAAAGATGATACACAAAATATAGGAAGAAAAAGAGGAACAGAAGGGCATAGAAAACAGAAAATATATCAAAAGAGGAGAGAGAGAGAGAGAGAGAGAGAGAGAGAGAGAGAGAGAGAGAGAGAGAGAGAGAGAGAGAGAGAGAGAGAGAGAGAGAGAGAGAGAGAGAGGAGAGAGAGAGAGAGAGAGAGAGAGGGAGTGAGAGAGAGAGAAGAGAGAGAGAGAGAGAGAGAGAGAGAGAGAGAGAGAGAGAGAGAATAAAAAGAAAGAAGAGAGAGAGAGAGAATAAAAAGAAAGGAGAGAGAAAAGAGAAATAGTGGAAGTAAAGACAAGGGAGAGGGGAATGTGAGAGGTGTGAGAGTGAGGTGAGAGGGAAAGTAAAGGCTTGAAAGGGGTGTTCCTTCCCCTCTTTCAGGATTATTCGCCTAACAGTCTTGAGGAGAGGGGAAGGCACGAGGGGAGAGAGGGGAAGGCGGGGAGGAGGAAGGCAGGCAGTGAGGATCGTGTGATGTGGAATGAGTGAGGGAAGGAAAGGAGGCAGGGAGGAAGGGAGGGAAGAGAGAAAGTTTGAATGTGTGATGGGATGGATGGAAGACTACAGGGAGAAATAGAGAGAGAGAGAGACGCTCCCGGCAGACAAGCCGACAGCCGCTCCGCACAAAACTGTATATTTTTGCAGCCAAACTCTATCAATCAGTTAGCAACTTGGAACAGCTAACCATAAGATTGCAAAGCACATTATACCTAAAAAGCAATCTGAAACATCCTAAGACAGAAAATCTATTGATGATTTTGTGACACCACCGTTGCCACTCTCCTCCTCAGCTGCTCCTCCCCGTGAACCAACTTTAAATCCCCAGTACCAATCGCCACCCCGTGGTCACGTCGCTTTGACCCTGATAGAAGGAGACCTGCCACCTTCCACCCATTCAGCACAGACAATTGTCTTCCTTTCTCTTTTGCTTAATAAAGTCACCTTCATCTTTCCATCCCCCATTCTGAGCATCTATCTTACTAGGGAGGGTCTGCGAGAGAACTCAACCCGCGTAAATTGACACCAACCAGCCTCCTTATACTGGGTATTTGCTCGTCTCCTCCCTCCCTATACAGAAATCCGAGGCAACTGAACCCTGCATCAATCAAGAGGACAAATCAAACTGAATGATCGACTAGCAGGAACATCTTGACCCCGAGAGCAGCCGGCAGAGAAAAGACTCGGCGCTCCAAAAGCTAGCTATCACCAATTCAAAAGTTGCCAGACGTCACTTAATGTGTTGCCACACATCACCAGAGATGACACATAACCACTCACTTATTGCACGCTCTAAAGGTTTATAAGGTTATGAACCCGGCAAGTGGTGTGCTGTATGTGGGAAGACTGCAGTAAATAAGCAAATCATCAATTGCTCTACTTCTGCTTGCCCCAACGCTTGCCACCGTCAATGCCTCACCGACAACACCCAACTCAACACCAAACCTAGCTTTAATTGCAAGGACTTCGGCGCCCTGAGATAACACCTGAGCATTCCCGACGTCGTAGCTTACGTCAACTCCCAAGATACCACACCCTGCGACCCTGTCTCCCCATCTACCTCTGATGAAGAAGAGGAGCTCTTCCAGTTAGAGATCAGCGATCTAGTTGAGATTGTGCAGCGACTCAGAAAGGAGAACAAGAGATACAAGCTTATCCTTGGCTCGATGGACCAGACCTCAACAAATATTGCTGAGAATCGTGACGCCCTGGTGACTATTCTCAACTTTATTGACAACATTGCCGTCACGCAGACCAGCCTCACCAATCTTTCCGTCACTAGTACTCCCTGCTCTGCCCGAGGACACTGCATCGACAAAGACTGGAGCCAACCCATCGCAAGCCACAGCGAGTCCCGTGACTGGTGGACCTCAGGCAAGCCGCGCCAGCTGCAGAGAAGTTCCACCAGTACAGTCACCACAGGTACACAAATAGACTCTCCTGACCCTATCCCCTCTCCTTCAAGATCAGCGCCTGCCATCACTGAAGTGTCAACCCCTCAACCTCCTAAGACCCAACACACCCCTCCTTCAACCACTACTATACCGGCCAACGTGACTTTCACCGATACTCATACGTCACAAACACCCACACCTAGTGCCACACACAAACCCAAGGACGCAGTTGCCAACACTACTACTAGCGACGATCGCCAATCCCATTCTCCGCGTACCTCCCAGCCTACCACACGCCCCCCTGCACCGAGGGGTCAAAATCTAGGTGATCAAGGGAAATTCCGAACAGATACAGCTTACCACACCTCCCAGAACACAGGCACAACCAGCAGACAGAAGACCAAGAACCCTACTCACCGACAAAGTCTGCCTCTTTCCCGGACACCTGGTCACAAGCGCCGCCTAAACAACTACATCGCGCCGCCCTCGAAACCCTTCTCATTACTGTCCCTGCTCTGCACGATTCGCGATGAATCACCACCAAGGAATTTGCTACTACTGCAACAGAAGTGGTCGCACCGACAATACCTGCCACTGGTTAAATTGGTGCGACCACTGCTACTCTGAGGGTCACACCGTAGAGAATTGTTTCTCCTTGCTTGCCAAAAAGAGGCACGATAAGCTCTGCCACTAGCTGACTGAGCAGGCAGCTATCACTTCGTCACGAAGCTATCCCGCCTCGTCGAGACCCTCAACAGACACCTCACGCATCCACCCTTCCCTGGCAACCCAGCGGGTCATCCAGACTCCGCACTCCACCCAAGTGATCCAACCCCCCTACACACCCTGGAATTATGCCAACACACTGACCTTCACAAGATAAACTGACTCTTATTTCCGCTAATGTCAAAGGACTCCAAACCAACATAGGAGATCTCGCTCATTTCTTTATCATCCCACACAACCCAGACATCATCGCTACGGTCGAGACCTTCCTGAACTCTACTATCCCTGCCAACTTCGGACACATCCAGGGATATTCAAGATGGCACCAAAGAGACCGTGCTCACAGCACCATCGGGGACATCGCCGTCTACTTCCGTGAAGGTCTGGCTGTAGAGGCCATTGAGGTTGAAATGGATAGGCACCTTGAGATGATGTCCTACATACTGTGGACGAGTCGCCACGATACCATCCTGTTATGTGTCTGCTACCGCCCACAGTGGCAGGGAAATGACCCCATCCACTTCCTCCACTCCAACATTTACACCCTACTTCTCCAGCACTCCTGCAACCATCTCCTTGTTGTAGGGACATGAACCAGCATCGGGTTGCGAGGCAGTACGAGGATTTACTGGCTGAGTACGGCCTTAGCAACCATGTCAACTTCCCCACCCACACCTCCGGCTCCTCCTTGGACCAAGTCATCACAGATTTGCCAGACGAAGTGTTCACCTGCCTCCCCCTAGACATGGTTGGATCATCGAACCACTCTGCCATGCTCACCACCATCAGCACCACTGTGGTGCGCGACGAAGCTACTGCCCGTGTCAACTGGCTTTGGTCTCAGGGAGATTGAGACAGCCTAAAGGAAAATGTGGACTCCATAGTGTAGACGGAGCTTTTCCACGGTGATGTAAACTCACAAGTGGAGACCTTCACCAACCTACTCCTATCCTTCCAGAAAAATCATATATCCAGCCAAACCTACAAATCCAAGTGGCATGATCGGTTTGGTTTACAGTGTAGGAGAGCTGCTGACAACAAGAGCAGAGCCTGGCTGCTGTACAAGTCCCACCCCTCCCAACTCAACAAACATCTGCACAAAGAAGCCTGCAAGACCATGTGCCGGGTCAAAAAGCAGGCCATACAACGCTGGAGAGAGGACACAAAAGCCAAGTACAGCGGTCAGACAGTGAGCAGTAATCAGTGGTGGTGTGGAGTGAAGCAGCAGCAGGGCCTATTTGCTGACAACACTATTCCACCGTTCACCAGACCAAACGGGTCGGTGTCTGTCCGCGATGAGGACAAGGCTGAGTGGTTGGCAGCTCATTTTTTATCAAAGATGTCGGTACCAGACCCATCACGCGAGCCCCCAGATATACCATCCCTCACCAGGGCTTCTCTAGAGAGTCTCACAGTCAACATTAAATAAATAGAAAATCAGCTGCGGCAAATAGATCCCAAGAAGGCGTTAGGGCCTGACAACATCAGCCCTCACCTACTAAAGGAATGTGCTTCCCAGTTTGCTCCACCACTCACCATCATCTTCAACAACATCCTTTCCTCGTGCAAGTGGCCCACGCAATGGAAAGAAGCAAGAGTGGTGGCTATTCACAAAAATAACAGCAAATAGGACCCAAAAAACTACCGCCCAATTTCCCTACTCACCACTGTTGGGAAAATCCTGGAGTCCCTCATCATCGCCAAAATCAACACCTTCTTGGACGCCCACCATCTCTTCAACTGCAAGCAATTTGATTTCAAGTAGAGGAGGTCAGCTGCAGACCTGCTCCTCCTTCAGCCTGCATCCTAGAACCACTCGCTGGATAGAGGAATGGACTCCTATGTTGTGGCTTTGGAATTCGCCGGAGTCTTTGATAGGGTGTGGCACCGAGGTCTCACCGCCAAGCTGAGGAGCCTGGGAGTGCGCGGCGTCCTGCTGCAGCTCATCCAGGACTACCTCCAAGACAGGACCTTACCGGTGGTGATCAATGACCACATTTCCAGCCAGCAACTCATCCACGTCACCGTACCGCAGGGCAGCGTACTTAGGCCTGTTCTGTGGAATGTCTACGTCAATGACATTCTCCAGCTCATTCCTGAAGCCCAGGCGTACGCTGACGACTGCACCCTTCACCTACGACAGACGTGACTGGCAGGACACGGTGTGCCGCATTAACCTGGCATTGGACATCATCGTCACCTGGAATAGTCGATGGCAGGTCAGCCTGGCCCCTGACAAAACCCAGGCACTGCTTATCTCCTGCAGGCAAGACATCGCCAACCTGCCTGTGACGGATATACACCTTGAGGGCAGATCACTTCCGTTTCAGAGATCCATCTCCATGCTTGGGGTGGAGTTTGACGCGGGACTGACCTTCACCAGTCATGTCAGGAGAGTTGCTAAAAACGCGGCCTGGAGACTCAGCTGTGTCCGGCGCATCTCCCACCTTTTGGATACCAAGGGTGTTGAGGTCCTGTACAAGGCACAGGTACGTCCCCTCATGGAATACTCCCCCCTAGCATGGTCTTCCTGCCTGCCCTCTTACGAGGCCACAGTAGACCGCGTCTAAAGAAGAGCCCAGCGACTGGTGAACGGCAAATGTCCCCACCTTGCGCTTTACACCTTCCAACTCCTCCAGGAGCGCAGAGACATGTCAGGTTTATGTGTCATCAAAGACTACTCTATACTGGACTTGCTACTCATTTTGGGCTATTTCCAGTGGAGGCCCGATTTGCGATTCAGAGTCTCATAATGGAATTTCTTTAGTGTATTTTACATTTTTTTATTTGATAATATTATAGAACAAACATTCACGAAGATAACAGTGTATCATTTATACTGATATGCCATAGTCTACTGTATTCATGGAACACTTTTTTACTTGCCGATACGATTGATGATGTTATTTTTTTAGTTAACGCTAATTTAGGCATGGTGGTAATTCATTTATCAGAAAACGAAATATATCAATAGAAGGCTAATGAAAATCCGCTTCTTTCTATTGCTAGCATCTAAAATGTTTTCTCGCAAAATATTAAATGGCGAAGAGTTTAAGTATATATTGAGGTCATGCATATTTCTTTACTCTCTCATAATGGCATTTCTTTAGTGTATTTTACTGTTTTTTATTTGATAATATTATAGAACAAACAGTTACGAAGATAACGGTATATCATATATACTGATAAACCTTAGGAAGGGAAATAGGGGTGATGTTCTAAAA
>JACEEZ010017228.1:100000-107500 GCA_016584305.1 Chionoecetes opilio
CATTACCCATCACCCCCCACCCATTCACTCACCCATTACCCATCACCCCCCACCCATTCACTCACCCATTACCCATCACCACACACCCATTCACTCACCCATTACCCATCACCCCCCACCCATTCACTCACCCATTACCTATCACCTCCCACCCATTCACTCACCCATTACCCATCCCCACACACCCATTCACTCACCCATTACCCATCACCCCCCACCTATTCCTCACCCATCACCCACACCCCCCACCCATTCACTCACCCATCACCCCACACCCATTACCCATCACCCCACCCATTCACTCACCCATTCCCATCACCCTACATCAAGGCTTCCTCAATTCTCGCAACCCACTTTTGTTTTTCACAATTCTCGCTAATAGGCTGCTAAAAAAAAAAAAAAAAAAAGGTGATCGGATCATCTCATAAATGGGCTTATGACCTTCCCCTGATCAACCTGATTCCAAAAATGTGCCATATGAGGTGTTTGCGCCACGGGGGGCGGAACCTATACCACATACACACACAGACAGACAGACACACTTTCGCTTATATTATTATAGATAACTTCATTCTTAAATACATTTCTTCTTCTTTTTGTAAATTTCCTCAGATTTTTTGGTACACAACCGCTTCTTTTTAAGTAAACTTCCACTTATATCTTATGGTACATCTTACATGCAGCGTGAATTCCTCACCAGCCTTTACGTGTTAATTGTTTTTTTTTTTTTTTTGTTCTTATTTAGACGCATTGAATATAACACGTAATATCATGATAGACTGTTCTACTTTCCTCATTTCCTCCTTCTGTCCTCTAATGCGCTTTAATATCACTTGGTTTTTTCCTTATTCGTAAACATTAGATCATCTCGTAATAATGATAGATGGACTCTCTTATACTTCCCTAATTTCAACTTCAGTCCAGTTATGTGTTTTATTCGTTTACTGATGATCATTGTAGTAATACAATTATTTCCTGAATCATTTGGGTGTCTTTGTATCATATCTTGGACTTTTTTTGGGAATGACTTTTATTTTAACACTGAATGCAAATGGTCTCATTCTTCATTCTTTCGGAAATGCATCTTTTCTCTGTCTGTAGGGGTTGGTTTTAGTTTCAGGTGCCTAAGCGATATCATCTCTGACGTACATCCAGTTTCTGAGTTATATATCACGATTTTTTTCAGTTTTATTTACAGTAAACACAAAAAGCTGTCACTGAAATGTCACGTTTGAATGCCAATTTTGCTCGGCTGCAAGTTTGGTATGCACAATTCCTAGAGCGTCCTCAATTTTCAGCAATTTCTTTCAATATATTCTTCAGCTGCCTTTGATCCATCAATCAATCCCGGACACTTGACATTCAACAGGTTCACGGATAGAGAAAAAATTACACACAATTGTCTGTCTCTCTTCTTCCAGGATACCAAAATATAAAGTCTTTCATTTTTTTGCACTCGTTAACTTCATCACAAATCGCAAAGCCTGTCCGTACTAATCCATTTTGATGAGACTTTCAGCATTTTTATGTGGCCGTCTCTATTGTTAGCCAAATGACTTTTCGTACCAATCTATCTTAAAGTTTCAAAATTCTTCGTTGTGTGTATCTATTTTTAGCTTAAACCCTCTACATCAGCCACTTTAAAGTGTTCCAGAATTAATTCCTATGTGCCTCTATTTTAGCTTAAAACCTTTCCGTAGCAATCCATTTTAAAGTTTCAGAATTCTTAGCCCATGTGTCATTCTTGTCTCTACGGTTTCATCCCTTTTAAATGTTCACTTCTCTATTCTTTGCCTTGAACAACACGGACGTCCTTTCTCTCTTACTGATCCAATTTAACACGTCGAGCTCTTTTCTCTACCTTAGCACCTGCCAGATTCGGAAAAAGCCTCCTTTATACACCGGTAAATTGGCCCTTAGCCAGGCTGGCGTCTCCTCTCTCTACGCGCCCATCCCAGGAATCCTCAGTCGCTGCCGTAACGCTTTCCAGGACACAGCTGTACCATGGTGCGGCTTTGTCTTGAGAGAGAGAGAGAGAGAGAGAGAGAGAGAGAGGAAGAGAGAGAGAGAGAGAGAGAGAGAGAGAGAGAGAGAGAGAGAGAGAGAGAGAGAGAGAAGGAGAGGAGGAGAGGAGAGAGAGAGGAGAGAGAGAGAGAGAGAGAGAGAGAGAGAGAGAGAGAGAGAGAGAGAGAGAGAGAAGAGAGAGAGAGAGAGAGAGAGAGAGAGAGAGAGAGAGAAGAGAGGGGAAGAAGGGGGTATGCAGCGCCATTACTTCATCATCACTTTCTTCTATCTTTATGTTTTTTCTTCTCTTCTGTCTCCTCCTGCCTCCTCCTCTTCCTCCTCCTCCTCCTCATGCGTCAAGCGCACAGATAACAAGGCGGGACATAGCCAGCCCTCCAGGTAAGCCCTAATTGCCTGTTACCTGCCCTCCCACTGTACTACATATCCTGCATCCGTAGCCGCCCCTCCCCTTCACCTATGCAACGACCCCTCGCACCTGACGGATGGGGTCCTGGTGCTTACCCGGTAATAATAGACAGGTACATACCCCTAGTTACCTGGTTCAAGGGATTAGTTGTTGGAATATGTTGAAGGTTGAGTGTTAGATAATATTGAGCAATGAGAGAGAGAGAGAGAGAGAGAGAGAGAGATACGGGGCGGGAAAGAGATGTGCGCTTCTATTGCTATATGCACTTAATTATAATATTAAATTTACAAACAAATTTTCATTTATATCAACGATATGTTAAATTGCGCATGGTGAAAGATCTGAAATATTATGAAGGGAATGAATGAGAGGGTTCGACGGCGCTGACTTGGAAGGTTCGACGATGCACTATGTTGGAAGTTTCGACGGTGTCGTCGAAAACGCATTCCGTCGAACCTTCCTGTTACTCACACACACACACACACAAAAACGTACACAGTTGGATAAATCAACCTCGGGCTAAAAACGCACACAGTGGGAAAGCTGTGTCCATGCATAACTACGTACATACATATATAAAACACATATATATTCATTAATATATACATACATGCATATATTCGAGTATAAACATAGAGGGAGTGAGCACGTACCCTCACTACTTTTCGTGATGGCTTATAGAGAGAAGGAAGGAAGGGGGGAGTTGGAGGGAGGGAGGTATGGAGGGAGGAAAAGAGAGGGATTTACGCATGGGATCTAGAGAAAAAGCACCTTAGAATCCTTTTGATAATTTCATTCTCTCTCTCTCTCTCTCTCTCTCTCTCTCTCTCTCTCTCTCTCTCTCTCTCTCTCTCTCTCTCTCTCTCTCTCTCTCTCTCTTAACCACTACCAGTACCAAATTTGAAGCTTATCAAGGTCACACCCCTCCCTCTAACCCACGCCTTACCTAAATCCACCTGCACTCCTCAACCCCCTACGCTCAATACCTGTTGCTAATCAACATAATACCTGGGAAGACACATTTATCTTGTTTTCCCCCTAAAAAATCTTTGGGCTTTATAGCTACCAACTAACAGGATCATTAAGCCAGACGATCAAACATTTTTGCCCTTATATCCTTACCCAAGAACGCGGGCACCAACCGGAGCTTATATCTGGGTACCTATTTTAGTTATAGGTACGAACAGGCTATCGCAAAGACACCTTGCCTAAGGGTATCGTGGCCGACCCGGGAATCGAACTCGAGCCTTGTCGCTGTCTACCACTACACTACCGTCACCGATATTGATTCCTCTAAATATTTACTTGTATCCGTTCTATTCTTGTATTAAGAGAAAAAAAGATATAAGTCACGTGTTTCTATCGAAGGTACTGATTGGTTCTTGGCTCATGGTGTTTCCTAGCTCGAGTGCTGATTGGCTGTGTAAGGCGAGACACAGCTGGCCTGGTAAACAATTGCCAGACACATCACAGCCCATGACAACACAGATGAGTGATGATGGTGCGAGTATCTAGCAGACGTGCCTCATGTCAACAGCCAATCAAGGGCATTCAGGGCACGCGTTGTAAACCCAATTGGAGCGAAGCAACCAATAGCAAGCTTCCTGAGGGACCATGAATATGTGCTGTTTACGTGAATATGATTTACTGTTTATGTTATGTTATGCAATACTAAATGTGCTTTGTGATTTTTTTCTTGCTATGGTGCATAGACCACTGTATACCTGGACTGCGCACAGAATATCGGCCCGTCGCACAAGGGGCTGAAGTCGGAGGGCCGCTCGGATTCATATATATATATATACGGATCATATAGACTGGTTTATCAGTATATATGATATACTGTAATCTTCGTAAATGTTTGTTCTATAATATTATCAAATAAAAAACAGTAAAACACGCTAAAGAAATGCCATTACGAGACTGAAGAAATATGCATGAACATTCACTTCAACTCTTCGCCATTTAAAACTTTGCGAGTCAACCTTTATCATGAAGGGTATCAATAGAAGCGCAATTTTATTAGCTTTCCATTGCTATATTTCGTTATCTGATAAATGAATTAGAACCATGCATAAATTAGCGTTAACTAACTAAATAAAATCATCAATCGGGTAATTTTCCCGATTGATGAGTTTATTTATTTAGTCAACGCTAATTTATATATGGTACTAATTCATTTATCAGAAAACGAAATATATAAGTAAATAAATAACCTCATCAATCGGGAAAATTACCCGATTGATGATTTTATTTATTTACTTAACGCTAATTTATGCATGGTTTTAATTAATTTATCAGATAACGAAATATAACAATGGAAAGCTAATAAAATTGCGCTTCTATTGATACCCTTCATGATAAAAGTTGACACGCAAAGTTTTAAATGGCGAAGAGTTAAGTGAATATTAAGTTCATGCATATTTCTTCATAGTCGCGTAATGGCATTTCTCTAGTGTGTTTTACTGTTTTTTATTTGATAATAATATAGAACAAACATTTACGAAGATTACAGTATATCATATATACTGATAAACCAGTCTATATGATAGTCCATAGACCACTATATCTCTTTGTCGGGCGCCCCGCAGGCCCCTATGCAGCCCCGCAATTTAAAACATTGTCGCGTGAACAGTCCAGGTATACAGTGGTCTATGTATGGTGTTATGTTACGTTATAAGCTTACAGTACAGTAAGTACGTTTAGGTTCTTGTTACTTTAATCTTCGTATGCATATATGTATTACTTTTACTCATTTATATCTTCGGTCTGCCTGTGTCTCTTTCTGGATTTACCTAATTGTATTTACCTAGTTGTATTTTACAAGGCCTGAGCTACACTGGTATGGTCCCATCTCTATATCAACATTTGTATTGTTGCTTCCTTAGTGCCTGTTGGCCGATGCCATCTACCCGGGAGGCGGGACACAACACCCGGCTAAAACCTGGTACTCATTCAATGCTGGGTGGACAGGGGCTCGGTTTTTAAGGAGACCGCCCATCTTTTTTCCGCTCCGCCCGGGAATCGACCCCGGGATTTCTCGGTTGTGAACCGAGCGTGCTAACCAACATACTTCGGTATACCTGTGTGTGTGTGTGTGTTATTCACCCATGGTCTTGTCCACGCGAGTCGGACTCACGATCGCCATTTTCACTCTCCCGGTGCGAGCTTGGAGCTCATTATTACTGATCTTTGGGTAATGCTGGGACCTCACACACCACACACCCCATCCCCTTGCTCAAGGGGACAGTAGCCGCCCTAATTTGTCAGTGAAAAATCCCCGGGAGCAGTAAGGATTCGAACCAGCTACCACAGAATGGCAGGCCAGCGCGCTATCCACTTGACCATCGTAGAGGTGTGTGTGTGTGTGTGTGTGTGTGTGTGTGTGTGTGTGTGTGTGTGTGTGTGTGTGTGTGTGTGTGTGTGTGTGTGTGTGTGTGTGTGTGTGTGTTTCTTCCTGGCGGTCAATCTGGTTTTTTTTCTCTCTCTCTCTCTCTCTCACACACACACCTACACACACACACACACACACTCTATTCACACACATACACACACACCAAAGCAGACACAGAGAAAGACTGGTAAACATAAACCTAGAAACCTCTATAAACTTATTGTTCCCAACCACGCTTCAATCAACAGGTATTCAGCTCAGGCTCTCATTAGACCTCGCCCTTTGCCACTTGCTACATTTACTATTCTATGTGTCACTAACAGGATAACGTTAGCCCATTTGCGTTACTCGGCGTCCTGATTTCTGTGCCCTCGTAGTGAATCGGCGTTGCAGAGACTATTGTTATTTGTCGGGAGGTGGAAAGGAATATTCATAGCTGTGACGAGGTTGGTGGTGTGTGACGGTGAGAAGATGAACTACTGTGGGAGGCAAAGGAATGGAGGGAGGGAGGGAGGGAGGGAGTATTGAGAAAAAAATAATGGACTAAAGAGGAAGAAAGTAAAGGAGAGAGAGAGAGAGAGACAAAAAAAATAAGAAAGGATTGGAGTCATGGTGATATATCTGTAACGATATAAATGAAGAAAGAAAGAGGAAGAAAGAAAGAAGAAAAAAGCTGAAGACACAGGGAAATAACGAATTGATAGGTAGGAGGGAGAGAGGGAAGAGAGGAAGGAATAAATGAAAGAAGGAAGGAAAGAAGGAATAAAGGGAGGGAGGGAGGGTGGAAAGAAGGAAAGAGGGAGATACAAAAGGAAGAAAGGAAGAATGTTTGAAGGGCAGGAAATAAGGAACAAGGCAAAGGGCAAATATAAGAACATAAGAACATAAGAAAATAAGGAAGCTACAGGAGACCGTGAGGCCTACACGCGATAGTTCCTGTTGCCTAATACTACCTACAATCACCTTTCATCCCCATCCATGAATTTATCTAGCCTCCTTTAAAGCTCTCTAATGACTCCTCACTAACTACTTGTCTACTGAGTCCATTACAATCATTTACCACCCTATTTGTGAACCAGTTTTTCCCTATTTCTTTTTTAAATCTACGCTTTTCCAGCTTGAATCCGTTACTTCTTGTTTTACCCTGGTTACTAGCCATAATAACTTTTTCTACCTCGCATTTACTAAATCCCTTTATCCACTTAAAAACTTCTATCAGATCGCCCCTTACTTACTCTGCCTCTCTCGAGTGAGTGTAACTTTAATAGCTTCAATCTCTTCTCATAACTAAAGTTACACATCCCTTGAATCATTTTGGTCATCCTTCTCTGCACTGATTCTAGCAAGGCTATATCCATCCTGTAATATGGAGGCCAAAACTGAACCGCATAGTCTATGTGAGGTCTGACTAGAGCCAGCCAGATAAGGCTTTTGTATATCTTCCGCACTTCTACTTTTAACACTTCTAGTAATGAATCATAACCCTCTATTAGCTCTATTTCTAGAAGGGTTTTTTCTACCAACTTTCATAACGCTGCAGTTATCAATATTAAATTCCATCTGCCATCTGAATACCCACTCATTAAGTTTATCTAAGTCTCCCTGCATTATATTTACATCAGACTGTGATCCAATAATCCTACCTACCTTAGTATCATAGGCTAACTTGCTGCTA
>JACEEZ010017228.1:112500-115000 GCA_016584305.1 Chionoecetes opilio
CTCTTGCACCTGAGCTTTGTGACAGGCAGGCTGTGACCAGCGCTGACATGTACCGGCGGTGCTCCAGTGATGTCACGCCAGGAGACGACTGTTGGTCAGCCTCTTCTATCCCTATCAATGGAAGCGCACGTCGCTGTACTGCATCCAGTCTCTGCAAGTGGGTGGCTGCAGTCGCCATCCATGATACGGCACCATACACGACCGTATCTGGGCCTTGTACAATGTGAGGATGCCTCGTGAGTCGAGGCTTCCTGACACCCTCCGCAGGGCAGACACACGCAGAGAGACCTGGTGGGCAGCAGGAACAACGTGGTGATCGAAGCGCAGGCTTCGATCCAGGCAGGGCGTTGATCAACCTGAAGGGTCCTTCCCTGGAGGTAATCCTCGAGCAGCAGTAGTAGGTCACCCTGAATACCTATGGCGCGAAGCTTTTCATATCCATATCATAAGTATATACATTCTCTCTCTCTCTCTCTCTCTCTCTCTCTCTCTCTCTCTCTCTCCTCTCTCTCTCTCTCTCTCTCTCTCTCTCTCTCTCTCTCTCTCTCTCTCTCTTTTATCTCTCTCTCTCTCTCTCTTTCTCTCTCCTTCTCTCTCTCTCTCTCTCTCTCTCTCTCTCTTTTCTCTCTCTCTTTTCTATCTCTCTTTTCTCTCTCTCTCTCCTCTCTCTCTCTCTCTCTCTCTCTCTCTCTCTCTCTCTCTCTCTCTCTCTCTCTCTCTCTGAGCCAATGATTTCTTCTTGAAGGAGTAAAGGAAGAGGAGAAAGAGGGTTTGGAGAAGGAGATCAAGAGTTATGAGAGCAAGAAGAGGAGGAAGTGGAAGAAAAAGAAGAGGAAGAGGTGACGTACGGGAACAGGAAGGAAGGGGGACTGCAGAGGAAAGTAAAGAACGTGAAGGGAGTTTAAAAGAAAGGGGTAAGTGCAGAAATAAGGAAAAAGGGGAAAGACGAACAGGAATACAAAGAGGAATACAAAGGAATATGGAAAAAAATGCAAACAGCAATAGACGAACAGCTCAAATGATACTGCTTGATTAAGGGAACTCTATAAATTACAAAACCGTTTTAAAATGAAAACTGTTACGGTTATTGCATTGAGAAATAGGTGGAAGACGAGAGAATGAGAAAAAGAAATCTCATCTATCATGCAAATCTATATCACTGACCTGATAGATTACGATTGAATTTTTTTGATTAGAGAACCGTAAGCCAGGTGTTAGTCGATTTTTCAATATTCAAATTAAATTACGATCAACATCATGCGAAACACTATTTCAAATGTTAACAACGGGATGAAAGAAAAAGTGAAGTTTTTTTTTTTATCTTGATTGGATTCGTTTACGATTGCTCTTAAATCTGTTATTCCTGGTGAAGTTTGAGCGATGGACTGTGAAAGCGTTGCCTAGTTAATGTTGTCAAATCCTCGAAAATCTTATAAACTTCTATTAAGTCGCCTCTCAGTCTTCACTTGGTTAAGCCAAACAAGTTGAGGAGTAGGAGGGTCAAAAGTTTATTTATTTAATTAGAGAGAGAGAGAGAGAGAGAGAGAGAGAGAGAGAGAGAGAGAGAGAGAGAGAGAGAGAGAGAGAGAGAGAGAGAGAGAGAGAGAGAGAGAGAGAGAGAGAGAGAGAGAGAGAGAGAGAGAGATAATATACTTTGATCCTATCTAGACACTTTGCAAGTACCATCTACAAGGTTATTGACTATACAAAGCGCCACCACGCCAGGACGAGCTTGGTGGACTCGAACCGCTGACCGATTGCAGGGACTCTGCACGCGAGTTCACGACTCTACCAACCATGCCACCCTACGGGTAGAGAGAGAGAGAGAGAGAGAGAGAGAGAGAGAGAGAGAGAAGAGAGAGAAGAGAGAGAGAGAGAGAGAGCCACTGGTATCACTGTAGGCCGTAAATTTCGAGATAAATAATAAGCAATTTCTCCATTGGACCATTAGTGCAGGTGGCCAGACAGTCCTATACAGTCCTGGTCGGCGATAAGGGCGACTTCCACACACATCACACGGAGTAATGGGTTTTATGGCATAATCTTTATTTATTCATTTATCTATTTTTTTTACCTCCTTAAAAGTAAGTGCGTCCCTTGTGTAGATAACTAATGTATTTTAGAGAATGTAGTATTGTATGTGTGTGTGTGTGTGTGTGTGTGTGTGTGTGTGTGTGTGTGTGTGTGTGTGTGTGTGTGTGTGTGTGTGTGTGTGTGTGTGTGTGTGTGTGTGTAGGTTTTTTTATGTTAATAATTTAGCTTTTTTCTTCTTTATGGTTGCTGTTTCATATGTGTGTTGTTTTGCTTGTTTGTTGCAAGTTTTGTTGACGTTATTTTAATTATTTAAACGGAATTAATATGAATAATCAAAGGTTCAAAGAATACTACATGAACTTCTTTTTTTTATTCTCTCTCTCTCTCTCTCTCTCTCTCTCTTTCTCTTTCTCTCTCTCTCTCTCTCTCTCTCTCTCTCTCTCTCTCTCTCTCTCTCTCTCTCTCT
>JACEEZ010017228.1:120000-135000 GCA_016584305.1 Chionoecetes opilio
TTTTCCTCCTTCAATAATAACAATCAAATTAGCTACTCAATGGACTGACGTGAAATTTTCAATGTTACAAAAGAAAAGACTTGGGGATTTTTATTAGCAACATACTCAAGCCCAGTAAACCTTGTTCAGATGTTGTTAAGAGGGCTAACAAATTAAATGGTTTCATATGCAGAAATTTTGAATTTAAGTCTGAAATAGTCATTCATACATACACTTTTCAGTGCGATCGTACGTCCTGATCTTGAATATTACGTTCAGTTCTGGTCACTCTACTGTAGAAAAGACAAGTGCTTGTGTGCCCTTCGGACCCATGTATTGATGTTTGTAGTAGTAGTATATATTAGACAACAATGTGAGTGCAAACTCCAATCGTGTAGCTGCTGTCGTTAGTCACTGGTCAAAGTCCCACGTTCCGTGTGATTCCACGGGGCGCCAACACTTCGTGGGCATCAGCACAGCCAACCCTTGACAGGCTGACGTACAGTTGGACGTGCGTGGAGTATATTAGAATATCGATCCTAAGCATACACATACACATACACACACACATGCACACACATGCACACACACACACACACACACACACACACAACACACACACACACACACACACACACACACACACACGCATGCTCGCACGCATGCACACACACATTCACACACAAACACACACACACACACATGCATGCATGTGGCTGAGTAAGTGACTCAGCCACTTACCACCCACGATTTATTTGCGATTTTTTGAGCCAACTCTCATCAAAATTGAATTTACAGTTTCGGCTACCCACAACAAACAGACAAACAGGCAGACAGACAGACACACGGCTACTTATATAGTATATTAGATAGATATAGTCGAGCTGGAGAGAATACAAAGAAAAGTTACTAAATTGATTCCGCGCTTACAAAACAAGCCATACGAAGAGCGATTGCAGGAACTTAACTTAACTTTAACTTAACTCAGTTTGTCAAAACGTAGGTTGCGAGGAGACTTAATATTCTTTTTTAAATGTGCCGTGGCCTCGACAATGTTAACATAAATTACTATTTCAATATTGATTGGACAAGCACTACTCGTAGTAATAGATACAAGATCGATGGTAAGAAATTTCGGTCACACGAAACCAAGTACTTTTTCTTTAATAGAGTTGCTAATATTTGGGACTCTCTTCAAGCACAAGTAGTTAATAGTATCACATTTGAGACGTTTAAGAAAAAACTAGATAATTAATTAGCATCAACTGCCCAAATCGATTACTTTGGCACTTCGTAAAAATAAAGGATTTTTTTATTTATTTATTTATTCATTTATTTAGAGTATGTATTCAATAGAGTACGTAAAGTCTTTCCTATTTAATTCCATGGCAGTTTTTAAAACTGTAGGGTGCTTTTTTCTCACTTTTGTTCCTGCTCTCCTCGGCCGGACTTAGAGGTGGGTGGGGAGGAGTCTTCAACTTTGCTATTCTTTTAACTCCAACACGTAAAACTATAGCAGTAAAAAGTAATCACACAGGTAGCTTCGTTTGGCCAAGTAGGGCTGTTGCTGTCGGTTCCTTTGCATTCCTTTGCATTTGTATTTCTCTTGCTTCCTCTTTCTCTATTTCTTCATCCGGCTCTACCTCCTCTTTTCTTTATACCTTTCTCTCCTCTTACTCCTCCCCCTTCTCCTCCTTTCCTCAACGCTGCCTCCCTCGCTATTGACCGGCCGCCCTCCCTTCCCTCACGCCCCCGTCTTTCTCCCTCCATCGAACCTCCCCCATCTTGGTTCCTTCCTCCTCCCCTGCTGCCCTGCCTCCCTGTTCCCCTTCAGTCCGTCAGTGCGAGGACGCTGAGCCGGAAGATGCATCCTCCTCCTCCTCCTCCTCCTCCTCCTCCTCCTCCTGCTCCTCTTTCTCCACCTTCCAAGTATGTGGAAATTAGCTAATGTTACGCCGATATTCAAGATAGGGAGAAAGAGCCTCGCAAATAATTATCGCCCAATTAGTCTAACGTCTGTGAATGTTAAAGTATTTGAGAATATATTGCGGGATAGAATAGTGTCGTATCTTGATGAAAATAACTTAATATTAAATTTCCAGAATGGTTTTCGAAATAAGAGATCCTGCTTAACAAACCTACTCGATTTTTTCAATGTCCTTTATTCAAACTGGGACGCTAAAATTCACACGGATATAATATTCCTTGATTTTCAGAAAGCCTTCGATACAGTTCCCCACAAGCGACTATTGCCCAAGTTAAGGGCGCATGGTTTAGGAGAACAGTTATGTTCATGGATTGGCGATTGGCTATCAAATCGTAAGCAACGGGTCATCAATGACGAGGCATCAGATTGGTTAGATGTTACTAGTGGAGTGCCTCAGGGCTCGGTCTTGGGTCCAACTCTTTTTTTTATATATATATTAATAATCTGGACTGCGGACTTGTATCGAAATCCGTTAATTTATCGAAATTTGCTGATGACACCAAATTAGGCGGTAAAGCATATACTAGAGAAAACTGTGAACTCATACAACGTGATCTAGACAAACTATCGGATTAGAGCGATAAATGGCTATTGAAAATTCAATTCCGATAAATTATGCATACAGGTAACGATAACTTCAAATATAAATATCAGATGCAAAATAATCCGTTAACTGAAGTACAACAGGAAAAGGATTTAGGTGTCATCATTAGTAATGATCTTAAAACCAATACGCATTGCTTAGCTGCCAGTAAAAAGGCGAATATGATGTTGGGCTTCATTAAACGCAACTTCTATATAATAATATAAGCGAAAGTGTGTTTGTCTGTCTGTCTGTCTGTCTGTCTGTCTGTCTCTGTCTGTCTGTCTGTCTGTCTGTCCGCGATAGGTGCCACCCCCCGTGGCGGAATCCCATCATATGTCACAGTTTTGGAACCAGCTCGACCAGAGGAAGGTTTTAAGCCCAATTATGAGATGATCCGATCACTTTTTTTTTTCTTTTTTTTTAGCAGCCTATTAGCGAGAATTGTGAAAAAAAATGTGGGTTGCGAGAATTGAGGAAACCTTGATGTAGGGTGATGGGTAATGGGTGAGTGAATGGGTGGGGTGATGGGTAATGGGTGTGGGGTGATGGGTGAGTGAATGGGTGGGGGGTGATGGGTTGGGGGTGATGGGTGATGGTGAGGGAATAGGTGGGGGGTGATGGGTAATGGGTGAGTGAATGGGTGTGTGGTGATGGGTAATGGGTGAGTGAATGGGTGGGGGGTGATGGGTAATGGGTGAGTGAATGGGTGGGGGGAATACATACATTTCTACATCCATGATTTCAGGAAAGTTAGAAGGGGCTATCTGGAGAGTCTGTGTTTGGTGGGCCGAAGGCCCACCAAACACAGGTGGTGGGCCGGCCCACCAATAGCCCTAATGGGTGAGTGAATGGGTGGGGGGTGATGGGTAATGGGTGAGTGAATGGGTTGGGGGTGATGTGAATGGGTTGGCGTTAATACATACATTTCTACATCCATGATTTCAGGAAAGCTAGAAGGGGCTATCTGGAGAGTCTGTGTTTGGTGGGCCTTCGGCCCACCAAACACAGGTGGTGGGCCAAAGGCCCACCAATAGCCCTCCGCAGGAGCTAGCCAAAAAGGCCGCCCGGAGGGCGGCTTTGCGGCTAGTTGAACATAAAACTCATAAAGTAATGACACGACTATACACGTCTTTGGTGAGGCCACACTTAGAATATGCTGTTCAATTTTTGTCGCCTTGTTTCGTAGAAGATCAAGCAAAATTAGAATCTGTTCAAAGAAGAGCGACCAAACTGATTCCATCTCTGCGAAATTCATCTTATGAAGAGTGGCTGCGAAAAACTTAATATGTTTTCCTTAAAGGATCGTAGAATTCGAGGGCCTTGATAGAAACTTTTACGATCCTTAAAGGATTTGATATGATTAATCAAGAGAAACTTTCCGAGCTTTTTCCTCAAGTGATAACAAGAAACAACGGTTTAAAACTGAATGGTCAGCGGTGCATCACAGATCTCCGTAAAAATCATTTTAATGTTAGAGTAATTAATCGATGGAACAAATTACCAGCGAATGTTGTCGAAGCCAGCACAATAACTTCATTTAAAAACAAACTGGATGCGTACTGTAAAGTAAATGGGTTTTAATTTGCTCCGCGAGTTATTATAACGTCCCCCGGAACGATTAGTGTTAGTGGTAGTTGTAGTTAGCATGCTTCCTATCCTCTCATTCTTCACGAAACTTCCATGTTCCTATCTTCTTTATGGGCATGGTATCCTTTTGCACCGGTCTCTTGCAAGTAGTTGATAGTTAGTAGGATGAAGTTCAGCAGATACCCTCGTTATAGACCAATAGGTCTCCTGGTATCTGTTCTTCCTATGTATTCCTATGTATTCCTCCTCCTCCTTCTCCTCCTCTTCCTCCTCCTTCCTCTCCTCCTCTTCCTCTTATTCCTCCTCTTCCTTCTCCTCTTCCTCCTCCTCCTCCTCCTCCTCCTCCTCTTCTTCTTTCTCCTCTTCCTCCTCCTCTTTCCTCCTCCTCCTCCTCCACCTGATCCACAAGGGAAAATTGTATTTTGGATTTAGTTCTCACTACTGACATCGATCTCATTGATTATTGCGACATTGGTGAGCATTTGGCAAATAGTGACCACAGGTTACTCACATGCGGCATAAATTGCAACGTAGACATTACAGAAAATCAGTTATTGGTTCCCAATCATAATAAGCTGATTTCACGAGGATCAGCAGGGTATTAAGTGAAGTTGATTGGAATCATCTATTGAATGGAAATAACGTTGAAAACATTGTGTAATGCATTCGTGAAAAAACTCCAATTGGTTGTTGAAAATTATGTTCCATTGTTAAGAAAACTCTTGAATAACAAAACAGACACTGTTGGATAACAAATAAGATTCAACAATCCATCGGTAATAAGCGTCGAGCGTATACAGTTTATAAGCGATCAAATACGGGCTGCGATTTTGGATATTACAATGACTTAAAACGTCGTTATGAAGGTTTGATTAGGTCTAAAAAGCGCAAATATGAGGAAAAAATTGCCAAGGAATCCAAATCGAACCCTAAAAAATTTTCTAATACGTAAGAAGTAAGAAAAACGTTAAAACGTATATTGAACTGCTGAAAGAATAGAATAACATCTTAGTAAAGGAAAATACGAGTATGGCGTCCGTACTCATTGATTACATTAATACGGTTTTCATTAAAGAAGATGAAGGTCCATTGCCAGAACCAATTAACATGTTTGCGGAACCAGTATATGATGGATTGGTTATAGGAGAGATAACAGTAGACGAAATATCAAAATATTTGCAGAAACTTGATTCATCAAAATCCGTGGGAGTCGACGAAATCTCGCCAAAATTACTTCGGGAATGTTACAACCAACTTTCGCTCCCATTAAATATTATTTTCAACGAATCGCTAATGGAAAAAAACGTTCCAAGTATGTGGAAGTTAGCTAATGTTACACCGATATTCAAGAAAGGGAGTAAGAGCCTCGCGAATAATTATCGCCATATTAGTCTAACTTCTGTGATTGTTAAAGTATTCGAGAAAATATTGCGAGATAGAATAGTGTCCTATCTTGATGAAAGTAACTTAATATTAAACTCCCAGCTTGGTTTTCGAAATAAGAGATCCTGCTTAACTAACTTATTCGATTTTTTCAATGTCATATATTCAAATTGGGACGCAAAAATACCCTCGGATGTAATATACCTTGATTTTCAGAAAGCCTTCGATACAGTTCCCCATAAGCGGCTATTGACTAAATTATGGGAACATGGTTTAGAAGAGCAACTGTGATCATGGATTGGCGATTGGCTTTCAAATCGTAAGAAACGTGTAGTAATCAACGGTGAGGCATCAGAATGGTTAGATGTTACTAGTGGGATGCCTCAGGGTTCGGTCTTGGGTCCAACTCATTTCCTGATATGTATCAATGATCTAGATTGCGGATTCGTATCTAAAATATCGAAATTTGCTTATGAAACCAAATTAGGCGGTAAAGCATATAGTACTAGAAAAACTGCGAACTCATACAACGTGATCTAGACAAACTGTCGAATTGGAGCGACAAATAACTAATGAAATTCAATTCCGATAAATGAAAAGTAATGCATACAGGTAACGACAACCTCAAATATAACTATCAGAAGCAAAACAAGTCGTAAACTGAGGTACAACAGGGAAAGGATTTAGGTGTCATCATTAGTAATGATCTAAAAACGAGTACGCATTGCTTAGCTGCTAGTCAAAAGGCGAATATGATGGGCTTCATTAAACGCAACTTTGAACATAAAACTCCTGAAATAATGACACGACTATGCACGTCTTTGGTTAGGCCGCACTTAGAATATGCCGTTCAATTTTGGTCGCCTTATTTCGTAAAAGATGAAGCTAAATTAGAATCAATTCAAAGAGAAGCAAAACTGATTCCAACTCCGCGAAATTCACCTTATGAAGAAAGGCTGCGAAAACTTAATATGTTTTCCTTAAAGGATCGTAGAATTCGTGGGGACTTGATAGAAACATTTAAGATCCTTAAAGGATTTGATATCATTGATCAAGAGAACCTATTTGAGCTTTCTCCTCAAGTGACAACAATAAACAACGGTTTGAAACTTAATGGTGCATCACAGATCTCCGTAAAAATTATTTCAATGTTAGAGTGGTTAATCGATGGAACAAATTACTAGTTAATGTTGTCGAAGCCAGCACAATAACTTCATTTAAGTTTAGGCTGGATGCGTACTGTAAAGTAAATGGGTTTTAAATTGCTCCGCGAGTTATATCATAACGTCCCCCGGGTCGATTAGTGTTAGTGGTAGCATCAGTTAGCATACTTCATATCCTCTCATTCTTCACTACGAGACTTCCATGTTCCTATCTTCTTTATAGGCATGGTACCCTTTTCCAACTGTTCTCTTACAAGTAGTTTGGTAGTTAGTAGTATGTAGTTCAGTAGATACCTTCGGTATAGACCAATAGGTCTCCTGGTATCTGTTCTTTCTATGTATTCCTATGTATTCCTCCTCCTCCTCCTCCTCCTCCTCCTCCTCCTCCTCCTCCTCCTCCTCCTCCTCCTCCTCCTCCTCCTCTTCATTTTCTTCCTCTTCCTCTTCCTCCTCCTCCTCCTCCTCCTCCTCCTCCTCTCCTCCTCCTCCTCCTCCTCTCCTCCTCCTCCTCCTTCTCCTCCTCTCCTTCTCCTCCTCCTCCTCCTCTTCTTCTTCCTCCTCTTCCACTAAGAGCCCTCAAGTTCTGGCTACTCTGCCTCCCCATCATCACCACTACCTTCTCCACCATCTCCCCTCTTCTTCCTCCTCTTTACAACCATCACAATGCTCCTCCACAAACCCCTCCACCACCATCACCCCACAATGGCTCTCCCCCCGACATGGGGGGAGAGCCATTGTGGGGGTGATGGTGGTCAATACCTCCAATACAACACTGCCAATATTGATCAGAAGTCTCCTCATCAATTGCATTTCCTTCGGTGTAAATCCCAGTGAGGAGGAGGATGAATGCAAAGGTATACAAAGGAAGAACAGACAGGAACAGCCCTACTGGGCCAAATAAGGCTGCCTGTGCGACTATTCTACAACTATAGTTTCTACGTGTTAGAGGTAAAGGAATAGCAAATATGAAGGCTCCTCCCCACCCACCTCTCTCTCCGGCTGAGGCCGGCAGGAAGAAAAGTGAGAAAAAAACACCATGCAGTATTGAAAAAATGCCATGGAATTTGATAGGAAAACTTGAAGGAGAGACATACTCTAAACCAAAGCTAAGGCTAAAAAAAAAAATATTACGTAGGGCCAAAATAATCGAGTTGGGCAGTTGATGCTAAGTATTTATCTAGTTTGTTCTTAAACGTCTCAACCGTGTTACTATTAACTACTTGTGCTGGAAGAGAGTTCCAAATATTAACACTTATATTAAAGAAAAAGTGCTTCATTTCGTTTGACCGAAATCGCTCACCAATGATCTTGTATCCATTACTACGAGTAGTGCTTGTCCAATCAACTATTCAAATAGTCGTTTATGTTAACATAATTTTATCGAAGCCATGGAACATTTTAAACAATCATATAAGTCATTTCGTAATGTACATTTTGACAAACTGAACAAGTTAAGTTCCTGCAATAGCTCTTCGTATGACTTGTTTCGCAAGAGCGGAATAATTTTAGTAACTTTTCTCTGTACTCTCTTCAGCTTGACTATATATTTTCTATAGTAGGTTGAACAGAACTGAACGCAATATTCAAGATGAGGACGCATGATCGCATTGTAAAGTGTACGAATGACTTTTTCAGACTTATATTCGAAAGTTCTTCCTATGAAACCAGTTAATTGTTAATTTGTTAGCCCTCTTAACAACATCTGAAAATGTTTACTGGGCTTGTGGTCGTTGCTTATAATAATCTCCAAGTCTTTTTCTTCGGTAACATTGGAAAATTCACGTCCGTCCATTGAGTAGTCAGTTTGATCGTTCTTACTTCCTATATGCAAAACTTTACATAATTGGTATCAAATTTCATCTGCCACTTATTTCCCTAAGTAACTAAGCGATCAAGGTCAGGTTGTAATTATATCTTATCGGCAGTTATGATTACTTTATTCGATATTATAGTATCTTCCGCAAACTTTGATATCTTACAGGTGAGGCTTCGTCAATTTCGTTTACATAGATTAAGAAAAGTACAGGACCTAACACAGATCCGTGCAGTACACCAATTAAAACATCTTGCCAGCTAGATGCTTTTCCATTAATTACGAGGCGCTGCTTTCTCTCAGAAAGCCAGTCTTCAAGCCAATTTAAGATGTTTTTAGTTATGCCAGTCGACTTAAATTTCTTAAGCAAACGCGTATGTGGGACTTTGTCGACCGCTTTTCGAAAGTCAAGATAAAACCCATATACTGATTTTGTCTCGTCGAACGTGCTGTATACGTCATTAAAAAAGTCTAGCAAATTTGTGAGACAAGAAAATTTATTACGAAACTCGTGCAAGGAGTTTTTGATCAGACAATTTTCTTCTAAGAAATATACCACCTTGTCATGTATTACAGTTTCCGTTAATTTACAGACTGCGGATATGAGACTGATCGGTCTGTAGTTGCTCGGTTGTGTCAAATCACCTTTTTCTGTATTGGAGTATTAATTGCAAGTTACTAATCGCAAGGAATTTTACCGGAATTTAGGGATTTGTTAAAAATATTGAGAGAGGTTTACAAATTTAGTGCTTCGCTTCCTTTAAAACTCGCGGTGCAATACAGTCTGGCCTTGGAGATTTGTTAGCTTTGAATTTATATATTGCTTTAATCATTGTGTCCTCAAGAAATTCGCAATTGATCAATGGAATTATGTTACTTTGATCGCAGCCCACTTCTTCCAGTCCATTTATATATTCAACTGTAAAAACTGTAGCAAAGTAATTATTTGATACTTCAGCCATCTCGATTTCATAATCGACAATTGTGCACTAAATAACCCTGTATGTTATCACTGCATAAGGCTACTGTCTGGCAGCAGATTACTACAGCAAGTACTAGGTGCTTTTATAAATCAAGAAATAAACAATGTGTAAAGAGCACAAAAGCAGCGCTATACACTGTAAGGAGAGGTCCAGGGGTGCAGCGGGGCTCATATTCCTCACTCCCTTACACATCTATCACTAACTAAGCCCATCCTCCCTATCTATCCCTTCTCCCTATATTATCTCCCTACCTATCCCTTCTTCCTCACCTTCCACACCTTCCCTGGGGCCTGGGGAAGTGATGGGGCAAAGGTGTTGATCCACAGCGCAACGGGGGCTCAGATGATGCAAGATTATGGTGGCGAAAGATCACTGAGTCAAACGTGTACTGATGGCGGAGCGGCAATGTGTAAGGCAGGGGGGGCAGGCAGGGAGGGGTTAGGGGAGGAGAGGCAAGGGGGAGGCGAGAAGAGACAGGGGAGAGGCATGCAGGGAGGGGAGGCAAGCAGGGAGGGGAGGCAGGCAGGGAGGGGGGAGGATAGAAGGGAGGGGGGAGATGACGGGAGGCCTCTGTAAGATAAGTACCGTACCTAGTAACAAGGGTTTTCTTTGATATCCAACGTGAATATTCATGTTGTTACAGTTCATCAAACATGTTATTGCAGATAAACCACATTTTGTCCCTAAATATTGTACTTCCAGTCTGCTTTTGTGTAAATAGAGACCCATACGTCATTATGTAGCCCACACACAAGGCAGAGGGACGCGCGTTACTAATAGTGCCGCAAGATACCCGAAACCACAAAAATAAAGTGTACTCCGATGCATGTGAAAAAAATAATACTAAGAGTCATGAAACTTGATAAAATACGCATTGGCACCTTTATAAAGCTACTCTGACGCTCTCTATTATCGTAACGCATAACTATATTACACACCCTGACTTTTAATGGGTAGCTATTGTAAATCTTAAATACCCACTCATGCTAGTTCTAAGGTATTGTTTCACTCATCCTGATATTATGTATTACTAATGCTTATCTTTCCTAACAATTTTCTCCTAGTACATGTGGTGTACAGTACATTATATTGTATACTACTACTCCCTTATACCACCGTACATATTTCTTAACGTCATCGCCATAAAAAAAGTAATAATAGCCTTTAAATAGAACACTATTAATAGCCTACAGGCGCTGTAGGCTCCAACGTAAAAGAAATATAAATATAATAATAACGATAATATCAGGAATTCTAGAGTTGTGTAGCTTGTAAATGTCCTTGAATACATAGTTAATACTTACCTAGCTCCGTCAAATGAAGATCTATTGAATGCATACAGTCACCATGAATGAATAGACAAAATGCATCACCTGATCGTGACGCTTCAAGTTTCAGCGGAGCGTGGCGATGTGAGGCGATTATCCACCGGGTGACCGTGACCATCACAAGGCTGTTCTCATGTTCTCATCAATACAAAGAAGCTTCCTCGTGTGCCTCCTCGGCGCAAGATGTAGTGAAGGTCGGGACATTCTCCCGTCTCCTTCCTCCCCTATGATAAAGTCAAGGTCTCCATATTGCATTACCAGACCTGAATTTGCCGAGAACACGGTGATGTTAGGTAGGCATCTCGACTTGCTATGTGATTGAGTATGGATTGAGAAGGGAGGGCAGGGCCGTTTCTTACTATATGCGAACTACACGGTTCCATAGGGCCCCCGAAGCCACCAAAAGGCCCCTTAGCAGCCAACATATATTTTTTTTAATATAGTCTCTTTTCCTCTTAAAATGCACTAGATTGATGCATTTAGATATTAAAGGCGTGCCCCCGGACAACCTTACAGCCTTCATATTAGTATTTTTACCGTTTTCAAGGGAACGTAGACCTAGCTATGTTCGCTGTGATAACATTCTTCTTAGGCAGGTAACGGAAAAAAAATTTGGAGTTCGATTTACTGATACTTGCAATATATAATTCAAGGTCTTCTTATTTCTTTATCAAATTTTTCGTATCGCGCCGAGGAGGAGTGAAAGGAGGAGGAGGAGGAGGAGGAGGAGGAGGAGGAGGAGGAGGAGGAGGAGGAGGAGGAGGAGGAGGAGGAGGAAGGGAGGAGGAGGAAGAGAGGAGGAGGAGGAGGAGGAGAGGAAGAGGAAGAGGAAGAGGAGGAGGAGGAGAAGGAGGATTACATAGGATTACATAGGAATAACAGACACCAGGAGACCTATTGGTCCATAGCGAGGGTATCTGCTGCACTACATACTACTAACTATCAACTGCTTTTAAGAAAACAGTTGGAAAATGATACCATGTCCCTAAAGAGGATAGGAACATGGAAGTTTCATAGTGCAGAATGATAGGATATGAAAAATACTAACTACAACTACCACTACCACTACAACTAATCGATACGGGGGACTAGATATGAATTCGCACTATCAATACCCATTTACTTTACAGTGCGCGTCAAGTCTGTTTTTAAATGTAGTTATTGTGCTGGCTCCGACAACATTTGCTGGTAACTTGTTCCATCGATCAACGACTCTAACATTGAAATAATTTTTACGGAGATCGGTGATGCAACGTTGACCGTTTAGTTTTAAACGGTCAACGTTGCATCACCGGAGGAGGAGGAGGAGGAGGAGGAGGAGGAGGAAGAAGGAGAAGAAGAAGAAGTAACAAGTAAGAAGACCGATGGAGGAATAACCACAAAAACGATGACGACGAAAAAGAAAAGAAAAAGAAAATGTTTTCTTGAATAAAAAAAATCCTCATTAGACGAAGGATCAATTAGAAGATTGTGTTTAATTGCCAAATATTCGTGCGTATATGCACAAATACATTTATGTATGTGTGTGTGCTTGTGTGTGTGTGTGTGCTTGTGTGTGTGCGTGTGTGTGTGAGTGTGTGTGTTTGCGTGCGTGTGTGGGTGTGTTTGATTTTTGTGTATGTGTGTGTCCTGTACCTATGCAAGAAGAGACAATGCCTGATATTCTACCTGGCGTGCACGACGAGAACAAGGAGGAAGAAAGCAAAAGACACCAATAAGCCTGGTGTGGTTCACCCTAACACACACACACACACACGCACACACACACACACACACACACATACACACACACACACAGAGACACACACACACACACACACACACACACACGAGGACAAAAGGAATTTAATTCCTTACAACAAGTTTGTGTGAATGTGTGTGTGTGTGTGTGTGTGTGTGTGTGTGTGTGTGTGTGTGTGTGTGTGTGTGTGTGTGTGTGTGTGTGTGTGTGTGTGTGTGTGTGTGTGTGACTGTATGTGTGTGTGTGGTGTTGTGTATGAATGTATATGCAAGGGTGTCATAACGTTTGGCCGAACTGGGGATTAATAATCCATCGAAGTCCCATTCCTCCTCATCCCCCCCCCCCCCCCTAGTATACTATGCATTCCTCTTTCATTTTTCATCTCATTCTTCACTATGGAATTTCCATGTTCCTATCCTCTTTCGGTGCATGGTATTCTTTTCCAACAGTTTTTCTGATATCTTACATATATTTTGTTAGTTATTAATATGTAGTTCAGCAGATGCCCTCGTTACAGACCAAAGGGTCTCCATGTATCTATTCTTGCTGGTATGTATTCTTGTGTATGTATTCTCCTCATCGTTCTCCTCCTCGTCGCGCAACATAGCGTCCGTCAAGGCTCGTCCTGTTTAAGGTTACGCTAAAAACACACACAACTGCTACTATTGTCCTTCAGTCTGTTCACTCTCGCTACCACACACACACACACACACACGGAACGGAGAAAGATGGGCGGTCTCATTAAAACCCAAGGCCCTGTCCACCCAGTAGTGAATGGGTACCAGGTGTTAGCCGGGTGTTGTGACCCGCCTGCCGGGGTGGTGGCTTCCCTCAACACTAAGCACTAAGGAAACAAAATGAAAATGTAGATATGGAGACGGGGCCATACGAGTGTAGCTCAGGCCCTGTAAAATACAACTAGATGAATATAACTAGATGAATACACACACACACACACACACACACACATACCACTAACACTCATCACTCTCATCATCTATCACTAACTACATCACCTACAAAGACCTCATCACCGACTGGAAACCAAATTTAAATCAACGACCACTACTACCACTACCACCATCCTAATAACCAGCACCACTATTTTATTAGTCATTCAAGCCAGCCACAGATTAATCCATCCTGGCAATAACACCATGACCTCCCTCTCTCCCTCTCTCCCCTTGCGTTCTGAAGGAGGCCACGACGGGGAAAGACGTAGGTGGAGAGACAGAAGAGCAAAGGCGGCGCCGGTATAGTGGTGGTGGTGATGGTGGAGAAATATTTTCCTACACCGGCACCTGTGTATGTAATAGTTGCCAGTTTGCCGCGAGGGAGCGTTGCACTAGTGGCATTTTTTTTGGTAAAAGTAGGTGAGCTGGGTGGCCAGGTGAGCTGTAGGTACCTGACCCCCTTCCTACCTCCTTGTCTTCCTCCCCAGTAACTATTTCTTCACTACCACCTAATCTTTTTTATTTATTTCTTCATTTCAACTTCTGCATTTCTCTCACTCTTTCTGATCACATTCGACTCCTTCCTGCCTTCCTTATTTCCCATTCGCTTTCGCTTCCTCCTCTTTTCCTTATCGGTCTCTAATCCTGCTCCTCACCACTGAGTACTGCACTCCCACTTTTCTTTCTTCCTTTCTTTACCCCAACTCCCTTTTTTTCTCTCCTTCTCTCATTTCTCCTCCTTCCGTTCATCCTCTATTTTTATCCTCCAGCATCTATGTACCTATTTCTGCTACCATTTTTTTTTTCTAAGCGCTCATCTATCCCTCCCACAATACCCATCCCTTTAACTTCTCCTCCTCAATCTTCTTCCATCCCTCCATCACCTGTGTTTATCTCCTCCTCCTTCTTCTTTCACCATAAGTCCACCGTCTCTCACCTCCTCCACACTTGCCTGTATATTTGTCTTCATCCTCCCACCTCCTCCCTTCATCTCCTTCCCCAACACGATAGGACATTATTGAGGGGAAAATACAGCGCTTGCCCCTCCATAAACACACAAAGGTGCCACAATCTCATCCCCTACCACCACAATCACTCCTACCACCACTATATATAACTGCTATCATTATCACTACCATCAGCCTCACTACCACTACCATCACCACTTCCGTCACAGCCATCCCGTCACCCTTGGTAGGTCTGAGTAGCACACCAGCACTTTGGGTATGAAATATGGTTTTCTAAGGAGCCTCCTGCCCCTCAAGCTACACCACACACACACACACACACACACTGCCCACCCCTGTCCGTCGCCCGCACTGCGTCGGCTCAGGCCACTCTCAGGTCCTCCTGCTTGGCCCAAAGAGCACCTACTCAACCTCCCTCCTCCTACTCCTCCTGGTCCTCCTCACAACAACTACTTGACCCCTGACTCTCCCCCAGTCAGGCCTCCCCCCCACACTACAACACACATTAATAACCTCACAGCCCCCCCCC
>JACEEZ010017228.1:140000-167500 GCA_016584305.1 Chionoecetes opilio
AAAAGAAAATTGTAACTAATAGTAAGGGCGACACAGCGATAAGGTAAGTGTGTGCCGAGATGGTGTTGTGTTGTGTAACACTGTTGGAAATGGCTAAGTGTAGGAAGGTTAGAAAAGAAAACGGAAAAATGAAGTAAGAGAGGAGGAGGATATAAGCTGGCAGTCGCCTCTTGAATGTGTCAAAGTCGTACGAAGCTAAAATAAAAAGGTGAAAAAAGAGGGAAGAGGATAGGAACTTAGGAAGTGAGTCGACATTCGCTTTTTGAATGAATTGAAGGAGTAAAAAAGTCATAAAAAAGGAAAAGAGGAGGTAAGTTTGACAGTTTCCTGTAGAGTGCGTTAAAGGCGTACTAAGAAGATTAAAAGAAAGTGGAGAGGAAGAAGAGGTAAGTAAAAAGAAACTTCTTGATTATGTAAAAGTTAGGAGAGGTTGAATAAGAGGAGGTTAGTTGACAGTGTTGAAATCACACACAAAAATGTAATTACAAATGTAACTAGGAATAAGCATGATAAGCATGCGACCACCTTTTAAGAAATGGGTTTAATCCTGAACTATAACTTAAGATTCATGCAATGTGTTTCATTTGTTAAGTCGGGTTTAAAGTAAAATATTATAATATGAATAAATAAAAGAAAGCTAAAATAGGCAAAAAATTGCTTTGAATAATGCTAATGTTGCAGGAAAGTGATAATCTGGATGAGGTATTTTAGTTTCTGCTTTGCAAGCGCTGAAAATCTTGAGGAGGAAGGAGGAAATGGACGGTACATGTTAAGGTCACAGAGGAGAAATACGATAAAGGAGAAGATAAATAAGATGAAATAAAAAATGAAATTACAAGTAGTAGATGAAGAAGTAGGAGAAGACTAGTAGAAGGGATAGATAGGATAAGAAGAAAATACTACATATAGTATACTAGATGTGGTAGGGGAACACGAGGAAGAAAAGAAAGGAAGAAGACAGAAATGCTTAAATGACAGTTTGTTAAAAAAAAAAATCTGAAAAAGCCAGACCATTCTAGATTTTTTCTTACTCTTTTTTTTCCTTCCTTTCTTTTTACTAATGAAGGCAGAAGGAGGAGTCCTGTAACATTAATTGGGGGTGGAAGTGGGGATGTAAAAGCAGGGTGGGGGTAAGGGATGGAGAAGACTAGGAGGTTAAGATGGGGTAATAAGGAGGAGGGTTGGGGTTGTAAGCAGGTTGTCGGGGTGAAGGTTGGGGTGGAGAAGTAAGAACTGAGCGAAAACAACCTTAAGATAGGAAGTTTGGAAGAGCAAAGACCAATTTAATGTTCCTATTGAGAGGTCGTGGTGGTGGTGGTGGTGGTGATTGTGAGTGATGGTGATGGTGATGGTGGTGTGGATGGTGACTGAGCCAAAATGTATCGATAAATAACATTTCAGGTTATCACACAAAAACATGTCAATAACAACAAACCAATAGGGAGAGAGAAGAGAGAGAGAGAGAGAGAGAGAGAGAGAGAGAGAGAGAGAGAGAGAGAGAGAGAGAGAGAGAAGAGAGAAGAGAGAGAGAGAGAGAGAGAGAGAGAGAGAGAGAGAGAGAGCACACACACATAAATAGAGGAAAAACCCAACTAGAGTAGTTCAAAGACGTGTGTGTGTGTGTGTGTGTGTGTGTGTGTGTGTTTCCTCCTCTCCTCTCCCATCATTAGCATTCCTTTTATATCCTTCCCTCGTACCTCATTCCCTAGTCTGCACCAAGTTCTGCCTCAATATTATGATCACTTGGTGCCACATTTAATGAAAACACTATGCTAATGTGTGTCTTTGATGGTGTGTGTGTGTGTGTGTGTGTGTGTGTGGAGTGGTAGGAAAGGAGAGGTTTAGTTTAGAGGGCGGGGCGAAGAGAGGGACGGGGGTGGAGAGTGTCAAGAGTTACCTAGAACATGGAACATGGAGGAGAAAAAAATAAAACACTATCTGGCAACTGCTCTTGGGGTTCAGATCAATATTTGAGTTGCCAACGTATATTTATGTTTCCATTTCCAAGGCACTCTCGCTTTCTCCCTCTGCAGGCGATGGTGGTGGTGGTGGTGGTGAAGATTGGTGATGGAGGAGGAGAGGAAGAGGAGGATAGTAAGGGATGGAGAAGCAGACTGCAAAGGAAGGAAAGAAAAAAAACATTGTAAGGAGGAAAAAAAGAGCAGAGATAGGCAATAAATTAAGAGGGCGTAATGCAAGATAATTAATGGAATAGAGAGAAGTTGAGGTGGAGTGCTCAGAGTGGAGATGAGGATCTGTCCATCCACTCCCTCACTCTCCCTCATTTATTCACTCAAAGTTACTCATGTCTCCCTTGCTTTAACAACCTTACTTTTTTTCACCTGCTCTCCCTCATATTTACCTAATTTTTTTTTATCAGTGACTTTCCCTCCTCATTTCCCCACTCATAGGTTGGTACTCCTCTCCCTTCCACACTAACACCTTCTTCCTTCCCTCCACCTGTCTTCCTCATGTCTTTCTTCTCTCCACCTGTCTTCCTCATGTCTTCCTTCCTCCACCTGTCTTCCTCATGTCTTTCTTCTCTCCACCTGTCTTCCTCATGTCTTCCTTCTCTCCACCTGTCTTCCTCATGTCTTCCTTCTCTCCACCTGTCTTCCTCATGTCTTCCTTCTCTCCACCTGTCTTCCTCATGTCTTCCTTCCCTCCACCTGTCTTCCTCATGTCTTCCTTCTCTCCACCTGTCTTCCTCATGTCTTCTTCCCTCCTCTGTCTTCCTCATGTCTTTTCTTCTCTCCACCTGTCTTCCTCATGTCTTCCTTCTCTCCACCTGTCTTCCTCATGTCTTTCTTCTCTCCACCTGTCTTCCTCATGTCTTCTTCTCTCCACCTGTCTTCCTCATGTCTTTCTTCTCTCCACCTGTCTTCCTCATGTCTTCCTTCTCTCCACCTGTCTTCCTCATGTCTTTCTTCTCTCCACCTGTCTTCCTCATGTCTTTCTTCTCTCCACCTGTCTTCCTCATGTCTTCCTCATGTCTTCCTTCTCTCCACCTGTCTTCCTCATGTCTTTCTTCTCTCCACCTGTCTTCCTCATGTCTTCCTTCTCTCCACCTGTTTCTCATGTCTTCTTCCTCCCCATGTCTTCTCATGTCTTTCTCCTCCCACCTGTCTTCCTCATGTCTTTCTTCTCTCCACCTGTCTTCCTCATGTCTTTCTTCTCTCACCTGTCTTCCTCATGTCTTCTCCTTCTCATCCATTCTTCTTCCTCATGTCTTCCTTCTCTCCACCTGTCTTCCTCATGTCTTCCTTCTCTCCACCTGTCTTCCTCATGTCTTCCTTCTCTCCACCTGTCTTCCTCATGTCTTCCTTCTCTCCACCGTTTCTAGTCTTCCTCATGTCTTTCCTTCTCTCCACCTGTCTTCCTCATGTCTTCTTCTCTCCACTGTCTTCCTCATGTTTCTCGCTTCCTTCTCTCCACCTGTCTTCCTCATGTCTTCTTCTCTCCACCTGTCTTCCTCATGTCTTCTTCTCTCACCTGTCTTCCTCATGTCTTCCTTCTCTCCACCTGTCTTCCTCATGTCTTTCTTCTCTCCACCTGTCTTCCTCATGTCTTCCTTCTCTCCACCTGTCTTCCTCATGTCTTCCTTCTCTCCACCTGTCTTCCTCATGTCTTCCTTCTCTCCACCTGTCTTCCTCATGTCTTTCTTCTCTCCACCTGTCTTCCTCATGTCTCTCAGTTTCTTCTCTCCACCTGTCTTCTCATGTCTTCTTCCTCTCCACTGTCTTCCTCATGTCTTCCTTCTCTCCACCTGTCTTCCTCATGTCTTCCTTCTCTCCACCTGTCTTCCTCATGTCTTTCTTCTCTCCAGCTCTCTGTCTTCCTCATGTCTTCCTTCTCTCCACCTGTCTTCCTCATGTCTTCCTTCCTCTCCACCTGTCTTCCTCATGTCTTCCTTCTCTCCACCTGTCTTCCTCATGTCTTCCTTCTCTCCACCTGTCTTCCTCATGTCTTCCTTCTCTCCACCTGTCTTCCTCATGTCTTCCTTCTCTCCACCTGTCTTCCTCATGTCTTTCTTCTCTCCACCTGTCTTCCTCATGTCTTCCTTCTCTCCACCTGTCTTCCTCATGTCTTCCTTCTCTCCACCTGTCTTCCTCATGTCTTCCTTCTCTCCACCTGTCTCTTCCCTCATGTCTTCCTTCTCTCCACCTGTCTTCCTCATGTCTTCCTTCTCTCCACCTGTCTTCCTCATGTCTTCCTTCTCTCCACCTGTCCTGTCCTCATGTCTTCTCCTTCTCTCCACCTGTCTTCCTCATGTCTTTCTTCTCTCCACCTGGCTTCCTCATGTCTTCCTTCTCTCCACCTGTCTTCCTCATGTCTTCCTTCTCTCCACCTGTCTTCCTCATGTCTTTCTTCTCTCCACCTGTCTTCCTCATGTCTTTCTTCTCTCCACCTGTCTTCCTCATGTCTTTCTTCTCTCCACCTGTCTTCCTCATGTCTTTCTTCTCTCCAGCTCTCTTCCTCACTTATTCCTTCCCTCCACTAGTCTTCCTCATGTCTTTCTTCTCTCCATCTGTCTTCCTCATGTCTTTCTTCTCTCCAGCCTCTTCCTCACTTATTCCTTCCCTCCACTAGTCTTCCTCATGCATTCCTTCCTTGCCACTTATCTTCCTTATTTCCCTTCCCCTCCACCTCTTAAGGCTCTACCTATTCTTCTCTTCTCTTCCTCTTCCTCGTATTTTAACCAACTCACCACCGGTTCTCACCTCACACATATCACAACGCAAACACCATAACTCATTCTTGACTCTCTCATTTTCTCACCTCTACCACACCATTATCATCACAACCATCACTGCCCTTCACTCCATCACTATCATTACCATCAAGACCACCACACCGGCACCACAGCCACCACAACATTTTCCATCACTGTCAACACCCCTGTTCCTAACCTGTCACGGTCATATTACACTCCGCCACTGCTTCACCACAGTCACCACCACACCACCACCACCACACTAACGTCAATTCATCAAATATTTCTCACATAATTCTGGTCTAAATTGTAGTGGGAGTGTGTGAGTGTGTGTGAGCCTGGGTTGAAGGAAGGGATGGAGAAAAAGGTGTAATTGCGTGATGATGAAAGAGGCGCATCATCATTATAACCATCAACACCACCATCACCACCAAGAATACTGCTAACACTTCACATAGAAAGCACATCACCACTACCATCACCATCATTACCATCACCACTATCACCACTACACATAAAATGCAAACTCCCATCTCACCGCCATCATCACTGCAACCACCTTTACCACCACCATTAGGTAGCTCACAACTCACACACTTCTGGCTTTTTTTCCAGATAATTTATGATAACCACCAAAGAGCACAATTTTTCATCCAGAGAACGTCATGAAGGAGCTCCCCCTTCTTCCCCACTCCCCCCAACCCAACCCAACCAAAGCACCCCTTCTCCGTATCTCCGTTTTCCCCTTCTCTTTAACCTCCTAAGTGACTGATTAGGATGAAAAAACGTAAATAATAAATGGTATTCTAGCCAAAAAATGAAAAAATGCATTAAACTTGTTAATTGTGTGGTTTGTCTGTCGTTCTCTTGTGTGTGTGTGTGTGTGTGGGGGGGGGGGGGGTAATCTAGTTGTATTCATCTAGTTGTATTTTACAGGGCCTGAGCTACACTCAAATGGCCCCGTCTCCATATCTACATTTTATCATTCATCCTTAGTGCCTACTATGCGTTTCAGAGGCTGTCACATTGTGTTTTCTGTGTTTTCGGCAATAACATCTCAACCCACAAAGCGTCGGATAAGGATGAAAATTTGGCAAATAATGTGTGAGATCCCCGACTTAATTGGCGTCATTATTGTTTATCACCAAATGTGGATAATTAAGGCACTTATAGGAGTAACGTAAGGATAAAACCCGGTATATATAGAGATTCGCGGCGCGAGGTTAGCTCTGTCGTGGATATAATATGCACCGCCCCCTAATTTATTCATATCGTCGACGATTTGTGACGTAGTCCACATAATCAGCCATACGATAGATAGTGGGTGGGGAATTTGTGGACTACGTCACAAATGACGTCACGATATGAATTAGGGGGCGGCGCATATATGGCCAGGACAGAGCTAGCCTTGCGCCGCGAATCTCTATATCTGCCAGGTTTTATCCTTACGCTACTTTTATAAGTGCCTACGTTGTCTATATTTGGTGATAAACAACAATGGCGCCACATAGGTCGGGGTATCAAACATTATCTGCCAAATTTCCATCCTTATCCGACGCATTGTTAAAATGTAATTGTCGAAAAACAGTGTGATACAGCCCCTGAAACGCATAGTCGTGTGTGTGTGTATGTGTGTGTTTGTCTGTGTGAGTGAGTGTGTGTGCATGTGTGTGAGTGTGTGTATGTGTGTGTGTGTGCATCTGTATGTATGTGTGGCGTGTGTGTGTGTGTGTTAGCGTGTGCGCGTGTGTGTGTATTTATGTGTGTGTGTGTGTGTGTGTGTGTGTGTGTGTGTGTGTGTGTGTGTGTGTGTGTGTGTGTGTGTGTGTGTGTGTGTGTGTGTGTTTGTGTGTGTGTGTGAAAGGTGTAGTGAAGTAGGCTAGGTAGTATTGTTTTCTCTTTCTTTCGATCTATTTTTCTTCTATTTTCCTTTATTTTCCCCTGTTCCATCTCTCTCTCTATCCTTCCCTCCATTTCTTCCCTCACCCTTTCCACTATCCACCACTTTCTCCTATTCCAAAACCTTCCTTTTTCATTAACCTCTCTTCCACTCACCATCCACTTTCCCTTCCCTCTACCTCAGTCTTTTCATCCACCGCGTCATTCACACGAACCGTCCAAGCCACCTACATGCCGTCTCCCCTCTACCTCTAACATCTCTACCGGTACCCAACATCTCTTCGTCGTTGTGTATGTGTGTGTGTGTGTGTGTGTGTGTGTGTGTGTGTGTGTGTGTGTGTGTGTGTGTGTGTGTGTGTGTGTGTGTGTGTGTGTGTGTGTGTGTGTGTGTGTGTGTGTGTGTGTGTGTGTGTGTGTGTGTGTGTGTGTGTGTGTGTGTGTGTGTGTGTGTGTGTGTGTGTGTGTGTGTGTGTTGTGTGGTGTGTCTGTGATTTGTGGCTATGTGTCTGTCGTGTGAACTTTAAGTGCGTAGAATTTGTTTTGCTATGGTGAGGTAGAAAACCGAATGCAGACTACGAGAAAGAGAGGCAGAAAAAATACTAAGGCAGGAAGGAGAGAGGAAGGAGGAGAGAGGAGGAGGAGGAGGAGGAAAAATGAATAAATAAATAATCAAGGGACGTTTTTCAAAATTTTCTCCGTATGACATCTGAGAACATTTTACATTTTACAATTGAATTTATCATATATTTTGTCCATTCTTTTCACTTTTTGTAAATAAAGGTGCACGTGTCTGTACATGCTTGTTTGTCTGTTCTGTTTCCATGGAGTGCTATAAAAAAAACATTCACTTTATGAGATAGCAGGTTGGCTTTTTCTAAACATCAATTTTTTTCTTTCTAAAGGAAAAAAGATATTAACAAAAATATAATAGACAATAGATATTAGACAAAATAATTTGTTAACCATAGGAATGACGTGTGTTATGTTATATTTACATTATTCTTCTATATTTACCAGCTTGACTCAAGCTAATTGTGTTCCGTCATATATAATTATTAATCAAAGCTTGTCTATCAGCGCTAATAACTTTTCCCGCTAATATTTTATGTAGTAACTTTGTTGACATGCTTAAAACCACAGTCTCTGATACTCTCAAGTCCTCGCTGTCACCCTCCCATCACAATTTTATGATAATAACACATTAATTCCTCACTCATATCAAGGCAGTACCAGGATATAATTATGCCATCACCTATAACTAACTCCCAAAGGTCCTATACAATATATTTCGCTGCCCCCCCCTCTCTCTCTCTCTCTCTCTCTCTCTCTCTCTCTCTCTCTCTCTCTCTCTCTCTCTCTCTCTCTCTCTCTCTCTCTCTCTCTCTCTCTCTCTCTCTCTCTCTCTCTCTCTCTCTCTCTCTCTCTCTCTCTCTCTCTCTCTCTCTCTCTCTAGTAGTAGCCGGAGCTACTACTATACTATACTACTAATACCTGTGATTTGTTATGCTGTCAATACCTCCCTCACGCACTACTCGGCTATCTTATTATAAAGTAAAGGAGTTGTCTATCATCACCCGCCTCGGATCATACAGCTGTCCCTAGGAACCCTCCATATAATATACCAACGCCCCTGACCCTACCTACTTGTTCCTGAGACCACTGTGGTTTTAATGCCACGTCTCTATCCCTTCCTGCTTTGCCCTGAGTCCCCTATAATCTCCCATGCACTCAATTCTTGCGATCTTTTCCTGCTCCAAATGTTTCCTTGACCACTACTTCAGTACTGTTCATTATTTTACATAATAGTGATGGACTCTACTCTCTCTCTCACCCCACTGCTTCTATCAGCCAATATCTGCAATGATGTAGTAACGCTAAGCCCTTCAGTCATTAATAATTATTCAAATACTCTTACCATGGTATACTTGAACTCACGATCCATCAGTGCCACTACACTACACGACTGTTTTTTTTTTTTTACCATATCGTCTACATACAGTATGTACCTTTAGTATTGTCCCTCCTTCCTATCTTTCATGATATAATGTCTTCATCCCGTACTCTGTTCCCTGTCCAACCCAAGACACGTGGCTTTTTATATTGCCTTCCTGTTTCGCTAGTCATTTGTTTTACTCCCACTGCTTGTACTCATGATCATTTGTTTCATTGTCACTGCTCTTAGTTCTCATGACCTCCTCGAGAGCTGGTAACACCCCAATACTATCCCTGAGTGTGCTTTTTCTACTAACTTCCAGTCTCGTTTGCCATTTGTTTCACTGACGTTGCTCCTTCCTCTCATGACTCCCTCGTGTGCAGGTACCCCCATCTAATCTGAGTCCCTACAACAATAGGTGTTTATACTCATTCGTAGTTATCACTGAAACGAGTGGTTTTAAAAAGAGGTTCACATGTACCACAAGACTAAATGCTCCTTGCTCTTTAGTTTCCTCTTTTTTAGTAAGTAAAAATTATGTGATGTAAGGACAGTTCTTGCACTGCATTACTTCCTTGATATTCATTAATATATACATATTCAACCATCTCAACATCATCATTATACTTAGGTTTGGCATAGTTTGTGATGAAAGTGCTATAATACTTTTTATCTGGCGAAAAGTTTATGAAGTATAGTTTTGTGTATTTTAAGAGCACCTAAATGACCTCTTTTAACCTACCACGTCCTGACTACCTAATTCAGACCACGTTGCTACACGACCGCTTCCATGCCAGACTACTTACGTACTCTCTAGAACCATTCTTAGTACATTTTTCATAGCCTATAATTATATACTTGTTCCACTTAACCTCTTCAAAACGACTTGTTCCAAACCACTTCTAGACTACCTGTTCCAGCCTACATTTTATAGACTGCTTATAACAGGTCCTATAAAACTCCCCTCCAGGGGCTAGCGGTGGCAAAGTGGTTAGTGCCTGCATGTGGCATGCTCGATGAGCCGAGTTCAATACCTGAAGGGGACCAAAATCCACTGAAAATATTTCTGCAGCATGAGCCTCTAATCACAGACGCCAAAAAAAAATCCTGCCTTCGCAACCACGGGCGAGAGCCAACCATTAGAGCCTTCAAGTGAACCTTTAAGGCCTACCATCTGAGCCCTGGAGGTCACTGCCTACAGGCGCTATACATCTAAATAAAAGATAAATAAATATCCTGTTCTAGACTACCTGTTTCAGACTACTTGTTATAGACTACCTGTTATAGACTACCTGCTCCAGACGATCCTTCTCATACAATTATTGTAGTACATTGTCAGTTCCAGAATAACTCTTTTACACACCATTTTCCTTAACCACCTTTTCCAATTCAAATATTTATGGAACGTCTACCCAACAAAGAGTAGGAGGAGGAGGAGGAGGAGGAGCAGACACCACGCAGCTCCACGTGACACTCGTCCTTCACCCTTACTTCATTTAGGAGTTGTCAGGAATCATGTCAAGTACGTAGAGTCTTCAAGAGGGAAAAAAGACTATTTGTTTCCTTAATGAGAACCGTCAAAGACATTGTCACAATTAACTCCTCTTGATTTTTTGTCTTCCTCCCGCCCTTCCCTCCCTGACCTCCGCCCATCCCTGCCCCGACACCCCCAGGTCTGATTGAATTATTTCATCGTGTTCGTCCCTCTCCCCTTTCCTCACCCTCACCCACTCACCCCTTTATTCTTTCTCATTCTTCTCACTCCCTTCTTCCTTTTTCTCTACCCATCGTCACTCACTCTTCTCCGTACTATGTAAATTACATATTTCTGTCACTTTTCCACCGCCTTACTCACTTGTCATATCTTCCTTCTCCCTCATTCACTCACTCATCATTCCTGCTCTTCTTCTATTCTTCACTCTTTAATTCATATATCTCCTCATCCTCACACACACATTTATATATGCTCTGCTTGGAATCACTCAACACTCGCATTCTTTCCTTCTTTCACTCACACACTAACTCACATATGTGTCATTTCCTTTCCTTCATTCACACACTCTTCTTTATAATTTTTTCCTCGCACCCTGTCTTGCATAACCTTTCCTTAATAACTCATTATCTCCTCTGTATCCCACAATAGCTCTCTCTCTCTTCTCTCTCTCTCTCTCTCTCTCTCTCTCTCTCTCTCTCTCTCTCTCTCTCTCTCTCTCTCTCTCTCTCTCTCTCTCTCTCTCTCTCTCTCTCTCTCTCTCTCTCTCTCTCTCTCTCTCTCTCTCTCTCTCTCTCTCTCTCTCTCTCTCTCTCTCTCTCTCTCAACTTCCTCACTCACCATCTTTTATTTCCCTCCTTCTCTCACTCACTCACTGACTTTAATCCCTTCTTTTTTCTCTCACTCACTTCTGATTATTATATTTACCCTCACTCAATATATCCCCTCATATCCTATCTCCCCCTCTCTGCCTCTCTCTCACTCAACCCAACCCTCTACACGCTCCATTTTCCCCTGTATAAGAATGAACTTTCGCCTCGCTCTTCGACCACAGCTTCAACAATACGGTTTTTCCTTCCAGCCTGCTGCTCCGCCGCCAAGCCTCTGATGATAAAAGTTCCTTGAGATACTTCGGCTCTTGCTTCTTTTTATTATGTTGTTGTTTTGGTGTTTGTTTTGGTACCCCAAAAACGTGCATGCATAGAGGGTGTGTGTATGCGGTGCGTGTTCCATTATCTTTACCGTACATTTTATAAAGTGCTGTGTGAGGTCATAATTATCATCACTAAATATAAAAGGTTCATGGTCATCTTCATTATTCATATAAAAGTTCTTGATACACTACCTGCAATATTTTATTTCTTTATTGCTGTCTTTCTTAACTTTGTTCTACTCCAGTATATCATTTTTATCGTCAACTAATCTCACCCATTATTTCCACACGTCGCATATGACAATTACAAAATAGCGATGAATGTCTGCAAACCAAATTTCATTCCCATCATCTTTCTTACTTGATGTCAGTGACTTACGTGCACTTACGTAACTTATGTGACCTCGTTGTTATAGAGCGAAAAGGGTACCTGTGCTGCTGAAAACGTCACAGACATCGCATCCTCGCCATAGCAACACATATACTATCTACTCATATTCTAGCTACATATAGCAGCACACACTCAGCCTGCTTGCTACCCGTACACACATCCACGGCGGGGTAGTCTACGCACATCTCAGATGGCCTCTCTTGAGGCTTGAAAGATGCTGAGGCCAGAAATAAGAAGAGAAAATCAGACCAGCAAACCTTCCTTAATTAATAGGGATTATTTTTCGGCAGGTTAGTTAACGTAAATGCGATTTTTTTTCTATTTCCGTACATTATGGGAAAACTGGCCTATGATAGAAAATAGACAAAAATATAGCAGACATAAATTGCGATCACAAAATAACATATATTGAAGAAAATCAAAAAGGTTGACATATTTATTTATATACGTAAGTGTTTTGGTACTCCTAGTGCCCTGAATGATTTAAAAAAAATTATTTAAAACAATTATAGCGCCTGTAGGCTATTTTTTCTTTTGAGGGCTCAGGTGGTTGGCCCTGCACATTCTGGAGGGTGTGATTTGGTCGCCCTCGCCCGTTGGTAGCGCAGGCTGGATTTTTATAGTGACATCTGTGAACTTAGGTGAAGATCCCCTTTTCTGTGATTTTCGGATCCTCAGTCAGGCTCATGCTGCCACCTGGTGTTCCCCCGCCGCACTGGTAGTCGTAGCCAAAATAACAGGTATGCTTCATGCGGGTTTCTTCAGTCACTCGACGATGGATTTGACAGTTGCTCCTTGGTGGGACTTGAAATCGAAACCTTTTGCTCACTTACCAGGCTCTTGTCGACCGCATTGAAGAAGGACGAAAGAGTTGCCCCGCGGTAGGATTCGAGCTCAGGACATCGAGCTCACCACTCCAAGACGCATACCACTAGGCCATCGCCTTCACCAAAGGGCGTCCAAGTGTTCCATGAGTGATGTATAGGGTACACCACAACCTTCCAGCCAACCACAACCTTCCAGCCCACTACAAACTTCCAGCCCACCACAACCTTCCAGCCCAGCACCACCTTCCAACCCAACACCACCTTCCAGCCGAGCACCACCTTCAAGCCCAACGCCACCTTCCAGCCCACCACAGCCTTCCAGCCTACCACAACCATCCAGCCCACCACAACCTTCCAGCCGACCACAACCTTCCAGCCTACCACAACCATCCAGCCCACCACAACCTTCCAGCCCACCACAACCTTCCAGCCCACCACAACCTTCCAGCCCACCACAATCTTCCAGTCCTACCACAACCTTCCAGCCCACCACAACCTTCCAGCCCACCACAACCTTCCAGCCCACCACAACCTTCCAGCTCACCACAACCTTCCAGCCTACCACAACCTTTCAGCCTACCACAACCTTCCAGCCCACCACAACCTTCCAGCCTACCACAACCTTCCAGCCCACCACAACCTTCCAGTCTACCACAACCTTCCAGCCCACCACACCTTCCAGCCCTACCACAACCTTCCAGCCTACCACAACCTTCCAGCCCACCACAACCTTCCAGTCTACCACAACCTTCCAAGCCACCACAACCTTCCAGCCACCACAACCTTCCAGCCCACCCAACCTTCCAGCCCACCACAACCTTCCAGCCCACCACAACCTTCCAGCCCACCACAACCTTCAAGCCACCACAAGCCTTCCAGCCCACCACAACCTTCCAGCCCACCACAACCTTCCAGCCCCCACAACCTTCCAGCCCACCACAACCTTCCAGCCCCCACAAACTTCCAGCCCCCACAACCTTCAAGCCCACACAACCTTCAAGCCCACCACAACCTTCCAGCCCACCACACCTTCCAGCCCTCCACAACCTTCCAGCCCACCACAAACTTCCAGCCAACACCACAAACTTCCAGCCCACCACAACCTTCAGCCCACCACAACCTTCCAGCCCACCACAACCTTCCAGCCTCACCACAACCTTTCAGCCCACCACAAACTTCCAGCCCAACACAACCTTCCAGCCCACCACAACCTTCCAGCCCACCACAACCTTCCAGCCCACCACAACCTTCAAGCCCACCACAACCTTCCAGCCCACCACAACCTTCCAGCCCCACAACTTCAGCCCACCACACCTTCCAGCCCACCACAACCTTCCAGCCCACCACAACCTTCCAGCCCACCACAACCTTCCAGCCCACCACAACCTTCCAGCCCACCACAACCTTCCAGCCCACCACAACCTTCCAGCCCACCACAACCTTCCAGCCCACCACAACCTTCCAGCCCACCACAACCTTCCAGCCCCCACAACCTTCGCCCACAACTTCAGCCCACACAACCTTCCAGCCCACCACAACCTTCCAGCCCACCACAACCTTCCAGCCCACCACAACCTTCCAGCCCACCACAACCTTCCAGCCCACCACAACCTTCCAGCCCACCACAACCTTCCAGCCCACCACAACCTTCCAGCCCACCACAACCTTCCAGCCCACCACAACCTTCCAGCCCACCACAACCTTCCAGCCCACCACAACCTTCCAGCCCACCACAACCTTCCAGCCCACCACAACCTTCCAGCCCACCACAACCTTCCAGCCCACCACAACCTTCCAGCCCACCACAACCTTCCAGCCCACCACAACCATCAAAGTCCAGGGAGGAAAATGACTCATCTTTGCAATAGGTTAATGGGTCACCTAAAGGAACCTGAATGCCTGCAAGCACGTCAAGACTATATTACTTCCAACACCCCTTTTTGGCACTCCCTGTCGTCTGCCCCTCCCGCCCCTCATGATGGCTGTGTAAGTCTTCATTCATCACGCCCCAAGGGAAGATGACCGACAGAGTGAGTGACCCCTACAACCAGTACACTGTATCCCTTCCCCGCCTCGCCTCGCCTTCATGGTCGTGTCTCAGCTTAACACAAAGATAGATTGCGAGAATGTGACAGTATGGGAGAGGAGGAGAGGTCACTGCTGACATTCATTGCATTGTTACTACTACTATTACTACCACTACGGACACTACTACTACTATCAATTTATGAAATTGATATGAAAAATGTTAACTACTACCACATAAGAATATCACATAGGCGTGTCCATCTGAACTATGGCTCTATAACACAAAACCGTCACTAAATAACCTCACGTCATATTTTTAATGACTATGAACCAAACAACAACAACAAAAAAATCTTTCCTTAAACGACGGCAGCAGACCACACAGCCTCGCATGACACAGTCCACGCAATTTTTCAACGACGCAGCCCCACATGTCACTTCTCAAAAACACACGCCCGTCACCCATAACCTATATACCCGTGGCTTCCACGTATACCTGCTCACCCTGCACAAATGGTTACCTAGTCGGTAGAGGGCGGTAGAGGCAAGCTGCAACGACTTGACTGTCACATTTTGAGGTTTTAGGAGCTCTACCGTAACAAACTGACACGGGAGGGAAATGAAAATGTACACTATGGTAATATACACTTTCATTTACAGCTCACTATAGCATCTTCATCTATAGTAATTCTAAAAAAAATAAGCATTTAATTTTTTTCTTCTTTTTTTTCTGCAATCAACTGACGAGGAAAGGGAGATGGATATGAGCATAGAGACAATGTAGATTATTTAAGGAGCAGTAATATTATTATTATTATTATTATTATTATTATTATTATTATTAGTAGTAGTAGTAGTAGTAGTAGTAGTAGTAGTAGTAGTATAGTAGTAGTAGTAGTAGTAGTAGTAGTAGTAGTAGTAGTAGTAGTAGTAGTAGTAGTAGTAGTAGTAGTAGTAGTAGTAGTAGTAGTAGTATCAGGAGTTATGGTGATAGGATCCGGAATGTCGACCACGGCAGCTTCACACCCCTGGTTTTCACTACGTCAGGCGGGATGGGCCCCAAGGCCAAGTGCTTCTATTCAAGACTAGCAGATGTAATGGCAGAAAAGAAGCACCAGCCAAGGAGCCACGTTGTAGCCTGGATGAGGTGCCGTCTCTCCTTCTCCCTGCTCAGGTCTGCCCTCCTATGTCTCAGGGGTACTAGATACTCCGCCCCCACAACAATCGATTTAGATGGCCTGAACTACCAGGCCACTGTAGTGGAGAGCGGCATATTAGTGTAGATGACGAAGAGAGGGGAGTAAGTAGTGGAAAAGTAGTAGTAGCCTATGGTTGGATGCCACAGTCAGTAGCGATCAGAGTTGGGGCTACTGGCCTCCAGTTAATGGAGTCCGCAAATAAACAAACGGTGGAGGTATCTGTAAATGTAGTAGTAGTAAAAAAAAAAAAAAAAAAAAGTAGTAGTAGTAGTAGTAGTAGTAGGTAGTCGTAGTAGTAGTAGTGTAGTAGTAGTAGTATTATTATTATATTAGTATTAGTAGTAGTATAATCAATATTTATGTTAATAGTAGTATAATGACAATAACATGCACAAAATACCAAAGAAATACAGACAAAATCTAGGTTGGTATAAATTAAATCAATATAAAAGAAATATAAAAGGCAAGAAAAAAAAGTAATTCAAACACAACCTACCATTGCCTCTTAACCTTTAGCATTTAAAAGAAACACCTAGGCCTAAACGTCATCATATCATACACTATACTGGACCTAACCTCACTATAAAAGGTAAAGGTGGGAGCATACGCTATTACGCTAAGCTGTGCGTGGTCTCGGTGCTCATTTCCGTCGCATTAGTTAGCTATTGAGACTGTGGTGGGTGACAGCCAGCTATCCCAGGTGTGGTGGTATAGAAGATCAGCCGTGCCGGTTGATCTAGCGCATGCGCAGAACTAGATGGATGTAAACAAACATACGACGCGGGCTGTTACTTGGACAAATATCACGCTCTAGGGCAGTATTTTAGGTTATTTTTTGTTAGTAAAATTAGGTTAGGTTAGGTTAGGTAGGTTAGGTAAGATAAGGTCAGGTTAGATTTAAAAACACCAAATTCTGCGCATGCGCTGAACCAACCGGCACGGCGGATCTTCTCTACCGTCACACCGGGGTGCATATTGCCGAAGTCTATTACTGTTCGGCACTCGGGGAAATTAGAACCAATCAGCGCACGCGGTGAGTGCGGGGGTGTTGAGGGGATTTACTCAGACGTCTACCCACAATTAAAGAAAACAAAATTAACGGTTAACCTGCTCTTTTTGTGGGCAGACATAGGTGTGTAACTTTTATTAAATATTATAATTGCATGCTGTATAATCAACAATGTAAATTTAGAGTTCTATTAATATGTTCCTAATATGTAGAAGACATGGGAAGAGAGAGAGAGAGAGAGAGAGAGAGAGAGAGAGAGAGAGAGAGAGAGAGATAGAGAGAGAGAGAGAGAGAGAGAGAGAGAGAGAGAGAGAGAGAGAACACGGCCTTAGTCTCACGGAGACTAGTTTTATAGAGTCAAGTGTTTGTGTTCCCTTCTAAGATACCTCCATTGTTCCCTTCTAAGATACCTCCATTGTTCCCTTCTAAGATACCTCCATTGTTCCCTTCTAAGATACCTCCATTGGTACGAATACTATTCATGTTCCATGATATGATATAGATCATATGTTCTTGTCACTGCCTCTCAATCCATTTCCAATTTTGCCTCTCTCTTCCCTTTACTTGTTCCCATGTGTCTTCTGCTGCTTACTCCTCCCTTGCCTCTCTCCATTTCCACTTACTTCTCTCTTTTTCTTTCTCTCTTTTTTTCTCTCCTTTTTTCTCTCTCTCTTCCTCTCTCTCCCTCTCTCTTTCCCTTCTTCTGTCAATGTCTTCTTCTATATATTAGGAACACATCCATAGTATCATACAACAAAATCATTGTTTTAGCATTTATGCACAGACGAACGATGTCATCCTTCACTGTTATACCTACAGTATAGTGAAAACACCTTCAAAATCTAGCACTTCTCTTTATGTTGCCATTTTGAAATGCAGAGTATAACTGATCCCTCCAGAGTCTAGAGTCTAGACTCTAGAATGACCTGGGAGTGGCCTCAGTCTAGAGTCTAGACTGAGGCCACTCCCAGGTCATTCTCAGTTCACTCGCCCCCATTCGTCTTATACTTTTTCCACCCTTTCCACTCCCCATATCTCTCTCTCTCTCTCTCTCTCTCTCTCTCTCTCTCTCTCTCTCTCTCTCTCTCTCTCTCTCTCTCTCTCTCTCTCTCTCTCTCTCTCTCTCTCTCTCTCTCTCTCTCTCTCTCTCTCTCTCTCATTCTCTATTCTTCCCATGTCTTCTACATAATAGGAACATATTATTAGAATTATAAATTATCAATGTTAATTATACAGCATACAAGTAAAATATTTAATAAAAGTCACGCACTATATCTGCCCACAAAAAGAGGCAAGCTACTTGTTAAGTTTGTATAATTTAGTTGTGTGTGGACGGCTGAGTAACCCCCTTAACAACAACCTAGCACTCACTGCGTGCGTTGATTGGTTCTGATTTCCCTAAGTGCCGAAGAGCAATAGACTTTGGCAATATACCCTCGGGACACAGGGCTAGTGTGACATCCGGGTTACCATGGTTACCTTCCCCAGGTTTCCCCAGGTACCCATTTATCAACCAAATCCCAAAAGAAGGGTGGACAACAGTTTGGGCTGCATACCGAATGCCCTGTCCGGGATTCGAACCAGGGCCCGCGGATTCGTAGCTAGGCGCGTTAGCTACTACACTACCAAAGAGGCATTTTTTTATATTTTTATATATATATATATATATATATATATATTTTTTTTTCTCTCTCTCTCTCTCTCTCTCTCTCTCTCTCTCTCTCTCTCTCTCTCTCTCTCTCTCTCTCTCTCTCTCTCTTCTCTCTCTCTCTCTCTCTCTCTCTCTCTCTCTCTCTCTCTCTCTCTTTCTCTCTCTCTCTCTGCACACACACAACTCAATATTCCACAGAGGTGCTCCACCATCTTTCTAATTCTCTCGCTCTTTTCCTTACCTTCCTCCCTCCCTCCAGCCCTCAAACACTCTCCCTCCTCCTCCCCGTCCTTCCTTCCACTTAATTTCACTTCTTTTCCTTACATCTCCTCCTCCTCCTTCTGAGAGACGTGAACGAGTGACTTCCTATTTCATCATCCTCAAAAAAAACCTCGATCAAGTTTGGTATTTTGTCGGTCCTCCTCTCCTTCTCCTCCTCCTCCTACTCAACGTAGTAAGAAAAACGTCAAAACGTGTATTGGGTCGCTGAAAGACAAGAATAACATCTTAGTAAACGAAAATATGAGTATGGCGTCCGTATTCAATGATTATTTTAACATGTTTTTTGTGGTGGAGTTCAGAGAGACAGGTTAGGAATAATTCAGTCGGGCTTTAGCTTATATTGGTGTGTATGTACAGTCTAAGACAAAAGTCGTGTCCCGATTTTGTCCGAATATGAAATGTAACTCGTGAAACATTATGAAAACCCTAACGCAGTTACATGCTCGTGGTTGGCAAGCCTGAATCCCTTAAGCTACTGTTCAGATAAGGGTTCAAAGCTTCATATCTGCCGCCGATGAGACAATGTCTAAAACAATCCAAGGGTTTTTCAAAGGTTCAATAGATTTACTGCTTTAAGGTTTCATATTATTCGATGTGGAATGCGAGGTATATTCGGCCCAGCAATGATCACTAGGACATTTCATCTTTACACCTGAGCCATTGAAGGCCACATACATCACCACCGGCAGGAGTATGGAGAGAGCTAGTCACATGCAAGAATATAAATTAAAAAAATATACATATAAAAAATATAAAAAATCAAGAAAAATTGCTTCAAAATTCAATAGTATATTTGGATAATAATAAGACCTAATTCCATATTAATCTATGCAAAAATTTAAAGAAAAATTGCGTCAAAATTCAAGAGTATATTTGGATAATAATATGAAAGAAGGAAGGACTCTGAAGCAGTGGCGTATAGAGGTCCTTAAAAAGAAAGGGGAATACGGGGGTGAATCCAGGATTGTTATAAAGGGGGGGGGGAGGGCTTGTGCGAAGCGAGCCTCAACAGCTGAGGGAGTTTACAATAATAGCAAAATTGCAATGTATTTCGGAGGGCCTCAGCCGAACCCTGAGACTGGCTCACCGAACCCAGGATCAACCACTGCTTTATAATTACCTCAGCACTTCTACTTTTAACACTCCTGGTAATGAATCCTAAAACAATTACTCGTGAGGATACGAACTAATAAGACGTATGAGTTGTGGTGAGATCGAAGCACTTATGGCAGTGCAGTTCGTATGACATACGGCAGAGAGCACCGAAAGGTTAGCCCTTTACCAGATGTCTTAACCAAAATTCAGGACACGACTTTTGTCTTAGACTGTACATAGACAGATCAGTCCTGACTGACTGCGAGTCCGTGAGAGCTCAACCTAAATAGATAGTAATCACCCTGCGGCGCCAACAGTTAAGTCCTAAACTACTACTTAAAGAGCCAACAATCTATAACCATCAGGCTCTATTACAGTTTTCATTTAAGAAGATTAAGGTCCATTGCCAGAACCAGTTAACAGGTTTGCGAGACCAGTATATGATAGATTGGTAATAGGAGAGATAACGGTAGACAAAATATAAAAATATTTGCAAAAACTTGATCCATCAAAATTCGTGCGAGTTTCTCGCCTAAATTACTTCGGGAATGTTACAACTAACTTTCGCTCCCAATAAAGATTATTTTCAATAAATTGCTAATGTAGAAAATTTTCCAAGTATGTGGAAGTTAGTTAAGGTTACATCGATATTCAAGATAGGGAGTAAGAGCCTCGCAAATAATTATCCCCCAATTAGTCTAACTTATGTGATTCTTAAAGTATTAAAAAAATATTTCGGGATAGAATTCTGTCCTATCGTGATGAAAATAACTTAATATTAGACTCCCAGCATTGTTTTCGTAATAAGAGATCTTGCTTAACTAAATTACTCGAGTTTTTCAACGCCATATATTCAAACTGGGACGCAAAAATACCCTCGAATATAATAATCTACCTTGATTTTCAGAAAGCCTTCGATACACTTCCTCATAAGCGGCTACTTCCACTATTGAATAAATTAAGGGCACATGGGTTAGGAGATCAAATATATTCAAGAATTGGCGACTGGCTTTCAAAACGTAAGCAACGTGTAGTAATCAATGGTGAGAAATCAGATTGGTTAGATGTTACTAGTGGGGTGCCTCAGGGCTCGGTCTTGGGTCCAATTCATTTCCTGATATGTATCAATGATTTAGACTGCGGACTCGTATCTAAAACATCGAAATTTGATGATGACACCAAATTAGGCGGTAAAGCATATACTGGAGAAGACTGTGAACTCATACAACGTGTTCTAGACAAAACTATCGGATTGGAGCGACAAATGGCTATTGAAATCTAACTCCGATAAATGTAAAGCAATGCATATAGGTAACGAAAACCTCAAATATAACTAACAGATGCAAAATAAGTCGTTAACTGAAGTACAGCAAGAAAAGGATATATATATATATATATATATATATATATATATATATATATATATATATATATATATATATATTATATATATATATATATATATATATATATATATATATATATATATGTCATCCTTAGTAATGATCTTAAGACTAGTACGCATATATACATTACATTAGGCCGTTGTACATTAGGCCGCACTTAGAATATGCCGGTCAATCCTGGTCGCCTTGTTTCGTAAAAGATGAAGCCAAATCAGAATAAGTTCAAAGAAGAGCGACCAAACTGAATCCATCTCTGCGAAATTCACCTTCGGAGAGAGGCTGCGAAAGCTTAATATGTTTTCCTTAAAGAATCGTAGGATCCGTCGGGACTTGATATAAACTTCCAAGATCCTTAAAGGATTTGATACAATTAACCAACTTAACTTATTCGAGCTATTTCATCAAGTGCCAGCAAGAAACAATGGTTTAAAACTGAATAGTCAGCGTTTCATCACAGATCTCCGAATGAATTATTTCAATGTTAGAGTTGTCAATCGGTGGAACAAATTACCAGCAAATGTTGTCGAAGCTAGAAAACAATATTGTCTACATTTAAAAATAGACTAGATGCTTACTGTAAAGTAAATGGGATTTGATGCTGCTCAGTGAGTTATATCATTAATATAATGTCCCCCGATTGATTAGTGTTAATAGTAGTATTAGTTAGCATACTTACTTTCCCTCACTCTTTACTCTGAAACTTCCATGTTCCTATCTTACTTAGGGGCATGGTATCCTTTTCTCACTGTTCACATGTAGTTTGATAGTTAGTAGTGTGTAGTTCAGCAGATACCCTCGGTTTAGAACAATTGGTCTCTTGGTATCTGTTCTTCATATGTATTCCTATGTTTTCCTATGTATTCCTCCTCCTCCTTCTTCTTCACTTTTTCCTCCTACCACTCTATCACTAAATGCATAGTTTTATACATAGGCATATCAACAATCGTGTTAGTTAGGTAGTGAAGATATTTGAGCGAAAAAAAATCAAAATTTCAATATCATGTGACTTAAAATTGACCCAGCAATACTGAGGTGGTTATTAAAATTGGTGACCAATTTTTTTTTTTTTTTTACGTTGTAGCTTATAGCGCCTGTAGGCATATGGACAGTCTTGGTGTTGCTCGATCTCGCCCGATGGTGGCGCAGGCTGGACTTTTATAGTGACACCTGTGGTCTTAGGTGAAGATTCCATTTTCTGTGATGTTTAGATCTTCAGTTAAGGCGCATGCAGCCCCTAGAGTCCACCGTCACACTCGCAATCGGCAGACAGGTATATGCTGCTTGTGGGTTGCTTCGGCCACTCGACAATGGCTTTTGATAGTTGCTTCTTGATGAGACTTGAACTCGGGACCTTCTGCTCCCCTACCAGGCTCTTGAAAGAGTTGCCCCCGGCAGGATTCGAAATCGGGATATTGAGTTCAGCACTCCAAGACGCTAACCACTCGGCCACCGCCTCCCCCAAATTGATAGGATTCACTGACAGAACCTTTTAATGCTAGATTTAAAAAAAATATTCATATGGTGTTTCATTCACTTTTACGCCCACATTGTGAATACAGTACACAGTTATGGTAAATATGTTGCAACAAGGACAGAATGTTGAGTACAATGTTGAATAACAAAAACTATTCATAGATTAAGAAATGTCATACAAAGAACGAATCAACTTGTATGGTTTATCCATACAAAGACTGTGAGGTGAGTTAGAAATCAAAAAGAGTCAAATGAAATCAAAGATTTGACATTGACGTAAAAGACAATTTCACAGTCGACCGCTCAAACGTCACCAAGAATAACAGATTTACGCTTGTCGGCAAACGGTTCAAATCAAATGAAGCAAAAACACTTTCCTTAAATCGCTGTGCCAACATTTGAAATAGTCATCCCGCGCATGATGTTAACGGTAATACGGTGAAAACAATTGAAAAAAAGCAGCAGATGAATACTTCGCATATAATCCTCAATTAATCCCCGTACACCAGCCATTGTTAAAGTTATCGATATTATAAATTTATATTTGTATCCAACTTCACTAAATTTGTAACACAATCTTGCCTTCACCTTTACTCTCCTGCTTCCTCAACTGGTAAATTAGGTAATTTAATTCCTGCAACATCCACAAACAGCCTTGTCACGACCACATGATGTTTTCTTTTTATTGGTATTTCTGTACTTATATTTCTTTACTATTATTTATTAACCCCTTTGTATTTCTTTATCAGCTTTCCTGTGCACACTTCATGAGATCTTGGAACTTTCATTCTACATAAATCTTATAGTGTGTGTGTGTGTGTGTGTGTGTATTCATCTAGTTGTATTCATCTAGTTGTATTTTACAGGGCCTGAGCAACGCTCGTTTGGTCCCGTCTCCATATCAACATTTTTATCATTCATCCTTAGTGCTTTATGTTGGACGAAGCCACCACCCCGAGAGGCGGGTCACAAACCCCCGGCTAACACCCGGTATCCATTCACTGCTGGGTGGACAGGGGCTCGGGTTTTAAGGAAATAGCCCATCTGTTTCCGCTCCGCCCGGGGATCGAACCCGGGACTTCTCGGTTGTGAACTGAGCGTGCTACCCCTACACTACGGAGTACCCAACGTACACTACGTACGTACTGGAGTACACTACGGAGTACCCGGAGTGTGTGTGTGTGTGTGTGTGTGTGTGTGTGTGTGTGTGTGTGTGTGTGTGTGTGTGTGTGTGTGTGTGTGTGTGTGTGTGTGTGTGTGTGTGTGTGTGTGTGTGTGTGTGTGTGTGTACACTGTATTCATCTATTGATCCAGTTCATCTACTTGTGTTTTACAGGGCCTGAGCTACACTCGTATGGCCCCGTTTCCATATCTACATTTTATCATTCATCCTTAGTCCTTAGTGTTAGTAGAAATCATCACCCCAGGAGGCGGGACACAAACCCCGGCTAACACCCGGTACCGATTCCCTGCTGGGTGGACAGGGGCTAGGGTTTTAAGGGTACCGCCCATCATTCTCATCAACAGGAACTACCACGTGTAGGCCTCGCGGCCTCTTGTAGCTTCCTTATTTTCTTATGTTCTTATGTTCTTCTCCGCTCCACCCGGGTATCGATCCCGGGACTTCTCGGTTGTGAACTCGGTATTATTCTTTTTTGAGATATTAACTGTTCTATAATCTCATCATACAATAACACTCATTGCTTCAGTTGCATCAGCACCATTTTTCAATTCAACTGGGGCCACTTGGTCTTCGTAATTATTTGTAAACAACAGCTGACATTGTTCCGTCAACACTCCAGACTTTAAACCAAACTTAATCTTTGATCCTGTGTGTGTTTTTCATTATAGTTGAGAATAAATTATGGTCATAGTGTATCACGATAATACAAAAAAATAATTACCATAAAGAAAATCAATTGGAGTTACTGAATTTTCAACGAGTTTGTACATTTAACTTTTCTCCACGAAAACGAGCACACGAAGTGAGCAGCTCGCCTGGCTAACACCTTCAGGTATTTAATTTTCGTTACTCTCCTTGATCCCGCCATCCGCCCGGTGCAGTATCATACAACTATAGTCTATTTTATTTAATATGGTCAAAATGCAGTAAGGAGACCACGCCCCCTGCCTTTCTCCCATTGTCTACGGGGCAGCAGATTGGTGCACTCAATGGCCATCATGTGTACAGGTTACTCGTATCATTATCACTACCAAACACACTATCCTCACTACATAATAGCACGTGACCACTGGGAATTTTGACCATATTAAATAAAATAGACTATAGTTGAGAAGTTTGCAGTGCTATCTCAGAACAACTACCACACTATTTCATGGCAGGGGACAGGAACATTAGTTTCCCAATATAGGATTATATTATTGAGTGAGCTTAATGTTAATGATGATTTATAATTTCTGGTGGATGAACACCACTCACTTAGCACAGCCTGAATATCTGCCTCTGGTGTGTGTGTGGACATGGCAGCGGGTCGCCCCTGGTGTGTGTGTGACATGGCAGCGGGTCGCCCCTGGTGTGTGTGTGGCATGGCAGCGGGTCGCCCTGGTGTGTGTGTGACATGGCAGCGGGTCGCCCCTGGTGTGTGTGTGGACATGGCAGCGGGTCGCCCCTGGTGTGTGTGTGGACATGGCAGCGGGTCGCCCCTGGTGTGTGTGTGCATGGCAGCGGGTCGCCCCTGGTGTGTGTGTGGCATGGCAGCGGGTCGCCCCTGGTGTGTGTGTGGCATGGCAGCGGGTCGCCCCTGGTGTGTGTGTGACATGGCAGCGGGTCGCCCCTGGTGTGTGTGTGGCATGGCAGCGGGTCGCCCCTGGTGTGTGTGTGGCATGGCAGCGGGTCGCCCCTGGTGTGTGTGTGCATGGCAGCGGGTCGCCCCTGGTGTGTGTGTGGCATGGCAGCGGGTCGCCCCTGGTGTGTGTGTGGCATGGCAGCGGGTCGCCCCTGGTGTGTGGGGTGCATGGCAGCGGGTCGCCCCTGGTGTGTGTGTGACATGGCAGCGGGTCGCCCCTGGTGTGTGTGTGGCATGGCAGCGGGTCGCCCCTGGTGTGTGTGTGGCATGGCAGCGGGTCGCCGCTGGTCGTGTCTGTGGAATTCAGCGGGGGCCTTGAGAAAGTGGTCCATCTGGCAGCGGTCGCCCTGGTGTGTGTGTGTGGCATAGCAGCGGGTCGCCCCTGGTGTGTGTGTTGGCATGGCAGCGGTCGCCCCTGGTGTGTGTGTGGCATGGCAGCGGGTCGCCCCTGGTGTGTGTGTGGCATGGCAGCGGGTCGCCCCTGGTGTGTGTGTGGCATAGCAGCGGGTCGCCCCTGGTGTGTGTGTGGCATGGCAGCGGGTCGCCCCTGGTGTGTGTGTGGCATGGCAGCGGGTCGCCCCTGGTGTTGTGTGGCATGGCAGCGGGTCGTCCAGGCTTGTCGTGTTTCTTTGAAGAATTACTAAAGGTGGCTTGAAGAAAAGGAGTCCATCATGCAGCTCCTTCACCAGCTGTACTTCATGTGTGTGTGTGGGTGTGTGGTAATTCGTAGAACCATGTGTGTGTATGTATGTATGTGTATGTGTGTACATGTGTGTGTGTATGTGTGTGTGTGTGTGTGTGTGTGTGTGTGTGTGTGTGTGTGTGTGTGTGTGTGTATGTGTGTGTGTGTGTGTGTGTGTTCGTATATGCAACAGGGCACCTCTACTAGGACATCTAGGTCAGGCAGGCAGCAGCTGCCCACATTTTGGGGAGCTGAAGGGCCAAGGATGCCTCTAGCGTGAAGCCAGCGCGCTCCGCCCCCCCCCCCTCCATTGACTCAAAATAGATATCAGCTGATCGGGGTGATACACTCATTTTCGTATTAATCCACGAAAATGCCTGTTTGTTCAGCTCATGGATGTACACAGAGGGATCGTAGGAGTTCTGAAACATTCAATCGGTAATTGTTGTAAGGAAATATCATAGCATAATACAGAAATGGACTTGAATCACGTTGCGAAGAAACTCCCGCAAGGTATTCACCTGAGCTGGTTTACTGATATGGGTGTATATCCAGATGATATGGGTTTCCTTGCTAACGTCTGCTTATGTAATATAGCTTCATTGTGCTATGCAGCAGAGCCTAATTTCTGAATTGGTAAATATTCCGCAGGAGAAGGCGGCTACCAACCGGTCGTGGCAGCGGGGTAATCGCGCATCATCAGATTCGCTTTTTTAACCTAAATAACTCTACAAAACCTAACCCAAACCTATCTTAAACCTAGCTTAACCCAAACACAAGTAAATCTAGCCTAACCAAACCTAAAAGTAACCTAACCTAGCTATTATTATATACATATATAAGTGTTATATTTTTGGTTTCCGCAAGTGAATAACTACTGTTCAATATACTGAGCCGAAGATAATAGAGAAAAAGTAAGCTGAGACCTGTGGAGCAGCCAGCCTACTCCTGCGGAATATTTATCTCAGAATTAATGAAATTTGCATGGCCAATTTTATATCAACTGTTATAAAGTTATTTTATAGTTTGCATAATACGAAGAATTGGCTTAAATGATCATTGAGTTGATGGTTAGCGTGGTGTTTTGTGTGGCACTGTGAATGCCGTAGATGTGTTAGTAAATGTTTGTAAAATGCTGCTGGTTATTGTATAGCTCAATTATTTCCTTATCTTGCATGAACCACCAACTTCATCTTGTCCACTGGTTACTCTATCCTGAGTGATGGTCATGTTTTGTATATACTGTGGTTTTTGGTATTTTTGTGTACAGATTTATCAGCATGTTATGGAATTTGTTAAATTAGCCGATTGTGCTAATTGTTCTTTACGGTCTGGTTGTGATTCTAATGGTAATTATCATGTCAGTGTGGTAGTTGCTCTCAGGAAAGGTGCCACTATGCAGGTAGACCGTACACTGAAAATGTGATGAAAAAAAAGTAGCTAGAGGTCGCCAGGATCT
>JACEEZ010017228.1:172500-200000 GCA_016584305.1 Chionoecetes opilio
CCAATGACTGATGTACAAGCTCGTGGCGTCACATTGGGGGTGGAGCCTACGTGATCACTGGGCTATAATCTGTATATTATATCTTGATTAGACCTATTACATTTTTTAATTTAACCAAACCTAACCCAACCTAACCTATTCTAGACTTTATAAAGGATGTTGAATAAAACACAGGCTATAACCCAGCAATCACTTAATTAAAGTAATCGTCCAGACCATTTCATCATTCCTGGTTTTATGTAGTTAATTTTAGGCCCATTATCGAGTATATCAATAATATGTAGTCACTTTTTGCATCCAATCAAGCGTTTATAAATATTCCGTAATAAAAATCTGTAAATTCCCCAAACTTCCAAAATTATCCTGGTAACTAGCAGACGTCGCACCATGCCTCGATGACGTAATGGTAGGCGGGAGCGACAAGATCCCGCCGAACATAAGAACGTAAACACAGGAATAAAACATAACTTATAGAGTTTTGGGTATTTCTGATCGATTTTTTTTTTAAATATGGGACATACATGTATCATTTATGGATGCAACAAGAAAGCTGTACCTTTCCAGAGAAGTTTGTAAACGTATCCGACCAATAGGACCACGAAAAATGTGTAGGTTGGTGCGTCGGACGAGGGCAGATTGGAATGGGGAGCCATCGCAGTGGGTGAAGGTGGGAAACGGGGGTGGGTGCTGGTGATGGAGGAACGGGGATGGGTGTTGGTAGTTGGGAAACGGGGATGGGAGCTGGCGGTGGGGAAAGGGGATGGGTGTTGGTTGTGGGGAAACGGGTATAGGTGTTGGTGGTGGGGAAAGGGGATGGGTGTTGGTGGTGAGGAAAGAAGATGGGAGTTGGTGATGAAGAAACTGGGATGGGTGTTGGTGTTACGGAAACGGGGAAGGTTATTAATGGTGGGGAAACGGAGGTGGGTGTTGGTGGTTGGGAAAATGGGGATGGGTATTGCTGGTGGGGGAAGGGGATAGGTGCTGGTGGTGGGAAACGAAGATGGGTGTTGGTGGTGGGGGAAGGGGATGGGTGTTGGTGGTGGGGGAAGGGGATGGGTGTTGGTGGTGGGGAAACGAGGATGGGTGTTGGTGGTGGGGATACGGGGATGGGTGTTGTTGGTGGGGGAAGGGGATGGGTGTTGGTGGTGGGGGAAGGGGATGGGTGTTGGTGGTGGGGGAAGGAAGAGGATGGGTGTTAGTGGTGAGGAAACGAGAGTGGGTGTTGGTGGTGAAGAAACGAGGGTGGGTGTTGGTAATAGGGGAAGGGGATGGATGTTGGTGGTGGAGAAACGGGGATGGATGTTGGTGGTGGGGGAAGGGGATGGGTGTTGGTGGTGTGGGAAGGGGATGGGTGTTGGTGGTGGGGAAAGAGGATGGGTATTGATGGTAGGGAAAGGAGATGGGTGCTGCTGATGGAGAAACGGAGATGGATGTTGATGGTGGGGAAACGAGGGTGGGTGTTGGTGGTGGGGGAAGGGGATGGGTGTGGGTGGTGGGGGAAGGGGATAGGTGTTTGTAGTAGGGGAACGGGGATGGGTGTTGGTGGTGAGGAAGGGGATGGGGGTTTGTGGTGGGGGAAGAGAATGGGTGTTGGTAGTGAGAGAAGGGGATGGGTGTTGGTGGAGGCGGAAGTGGATGAGTGTTGGGTGTTGGTTGTGGGGAAACGGGGATGGATGTTGGTGGTGGGGGAAGAGGATAGGTGTTGGTGGTGGGTAAACGGGGATGGGTGTTGGTCACATAACGGTGGATGGATGTTGGTTAGATCGACAGGTGTCACAAATGCAGACGTTTGTTATTTACATGTTACCGCTTCCCGTGACGTCATCAGCAATAATCGCGCGGTGGCTGGAACGAAGAAAGTTTATTTTCCCCGCATTTTACAAATGTCGTGTTGAAACGGAAATAAGGCGTTGAAATAGTTTTTTTTTGGTGGATTAGGTGTTTTGAATGAACATTCAACATATCGCTGCAAAGAAAAAATGGGTCTGGACGATTACTTTTAAGCCCCACCCCCATGTGACGTCACAAGCTTGGACAACGGTGATTGGCTAGAGACATCCTCCATACCACATACTATTCCCGAAAACGGCAATATGCGGGCGGGACCAGTTAACTCACGTTCTGTCTGTTGCTGTTTCTACTTCTGTTGCACCCGTCAGGGTGGCTCGGTTGGTAGAGCTGCGGGCTCGCGTGTGCAGCGTCCCTGCGCATTCGGTCAGCGGTTCAAGCCCACCAGGTTCGTCCTGACGTGGCGGCCCTTTGTATAGTCAATAACCTTGTAGTTGGTACTTGCAAAGTGTCTAGATAGGATCAAAGTATCTTACTTCTGTTGCACTGTAATAACGAAACTCACAACACCGATACCCGAAGCACCAGTACTGAAGCAGCGATGGCAGATAGCTAAGTGGAAGACTATACAGCCGAATGAAAATAACAAATATCGGATAAGTGGAACACCGAGGCCGAATGAAAAGAACAATGATGAATGGAAAAATGGAACACGAGACTTGAATGAGAACAATACCGAACAAAAAACAAACACTACTGCCGGAGGAAGGATAACAATGGCATATAAAAGAATCACCAATGCCAGATAGATGAATCACGACAGGAATACACAGCCCACACACACGAGCCCAACGAGTTAATAGCCGGATAAACGGAACACTAATGAAAGCTTAAGTGGGTTACATGCCCAGTAAATGAGGCACTGCTGGGATAAAAGGAACGATTACCCGATAAGCGAGACACCGGTGTCGGATAAACGGGACAATAATTACAGATAAGTGAAGCATAAAACGAAACAACCAAAGCACAATTTGGATAAAGCCAAGAACAAGCCGGAAAAACGAAGCATAACTCGAGTACTAGACGGACGGACCACTCACTTCGGATAAATAATACTGATTTTGGATAAGAGAACCTCTGTGGCCGGATGCACGCGTAGAACTGGCTAAGCAAACACAATGAAGAGGAGAGGAGGAGTAGAAGGAAGAGGAAGAGGAGGAAGAACAGCTGATTCCAATGTCAAGGAGAAAACCCGGAAGGATGAAATTACCAAGTTGATTCACCCCCTGCCTCCTATCCCCTCCCTCTCTCCCCTTACCTCCCTCACCCTTCCCAATCCTGCCATTTTTTATCTCCCCCTACCTCCCTCCCTCCCCACCTCTCGTTCCCTCTAGCCAGAATTACGAGCTTCCCTTCTTAGCTCCCCTCCACCTTCCTCCTCCTTCGGAATGGAGATCGCGGGCTGGTCAATACGCAAAAGTCACCCAAAACAATGACTCACCGTCCCTCGTGCTCCCCGCCCTAATGCGTGACTCAAGGGTTGAGGGAGAGGGGGGAGGGAATAAATAGCGCAAAGGGGGGAGGATATACTCACACCTTTACCTCCCTTTCCCCTTTCCTTCTCTTGCTTTCCCCCTCTCTTGGAAGCCCTGAATCATTGGGGTCAGCAAACTATTATAGCCCGTTTCCTATACACGATATCTGACACACACACACACACATATATATATATATATATATATATATATATATATATATATATATATATATATATATATATATATATATATATATATATATATTTTCTTCTTCTTTTATCCACAGAAATTGAATTTGGACTTTATGTTGTCAGAATTTTCACTTTTCAGCGTTCAGCACGGAGGTATTTTCGTTTTTTTGGGGGGAGGGAGGGGGGACGTGCGCGTGGGGTGGTGGGGCATTACTTCGGTGGAATTTTAATGTTTTACGTCAATACGAGGAAGAGGAGGACTGCGGCGGCGGTGAGATCTTGGTGGCCCGGTGGAGAGGGTGGTGGGTGTGGTGGTAGTTGTAGTGGTAGTGATAATGGTAGTGGTAGTGGTAGTGGTGGTGGTGGTTCTACTTCCGGGAAAGAGAGGAGACTCAGAGACACCGAAATAAAGGGATATGTGTGATGGTGATGAATGGTGGTAATGACAATGGCGTTAGTGATGATGACGATGATGGCTGTGGTGGTGGTGCAAATGATGGTGGTGATGATGGGATGATGATGAGATGAGGATAAAACATCAGTAATAACTATAACTAATATTGATGAAAAAAGAAGCAATAATAGTATTAATGATAATGATAATAGTAAAAATTATACTAATGCTTATAATAATAATGATAATGATAACAATAATAATAAATAATAATAATAATAATCATAACTAATGATAAAAACAATAACACCATCACACACTCAAATAATAAATCCATAACAATGAAATACTCAGAATAATAATAAATCATGACAACAACAAACATGAAAATGATAAAAGCATCAATAACAATAAAGAATAACAACAAAGGCTAAATTCCGGTCACATAAATATTTTCGCACACACACACACACACACACACACACACACACACACACACACACACACATCCACACACACACACACACACACACACACACACACACACACACACCACACACACACACACACACACACACACACACACACACACACACACACACACACAACACACACACACACACACACAAACACACACACACACACATAAACACACCCACACACACACACACACACCACACAAACACACCCACACACACACACACACACACACACACACACACCCACCACACACACACACACACACAAACACACACACACACAAATAAACAAAAAAAAGTTACCACATTAATGGGAAACAAATATATGAAGTGAAAATCATCACCACAGATCATCACCACAACGAGGGGAGGGTCATAAGTAATCACCAATATGGCAACAAACTACCATGACACCACAAAAGTCATCACCAGTCATCACAGATCATCACAAATAGTAGTCATCACCGTTATCAAGGCATCACTACGACTCATAAGTCATCATTAAAAAAGTAATCACCAGTCACAGCTTGCAAGTCATAGTAAGTTTTCACCATTCACCAGCATTTTTCACTACACGTCACCACCAGTCAGCACCTCGCTTTACATCACCATTACTGGCAACTCTTTCACCATCATAATTCGACACCTCGATATTAAATCATTCGAAATAATCTACTAATACAAAACCATAATTATCAGCATTATCATCATTGTTATTATTACTATCATTGTTATTATCTTTAACGTTATTATTATTATAATTATCATCATATTACTATTATCATCATTATCATTATTATCATTATAAAATTGATATCAGTATCAGTATCATTACTATCATTACAATGTTCTAACTTCAGTACAAAAGCGAGATCATCATCATCACCATCACCACTATCAACATTTTATTATAATTACCATTACCACCATCACCACCACAGATTCCTCCGCAACCATGCTTACAGTGTCACTACCATAATTACATCATCATCACCACCATCATCACCACCACATACAACTTAGCAGCTATCACTATCACCACCATCACCATTACATGATTATCAAAGGGCCTATTACACTTTGGAGAGAGACAAGAAAGAGAGAGAAAAAAAGATAAAGACAGAAAAAAAGTTAATGTGTGTGATAGGCAATTAACTTTGAGTAATTCCAGCCTTGTTACTAACATAAGCATAGTTTACCATTAGCACAATAAAACCACATTGACACTACTTCATCACCACAACACTACAATAGCACCACTTCACCACCACAACACTACAATAAAACCACTTCACACCACAACACTACAATAAAACCACTTCACCACCACAACACTACAATAAAACCACTTCATCACCACAATACTACAATAACACCACTTCACCACCACAACACTACAATAAAACCACTTCATCACCACAACACTACAATAAAACCACTTCACCACCACAACACTACAATAAAACCACTTCACCACCACAACACTACAATAAAACCACTTCACCACCACAACACTACAATAACACCACTTCACCACAACACTACAATAAGACCACTTCATCACCACAACACTACAATAACACCACTTCACCACCACAACACTACAATAAAACCACTTCATCACCACAACACTACAATAAGACCACTTCACCACCACAACACTACAATAAAACCACTTCACCACCACAACACTACAATAAGACCACTTCACCACAACAACACTACAATAAAACCACTTCACCACCACAACACTACAATAAACCACTTCACCACCACAACACTACAATAAGACCACTTCACCACCACAACACTACAATAAGACCACTTCACCACCACAACACTACAATAAAACCACTTCATCACCACAACACTACAATAAAACCACTTCACCACCACAACACTACAATAAGACCACTTCACCACCACAACACTACAATAAAACCACTTCACCACCACAACACTACAATAAGAACCACTTCCCACCACAACACTACAATAAAACCACTTCACCACCACAACACTACAATAACACCACTTCACCACCACAACACTACAATAAAACCACTTCATCACCACAACACTACAATAACACCACTTCACCACCACAACACTACAATAACACCACTTCACCACCACAACACTACAATAACACCACTTCACCACCACAACACTACAATAATACCACTTCACCACCACAACACTACAATAAGACCACTTCACCACCACAACACTACAATAAAACCACTTCACCACCACAACACTACAATAAAACCACTTCACCACCACAACACTACAATAAGACCACTTCACCACCACAACACTACAATAACACCACTTCACACCACAACACTACAATAACACCACTTCACCACCACAACACTACAATAACACCACTTCACCACCACAACGCACCTCATCACCACAACACAACAATCATCACTACAACACCATCATAATCAACACCACAGAATCAAGAAAACATCACCACACACTTATCATCGTCACTATCACCACTACATCAACACCATTCTAACCACAAGTTTCACACCACAAAGATCACTACCACAAAACCATCACCATCACCCATCACCACACACTTGATCTTTTCCTTATCTTTTTTTTTTCTTTTCATATCAAATAAAAAAATTCACTTTATAAACATAGCAAAAATAACCTTTATCTTCTTACTTCCCTAGACGCAGCACACCATATATCACTGATCACAGGTATGATAGACAGGTGTTCTTCGCTACTAGTCGTATACAGGTAACACAAGTAATATATGTATACAGCACCTGAGTGGCAAAGGGTTACGGTGGGTAGAAAGAACTGCGCAATACCCGGCGACGAGGCCCACAGATACACGGCTGCACGGACAGAGGTTTTTAAAGAGCATGGTTGAGCAGGTAACTAAATGTATTATGAAATGTTGATGGGTTTTTTTACGTGTTTTTCTGTGTATGTCTCTCTCTCTCTTTTTTTTTTTTTTCTCTCTCTCTCTCTCTCTCTCTCTCTCTCTCTCTCTCTTAATATGGACTTAGACTGAATCTTATTGTCGATTTGTGAACTGAGAAAGGACCGACCGAGACTTTGCCTGACTGATCATAGAGATAGATGACTAGTTACAGAAGATGAATATTGTTGGATTAAAGGACTGACTGAGAGGTTCACTAACTGACTGACTGACTGACTGACTGGAATGAAGCTTCAATTACAAAGCATACTAGTTGACTGAAAATACTAATTGTAGATCTGACTGTGGAGCTTACTTTGAGGAAAAAAGCTATTTGATTGACTAACTGACTGACTGCCTATTTGATCTGCTGACAAACTGACTGATTGAATGACTTATTTACTTACTGACTAAATTATAATCTTAAAAAATGATAACTAGTAGAAAATAACAAAGAAAAGGTATTGCAGAACACACACACACACATACACACACACACACACACAAACACACCTACCACCCACCCACCCACCACACACACACAAACACACCTACCCACCCACACACACACACACACACACAAACACACCTACCCACCCACCCACCCACACACACACACACACACACACATACACACACAAACACACCTACCCACCCACACACACACACACACACACACACACACACACAACAAACCCACCCACCCACACACACCACACACACACACGCATACACACACACACATGCAAACGCACACAGGTGACTAAGCTATGTCTTCATATATCGATAGCGAAATCTGAGAACCTCACCAAGGGTCCCGAGTCACCAGAAATTGATGTATAGAAGTAAACAAAGTCTGCGAAGTCTGCGAAGTGGGGTGAAGAGGGCGCAGCAGGGGTGAGGGTGTAGCAGGGGTGAGGGTGCAGCAGGGGTGAGGGTGCAGCAGGGGTGTGGGTGCAGCAGGGGTGAGGGTGCAGCAGGGGTGAGGGTGGTGGGTAAGGGCGAAAGGGAGTTAGGTGCTGGATAGTTAACGAGAGATAAGGGAATGCAAAGTGTGTGGTAGAAAATATCAGGATAAGGGAATGCCAAATAAGAAAAAGTATCAGGCATTGGAATTGAATTGAGTCACATACGTAATGTTGAAATCACACACACACAACACACACACACACACACACACACACATACACACACACACACACTTTCTTAAAAGAAAGACTGGATAACTGTAGATACAGAGACGGGACCACACGAGTGTACCTCAGGTCCTATAAAACATAACTAGGTAAATACACCTTGGTAAATACACACACACACACACACACACACAAACACGAAGTCATACCTCCATATTCTGCATTTTAATATATTGCATGTATCTACCCATTTATCTCTTCATTCACCTATATCTATCTATCTCTATCCCTTTGTGTGTATGTTTTAATCTTGTTCATATCCGTGTCCCTGTCTATATTCTGTCAGTCTGTACTTTCAAATCTCTCGCTGTCTGTCAGCTAAGACAATCCTCCTACGCTTATTGAACTCTCCTTTCTTTACTTCTTCTTAGATAGGCAAAAACAAAAAGAATACACCATTTATTCACGGTGTACTAGGTATTCACGGTGTACTAGGTATTCACGGTGTACTAGGTATTCACGGTGTACTAGGTATTCACGGTGCACTAGGTATTCACGGTGTACTAGGTATTCACGGTGTACTAGGTATTCACGGTGTACTAGGTATTCACGGTGTACTAGGTATTCACGGTGTACTAGGTATTCACGGTGTACTAGGTATTCACGGTGTACTAGGTATTCACGGTGTACTAGGTATTCACGGTGTACTAGGTATTCACATTTTTTTCAGAGTAGAATTTTCGTAATTGTTCCCGTATTTCATTTCTTATTTTGTTTGTCATTACAATACATTTTGATCACCTTTAAGCGCATCGAGTCTATTACATTGAATTTAGTTTTTTTTTTAAATTTTATTTCAACCTTAACGAATTTATGACATACGTTTCCATATAGAAAAATCAATTGCAAAGAAAAATTGACAAAATGACTTGTATACTTTTTGAAACAATTCAGATATATAATTTTATATTTTTACTTTGATATTTACTTATGAAAGTATTATTCTTTTTATCTCTATCTCCAAAGCAACCTTTTTTTTCTTATTTTGAAATATTGTATATTCGGCCGTCACCGTGGCAGCCTGTCAGCCCTTGTCAGCCTCGCACATCATCACTTTGCATCCTTTATCAATCTATTTCTCTCTATAGTTTTTTTTTGTCCCTGTTGTGTTTATTCTTACTTATTTAAATATTATATTCTTCTATCTTTGAGCAGCATCAAATATTTCACAAAGGTGGAAGGTTATGTGTGTGTGTGTGTGTGTGTGTGTGTGTGTGTGTGTGTGTGTGTGTGTGTGTGTGTGTGTGTGTGTTGTGTGTGTGTGTGTGTGTGTGCGCGTGTGTGTGTGTGTGTGCTGTGTGTGGGTGTGTGTGTGTATATGTGTGTGTGTCCGTTTGTATAACTTATGTATCACTCATGAACAATAATAATATAACAACAATAATAACAATAATAGTAATAATAATAGTAATAATTATAATAATAGTAATAATAATAATAACACTATAAATAATAATGATAGTAATAATGATAGTATTGAATGATAATAATATTGAAGACCACGGTTTAAATTTTCCTTTTCTACATAATCACAACTACTGATACACGCAACAATTCTTTTTCTCTTTTCTGTATGTCTGTGTGTGTGTGTGTACAAACTGTACATGTATATTTTCGACTGTGTGTGTGTGTGTGTGTGTGTGTGTGTGTGTGTGTGGTGTGTGTACAAACTGTACATGTATATTTTCGACTGTGTGTGTGTGTGTGTGTGTGTGTGTGTGTGTGTGTGTGTAGCAAAATCTCAACACACACACACACACACACACACATACGTCACACACACATACACACAGACACACACACCAGGGCTATTCTAGATCCCGAGACCTTTTAACACCTTGCTTTATCCCTGGTGCTTTCCTTCCTCCGTCCTTGCCTTCCTCTATACTGAATTCCTTGCTTCCCTCCATTGCACACTCCCTGCCTGCCTGGCTGCCCTGAATTCCTGGCTCTCCTGCTTAGCGGAAGAATGGAGGGAGATGAGGCATACGAAAGGAATGGATAAAATACCATTGCAAGCAAGAAGAGAGAGAGAGAGAGAGAGAGAGAGAGAGAGAGAGAGAAGAGAGAGAGAGAGAGAGAGAGAGAGAGAAGAGAGAGAGAGAGAGAGAGAGAGAGAGAGAGAGAGAGAGAGAGAGAGAGAGAGAGAGAGAGAGAGAGAGAGAGAGAGAGAGAGAGAGAGAGAGAGAGAGAGAGAGAGAGAGAGAGAGAGAGAGAGAGAGAGAGAGAGGAGAGAAGAGGAGAGAGAGAGAGAGAGGAGAGAGAGAGAGAGAGAGAGAAAGGAGAGAGAGAGAGAGAGAGAGAGAGAGAGAGAGAGAGAGACTGTATTGATTTCATTTAGCACAAGAGACGGTGACTCTGGCCACTGCTTCTCTCCCTTCCCTCACTGCTTCTGCTTCTACTTCGCAATAAAATATTTCCCTCCCTCCCTCGTCGCCTCCCTCAGGCAGGCGCTGCAGGCCTGTGGGTGCCCGGGGACAGCTGGCTGCGCTGGTGTAAAAGCTGGAAATCAATGGTGTGGTCCGAACGGTATGAGGCCTCATGCCTGCCTGCCTGCCTGCCCAGTTCCTTCCTCCTGCTCCTCCTGCTGCAGCTCCTGCTGACTTCATTCTCTCCCTACGTCTACCTCTGCTCCTCGTTCACCTGTACTGCCCTCATCCTCTGCCGTATCACATGTATGTTTTGATTCATTCAACTTTCATTTTCTTCCATTGACTGTTGTTTTTTTTCCTCTTCCTCCTCCTCCTTCTCCTCCTCTTCCCCCTATTCCTTCTTCCTTCACCAGCACAGTAAGAACATGGAGGCCCAGGGTATACAGTTCCCTGGGGTTGATTGCAGCCCCATATGCCCCTCCCGAGAGCATAGCTCCTTCCCACACCATCCCCGCCGCTGGAGTGTGAGGGCGAGACGGGGTGGATCCTGGGGTGTCCCTCAGGGTATCTCAGGCCACCCCAGAGCGCCCTCACGACCCTTGGGCGGCCAACATGTCAGGGCAGTACTCACTGTATGTTCCGGTAGGGTTCATATGGACCGAAGTAGAGCGAAATTTTGAAGGATGTTGTAGCCGGCGAGGATCACCACAAATACAACACACACAGTAGTGAATCACTGGGAGAGCTCGCCGTGCGCGCCTCTCCGCTCGTCACAAGACAGGCCTTTTCGCCGAGGTCCTCATCGGCTCCACACTCCAACACTCCACAACACTCACTGCTCTGCCCCTCAACTCCCGCCCCGCCGCGCTTCCTTGCACTAGGGGGATCCTCGACGCACTCGGCGGGCAGCTAACACACTCCTCGGCGCATTTATACCCGCCTCAGGTCGACCACAACGCACTGCAGTCCAACACACTCAGTTATGGCGACTCCCTCATCCTCTCGCCTGGCACAGAGGGCTCTGCTGTCGCCTCTCCACACCCGCCATCTTGAAAGTTGGCAATCAATAATGCGCACTCCGCCCTAAACTCGCTTGCGACGCAGCCCGTCACTTCAGCGCGCACTTTAAAGTTCGCTTAAAAATTTATGCAAGGGCCTCACTCCCCCCTCCCTTCTCTTCCTCCTGCCCTGCCCCCTAACCGACCCCTCTCCACCAAGGTGACGTCGGCGTGTATGATGAGCATTGGAGGTCAACTGATGACGACATGGGAATAAGGTCAACTAAGATGTCTTTTCATATATCTTATCTTCCTCCTTCGCCTATTCTTCTTCTTATTAAAGCTTTCCTCCTCGTCCTCGTCCTCGTCCTCGTCCTCGTCCTCGTCCTCGTCCTCGTCCTCGTCCTCGTCCTCGTCCTCGTCCTCGTCCTCGTCCTCGTCCTCGTCCTCGTCCTCTTCCTCTTCCTCTTCCTCTTCCTCTTCCTCTTCCTCCTCCTCCTCCTCCTCCTCCTCCTCCTCCTCCTCTCACCTCTTCGTTCACTTAAATCTTTTTCCTCCCCCTCCATTTCGTTTTTCTAAATCCTCCTCCTCCTCCTCCTCCTCCTCCTCCTCCTCCTCCTTACTTTACTTTTGTCTCAGCCATTTCTTTCCGGGTATGCATAATCTCTGTCCTTTCGCGTTTTCTTCTTCCTCCTTCTCCTTGGGCCTACCTTACTTTTTTTAGTTTTATAACTTTCTAGAGTTCGAAAGACTACTATGCGATACGTAAAAGTTGATAAAGAAAAGTAAAAAAGATCTTGAATTATATATTGCAAGTATCAGTAAATCGAACCCCCCGAAAACAAATTTGTTGCGTGCGTAATCAATCAATCATTGGGGGCATACGCCGGGGGGCGCGTCGCCTCGCCCACCCTACGACGCCACTCCCGGGGGTCACCACGCGCGAGTTCCCATGCAGGCTCCTTTCCCATACCAAGCAGCTCTCGACAAGAAACATCGACTTGCCCCAGCCACGAGCCTTGTGGGCACCCCCTTGGCCTCCTCCACGCCGGATTGTCTCTTACAGATACAACACGATGGGAAGGATCGGTTTCAGGGTAGCGTGCCACATGCCCATATAGCCGAAGTTGGCGCTGACGGACTATGCAGGTAATAGGCCTCGATTCAGTCTCACGGTGCAATCGCTGATTTGACACGTAATCATCCCAGCGATACCCCATGATTCTGCGAAGACACTTATTACCAAAGGCATTGATTCGTCTCTTCAAGTCACTATTTAGTGTCCATGTCTCACAACCATAGAGTAAGACAGGGATCACAAGCGACTTGAAGATCCGGATCTTTGTCCTTCTGCACAGGTACCGACAATGCCAAATACTCCCGCTGAGCGAGTCCATAACACCGTGGGCTATGCCAATCCGCCGTAAGACTTCTTGACGTGACCCGCCGTCATTATGGACTGCGCTACCAAGGTATGTAAAACTTTCCAAGATCTCAATGTCCTCGCCACACGCATGAACAGACTGTACTGCTTCATCTAGTAAGTCTCCAAACACCTGGACCTTGGTCTTGAGCCAGGAGACCTCAAGTCCCAAAAGCTTTGCCTCCTCGTGCAGCGCCTCGAGAGCCACCACCAGGACCTCCAGCGACTCAGCAAACAGTCGCGTAAGAAGAAAGTTATCACAGCGAACATAGGTAAATTTTCCCTTTAAACGGTAAACATACTAACAATGAAATCGAGATGGCTGAGGTATTAAATGATTACTTTGCTTCTGCTTTTACAATTGAAGATGTAAATGAATTAGAAGAAATGGACTGCTATCAAAGTAACGTAATTTCATTGAGAAACTTGGGGGGGGGGGGGGGGGCACTCAGTAGAGCGCATACCTCCGCCCGAATATTTCATCAATTGGTTGCCATGGCAACAGTTGTGATTCGATTTCATCCAAAATTAAATAATTTCTTCCTTATACCAAATAGACTTGGTATACCAAGTTTGGTCCAAATCTATTCGTAACTTTTTGAGAAATCCTGTACACTAACAAACAAACAAACAAACAAACAAACAAACAGACAGACAGATTGGGGTGAAAACATAACCTCCCTCCAACTTCGTTGGCGGAGGTAGTTACGAATTTCTTGAGGACATGATAATTAAAACAATCTCTCTCTCTCTCTCTCTCTCTCTCTCTCTCTCTCTCTCTCTCTCTCTCTCTCTCTCTCTCTTCTCTCTCTCTCTCTCTCTCTCTCTCTCTCTGTATATATATATATATACTCAATGTTCAACAAATTCCCCGGCCCATACTTTATTGCACTGCGAGTTTTAAAGCGAGTGAAGTACCAGACTTGTAAACATCTTACAAGACTTTTTAACAAATTCCTAAATTCCTGTTGATTAGAGTTCCTTACGATTAAAACTTGCAAATGTTACTCCAATACAGAAAACATGTGATTTGACTCAATCGAACCGCTCTAGATCGATCAGCCTCACATCCGTATAGTCTGTAAATTAATGGAAACTATAATATGAGACAAGGTGATACATTTCTTAGAAGAAAATAATCAGATCAAAAACTCCCAGCACGGCTTTTGTAATAAACGTTCTTGCCTCATATATTTGCTTGACTTTTTACAATGACGTATACAGCACGTTTGACGAGACGAAAAAAGTAAATGTGATTTATCTTGACTTTCAAAAAGCGTTTGACAAAGTCCGCCATAAACGTTTACTTAAAAAATTAAAGCTGCACAACATAACTGGAAATATCTTCCATTGGTTTGAAGACTGGCTTTCTGATAGAAAGCAGCGCGTCGTAATTAATGGAAAAACATCAAGCAAACGAGACGTTATAAGTGATGTACCGCATGGGTCCTGTTAGGTCCTGTACTTTTCTTAATCTATGTAAACGATATTGACAAGGGCCTCCCCGGTAAGATATCAAAGTTTGCGGACGATACTAAAATAACGAATACAGTAATCACAACTGGCGATAAGATACAATTGCAATCTGACCTTGATCGCTTAGTTATTTGGGCAAATAAGTGGCAGATGAAAATAATTACCCTTAATTGTAAAGTTTTATATATAGGAAGTAATAACGATTAAATCAACAACTCAATTGACGGAAGTTAAATTTCCAATGTTACTGAAGAAAAAGACTTGGAGATTATTATAAGCAATGACCTCAAGCTCAGTAAACATTGTTCAGAAGTTCTTAAGCGGGCTAACAAATTAACTGGTTTCATAGGAAGAACTTTCGAATGTAATTCTGAAAAAGTAATTCCTACACTTTTCCATGCGATCGTGCGTCCTCATCTTGATTCCTTGAATATTGCGTTCAATGTTGGTTGCCCTACTATAGAAAAAATATTGTCAAGCTGGAGAGAGTACAAAGAAAAATTATTAAAATTATTCCGCGCTTGCGAAACAAGCCATACGAAGAACGATTGAAGGAGCTTGACTTGATCAGTTAGTCAAAATGTAGGTTGCAAGGAGACTTAATATAAATATTACCTCCGCCAACGAAGTTGGAGGGAGGTTATGTTTTCACCCCGATCTGTCTGTTTGTTTGTTTGTTTGTTAGTGTACAGGATTTCTCGAAAAGTTACGAATAAATTTGAACCAAACTTGATATACCAAGTCTATTTGGTATAAGGAAGAATTGATTTAATTTTGGATGAAATCGAATCACAGCTGTTGCCATGGCATCCAATTATTACATGCCTGGGCGGAGATATGCGCTCTACTGAGTGCCCCCCCCCCCTAGTTTGAAATGTTTCATGGCTTCGATAAAGTTGACATAAACTACTATTTAAATATTGATTGGACAAACACTACTTGTAGTAATAGACACAAGATCATTGGTAAACGATTTCGGTCACATAAAGCGAAGCACTTTTTCTTTAATAGATTTTTTAATATTTGGAAATCTCTTCCACCACAAATAGTTAATAGTAACACGGTTGAGGCTTTCAAGAACAAACTAGATAAATGCTTAGCATCAACTGTCCAACTCGATTACTTCGGCCCTATGTATTATTGCTGTTAAGCTTTAGTTTAGACTTTAGAGTACGTCTCGCCTTCAATCTTCCCTATCAGATTTCATGGCAGTTTTTTTTTCAATACTGTATGGTATTTTTTTCTCAATTTTTTTCCTGCCGGCCTCGGCCGGAGGGATAGGTGGACAGGGAAGAGCCTTCAACTTTTATAATATTTTACCTCCAACACGTAGAAACTATTGTGGTAGAAAGTAGTCACACAGACAGCCTCGTTTGACCCAGTAGAGCTGCAGCTGTCTGTTATTCCTTTGCATTTATTTGTATTCTTCCTCCTCCTCCTCCTCCTCCTCCTCCTCCTCCTCCTCCTCCTCCTCCAGCAGATACCCTCGCTATGGACCAATAGGTCTCCTGGTGTCTGTTACTCCTATGTAATCCTATGTAAAATCCTCCTCCTCCTCCTCCTCCTCCTCCTCCTCCTCCTCTTCCTTCTCTCTCTCCCTCCAATGTTAACATATTACCCATGCCATATTCATTCACAATACTCCCTCTTTACACGTTTTGTATTACACATTGTTTTTTTCTTCTCTCTCTCTCTCTCTCTCTCTCTCTCTCTCTCTCTCTCTCTCTCTCTCTCTCCTCTCTCTCCTCTCTCTCTCTCTCTCTCTCTCTCTCTCTCTCTCTCTCTCTCTCTCAGGCGAACGTAAATAAAAGCCACATTCTTCCTGCGGACGGCATAAGTGTACCACGTGACCCGCCAAAGCCGTGTGTGTGGGGTTGTTAGGGAGGAGGGTTACAAGGCAGCAGAACAAGGTAAGTGTGACATCAAACACTTGCGGCAACATTCCTGCAAGACACCACGTTTTGCCCGGAACACAACCAGATGGAAAGTGACTGACAACTACACCGCTGCTGCTGCCTTGCATTATTCAGGTCTTCATTTCTAGTATAATCAACACCTTCGCCACACTGTATTCCTATAGCGGTAAAGTTGAACTTAGTGTGTGTATAGCTTTAGTAAGACAGTTGTGCTACCAACACAGCAGAGCAACGGGTGTGTGATACAATTATTACAACGTTACCCTGGGGTAATAGTTGTTATCTATTGTAAAATCAATACTTTGCACTCTGTATTTCTTAAAGTCAGGTTCAAGATCATGTTTAGAATGCACACTAAGTTTTCCGGGACATCTAACCTTGTAGGAGGGATAATATATGAAATAATATAGTATCCCTGTTTTAACCTGCTTTCATTCAATCTTCCTACTCACTTTCTTCTTTATCTTTGTTCTAAATATCGGTAAAATTATAAGTCATTCAGCATACAGCGTTACTTAAGAAATTACTTTGAATTAATCTATTTTATTGACGTGTTTTGAGAATGTACGTACGAGTTTATTTCGTATGGTATTTACGAGCAATAGATTATTTAGATATTTACGAGTTTCAAATTCTTAAAGTATTTACGAATAGGAAATCATAAACGTGTTTATGAAAAAAAATTCTGAATGATAATGCTTGATCTCATGATTCGTCAGTGGAATGACGCATAAAATTTTAAGCCTAATGAGATATAATAATGCGCGGGCCCTGGTTCGAATCCTGGCCAGGGCAGTCGGCGGCCAGCCCAAGCAGCTGTTCATCCTTCCTTTCGGTGTTGGGTACCTGGGGAAACCTGGGGAAGGTAACTGTGGTAACCCAAGTGGCACACCAACCCTGTGTTTCGGGGTAGCAGGTTGTCACCCACCACACGCTCAAGGGCTAATGCAATGGAGATGAGCACCGAGGCCACGCTCAGAATAGTGTATGCCCTCAACTTTAACATTAAGGGTGCTACAGGCTCCTTAGTGTGGCCTCCAAAGATAGCATCTACAGCCCCTCCTGCAGCCAGCTGGACCATGGAGGTAGATAGGGGAGCACCCATACTACCTCCATGAGCTGGACCGTCACCCCATTCGTCCCGGCGGCCAGGTAGGGGAAGGCACGACGGAGATGAACTGGTTCTCTTAACGTTAACGTTTTTTGTGAAGATGTGCATAGTGTGCATTGAAAGGTTGGGTTCTCTCTCTCTCTCTCTCTCTCTCTCTCTCTCTCTCTCTCTCTCTCTCTCTCTCTCTCTCTCTCTCTCTCTCTCTCTCTCTCTCTCTCTCTCTCTCTCTCTCTCTCGCTCTCTCTCTCTCTCATATTGAAAAAAAACATCAGGGTCACGCACAGGCGCATGCACGAACACACATACACACACACACACACACCACCCACACACACACACACACACACACGCACACACACACACACACATACACATACACACCCACATATACGCACACACACATACATACACAAACATACACACACATACACACAAACACACACATACACGCACACACACACACACACAAAAAAAAAAAAAAAAATGTGTACATACTCCATTCAAAAAAACTGTGCAAGTCGAACTTTAATTTGCAGATATGTCAGTACCTTCAGAGTAAAAAAAAAAATCATTTAATTAAGTCGTGACGGGAGCAGCAGTCACAGCCGCGAGGGTCCAAGGTGTTGCATAGTGGTGGTGCAGTCTATGTACAGTGATCCTTGTGTTCTCCCTACGGGGCAACCAAGCAAAGCAAAGCAATGTTGTTACTCTTCACTCATCGCCAACCTTCCCCGCATGCTGGTAAGGATGTGGTAGCGATTGTGAATCATAGCTCTGTCATACCGCCCTTGATATATGGATGGTGGTAGTAGAAGTAGTTGTAGTAGTGATAGCAGCAGTTGTAGTAGTAGTAGTAGTAGTAGTAGTAGTAGTAGTAGTAGTAGTAGTAGTAGTAGTAGTAGTAGTGTAGAAGTAGTAGTAGTAGTAGTAGTAGTAGTAAGTAGTAGTAGTAGTAGTAGTAGTAGTAGTAGTAGTAGTAGTAGTAGTAGTAGTAGTAGTAGTAGAGTAGTAGTAGTAGTAGTAGTAGTGGTGGTGGTCGGAGTAGTTTCAGATTCACGAGATACTTCAGAACTGGAAGCCGTTCAACTTTGGGATGATGATGAAGGTGACTGATAACCCTCCCTGTCTCAACAACACATCCCTAAACAGTGACTGAATTTAATGGGTTCCTCCCATTACGTCACAAAGAAACACACTTCCTGGTAACAAAACACACGCCAGGGAACATTTAAATACAGAGCCATAACAATTCATCTTTACTCAAATATATACCACTTTACATGGCATGAATAACAAATGGAAACACGTGGACGCAGGTAACTACAAAAAGAGGAAAAAAATACAGATGCAAACTTTTGGGACTGCGATGCATTTCAAAGTGAGTGAGGTGTGCTGGGCAGGTTCAATAGCAGGTGTTTGGAGCAGCAGATGTGGTGGGTAGGTTCAATGACAGGTGTTTGGAGCTGCAGGTGTAGTGGGCAGGTTCAATGGCAGGCGTTTGGAACAGGAGGTGTGGTGGGTAGGTTCAATGACAGGTGTTTGGAGCTGCAGGTGTAGTGGGCAGGTTCAATGGCAGGCGTTTGGAACAGGAGGTGTGCTGGGCAGGTTCAATAGCAGGTGTTTGGAGCAGCAGATGTGGTGGGTAGGTTCAATGACAGGTGTTTGGAGCTGCAGGTGTAGTGGGCAGGTTCAATGGCAGGCGTTTGGAACAGCAGGTGTGATGGGCAGGTTCAATGACAGGAATCTGGAGCAGCAGGTGTGAAGGGCAGATTCGGTATTTAGCCTCACCACATCACAATTTTTTTTTACATCACAAAGGACTGGCCAAAGGCAAAACCAAAAGTAGAAACAAAAAGGCCGCTTAATAGAGGCATTTTGGTTATGGATATAGATACTATAGTCTATTCACTTAAGCTGGATTCTTGGGAGCTGCTCGCTGCCTAGACGAGTTTGTAAGGACGTCGCTGATTGGCTGATAGACTCGGGCTGGGTGGCGATGGTGGTGGTACTTGCCTCGCCGCAACCCAAAACCCTTGCCTTGCCTTAGAAAAATATTCATATTTCTTGGCTTTACTCATCTCTTACACAAGATAGGCCTATTTTGTTTGCATCAGTGAATCAGGCAGTGATTGTTCAACAACAACACGCCATTCATAACTCAATAGGGTAAAAAATAAAGTCATGACTGACTATCACAAGAGTAGGCGGACTTTTAGGTTGTCAGTGCATTGAAATGTTGTACTCCTACCCGATATTACCAAACTACCAGATGATATTTATGAAAGCTGAGCCTACCATCGTGTTCATAATACATTGCTGCATATCATGAGCATAAAAAAATTACACTAAGACTACACTAATATTAAGATAATTGAAGGAAAGTAAAAGAGTGTATAAACATTTTTTCTTGCTTATTTTGCTTCAACTCGCTGTAACTCCATAACTTTTGGTCGCATTCAATTTTCAAGAACTGTTTCAAAATCCTTATACTTTTCCGCTTCCTGTGGTATGTAGCACGTACCAATAAGGAAAAGAGTAGGTGGTCAAAATGGCTAAGAAAGTTAAACTACTACTGCAAACTGGCACAGTGACGGGTGAGCATTGCTCCCTATACAGAAGAGACTTTTTCTCGGGAGAGCTATCAGAGGCTCCACCCGTCACGGCACCAGTTTGAAACAGTTTAACTTTCTTAGCCATTTTGACCACCTACTCTTTTCCTTATTGGTACGTGCTACATACCACAGGAAGCGGAAAAGTATAAGGATTTTGAAACAGTTCTTGAAAATTGAATGCGACCAAAAGTTATGGAGTTACAGCGAGTTGAAGCAAAATAAGCAAGAAATAATGTTTATACACTCTTTTACTTTCCTTCAATTATCTTAATATTAGTGTAGTCTTAGTGTAATTTTTTTATGCTCATGATATGCAGCAATGTATTATGAACACGATGGTAGGCTCAGCTTTCATAAATATCATCTGGTAGCTTGGTAATATCGGGTAGGAGTACAACATTTCAATGCACTGAAAACCTAAAACTCCGCCTACTCTTGTGATAGTCAGTCATGACTTTATTTTTTACCCTATTGAGTTATGAATGGCGTGTTGTTGTTGAACAATCACTGCCTGATTCACTGATGCAAACAAAATAGGCCTATCTTGTGTAAGAGATGAGTAAAGCCAAGAAATATGAATATTTTTCTGAGGCAACACAAGGGTTTTGGGTTGCGGCGAGGCAAGGTACCACCACCACCACCACCCAGCCCGAGTCTATCAGCCAATCAGCGACGTCCTTACAAACTCGGCTAGGCAGCGAGCAGCTCCCAGCCCAGGAATCCAGGCTTAAGTGAATAGACTATACATACCGCCAGAATTTTAATTTCCTACTTTCTTTTGTGGACCTCGGAGATTGTTCATATACGAGTGGTTGTTCATGAAATTCTTATGTACATATTCTTATAATTCATTTAAAGTTGGTTTCGTGCCTTATAATGAGGTAACAACATATTTTGTGAAGTTTTGTTGATGTAGCCATATACGTCAAGGGATGAATATATATATATATATCGGTTTTACACATGTGTATGTATATTTCTTGATCTATACTTTTATTTGAATACTCCCAGTGGTCACCAGCAAAGGTATGAAAACAACAAATCAAGATTTTCGTCAAAGAGATTACGGTTCCCATCGACAGAGGCTACAGGAACAAAGGAACAAATTGGGCACAGAAGGTTGTGTTTCGTCTCTTAACTCATGTATGCAGGAACTATTCACTATCTGAAAAGCAAATAAGAGTTAATGTATGTCTAATGTATTTCTATTTACAGATTATACGCGTAAAACTGCTTATATTTCACAATTACCAACCATTATAACCATTGCAAGAATCTGTTACGTATAGGGTAAATAACGATCAGCACGACTAAGGAACTCTATTAATATTATTCCTTATATGAACTCACACCATCGTAAAGTCATAGATATAGCTGTAAAGTCATATTACCAGATTTATCTGCTGTTAAAAGATACAGAATACGGTCTGGGTCTTGTTCTTGGGAGACTCTGGGCTCAGACTCTGGGCTTCTTTTTCTTTTAATACCTTTGCTGGTGACCACTGGGAGTATTCAAATAAAACAATAGATCAAGAAATATTTATACACATGTGTAAAAACCGATAAATATTCATCCCTTGACGTATATGGCCACATCAACAAAACTTCACAAAATATGTTGTTACCTCATTATAAGGCACGAAACCAACTTTAAATGAATTATAAGAATATGTACATAAGAATTTTATGAACAATCACTAGTATATGAACAATCTCCGAGGTCCACAAAAGAAATTAGAAAATTAAAATTCTGGCGGTATGTAGTATCTATATCCTTAACCAAAACGCCTCTACTGCCAGTCCCTATAAAGAAGACAGCAGGAGAATATAAAAGGGGGGGGGGGAATTTTAGTTCGGTAGGTGTCTTGTTACTCCTCTCTTGAAACGATTTAATTAAGTCGTAGAAAAATGGAAATATAGAAACAGAAAGAGAGTTCCAGAGTTTACCAGTGAAGGAGATGAAAGTGTGAAGATACTGGTTAACTCTTGCATTAGGGAGATGGACATAATAGGGATGAGAATGAGTAGAAATTCTTGTGCAGCGAGGCCGCGGAAGGGGGGGACGCATGCAGTTAGCAAGTTGAGAAGAGCAGTGAGCATGAACATAACGGTAGAAGATAGCAAGAGAAGCAACATTGTGGCGGTGATGTAAAGATTGAAGACAGTCAGTCAGAGGAGGGGAGTTGATGAGACGAAAAGCGTTTGACTCAACCGTGTTTAGGGGAGCTGTATGAGTGGATCCCCCTCAAACATGAGAGGCATTTTCCATACATGGGCGGATAAGGCTCCTGTACAGAGTATGCAACTGGGAGGGAAAAAAATGGATGCAGACGCCACAGGACACCTAACTTCATAGAAGCTATTTTAACATGAGATGAGAAGTGAGATTTCCAGTTCAGCTTTTTAGTAAGGAATAGTCCAAGAACGTTCATTGTAGAAAAGGGACATAGTTGAGTGTCGTTGAAGAAGAGGGGATAGTTATCTGAAAGGCTATGTCGAATTGCTAGTTGAAGAAATTGGTTTTTTGAGGCATTGAACAAAACAAGGTTTGCTTTGCCCCAATCAGAAATTATAGAAAGATCAGAAGTTAGGCGCTCTGTGACATCTTTCCGTGAATCATTTAGTTCCTGTTGAGTTGGACGTCTAATGAACGATGTAGAAAAATGCAGGGTAGAATCATCAGCGTAGGAGTGGATAGGGCATTGAGTTAGACTTAGAAGATCATTAATGAATAATATAAAGAGAGTGGGTGATAGGACAGAACCCTGAGGAACACCACTATTCATAGACTTAGGAGAAGAACAATGACCGTCTACAGTAGCTGCAATAGAACGGTTAGAAAGGAAACTTAAGACGAAGGTGCAGATAGAAGGATATAAACCGAATGAGGGTAGTTTAGAAAATAAAAATTTGTGCTAGACTCAATCAAAAACTTTTGATTTGTCAAGGGCAACAGCAAAAGTTTCACCGAAACCCCTTATGGAGGATGACCAATATTCAGTTAGGAAAGCTAGAAGATCACCAGTAGATCGCCTTTTACGGAAACTGTACTGACGATCAGATAAAAGATTGTGACCAGATAGATGCTTACGGATCTTCTTATTAAGTATTTTTTTTTTTTTTTAGTTTTTTTATACATTTGAGCCTATAGCGCCTGTAGGCAGTGGTGACCCAGGGCTCGGATGGTAAGTCTCTCTCTCTCTGGAGGTTCACTTGAGGGTTCTGATGGTTGGTCCTCGCCCGTTGGTGGCGCAGGCAGGTTTCTTATAGTGACGCCTGTAGAGGCTCATGCCGCCCCCCTGTGTCCTCCGATGCACTCGCAGTCGAAGGTAGAGTTGATAGGCAGGGAATGTGGGTGTTCTTAGGCCACTCGACGGTGCAGAAAGTTTTGGGTTTCTTCGGGGATCGAACTCGGGTCACCGAGAACGCCAGTCGGAGACTCTAACCGCTCCGCTACCGCCTCCCCAAAGTATAGATTAAAAAGCTTTAGAAAGGCAGGAAGTCAAAGCTATTGGACGGTAGTTTGAAGAATTAGAACGGTCACCCTTCTTAGGAACAGGTTCAATGTGAGCAAACTTCCAACAATAAGGGAAGGTGGAAGTAAATAGACAATGCCGTTCATCTTTTGCTGCAACACAATCTCGCGTGCGATTGATACACGGAAGGATGCACCATTACCATCACACAAAAGCGATAGATTAATGAGAAAACTTGTCATATTTTATCAATTTTGCTACGTTGTGCCGCAAAAAAGTGTAAAAATATTTGTATTGCCGTATGTGCCAGTAGATGGCTGCACATATATCTTAGGTTACTGGCTAAAGCGTGACGTCAGCACAAACGTCTATATAGATACAAGTTACGTTTATCAATTTTGTACATGCGCTACTATAGTTTGTTGGTTTATATAATGGGAATATAATTGCTTGAAGTGGAGCTCACCAGTGTATGGACTCTTAAAAAGTTCTACTGTTTATTTTTTGTAAGGCCTCGTATTTCCAGGCAAAGGAGAATGGTGATTGACATACTGATTCCTGGACTGTGGCGGGACTCGCTGGTTTTAGGAACGGTAAAGTTGAGTTCAGCAGGTGTTTGGGTTGAAGGAAGTGAGTGTATAGTTTCTCGGGAAAGCAAATATTATTGGCGTCATTTTTAAATTCATAGAAGACATTATGACATTACTGATAGATGAGTTAGTATGGAGGAGGTGGTACTTGTTTATGTGGTGGAGGGATACCTGGAATAACAGTGAAGTGTTGTTATGTGAAGAGCGGGACGTGGGTTGTGAGAGAATGGGGAGGATCTTTAATCAATAAAGATTGGCTTACGAGGGTGTGCGTAGGGGGGTAGGATAAAAAGAGCACTCAATAGACCAGAGACCAAATAGAAAGTATAAAAGGTGATCAGTTACAATTTTGAGTCACAGGCCTGACTACAGATTGTAAAATTACAAACTTTAAAATGTTTACTACATAATATGAAAAGATGAGAGTGAGGGATTAATATGTTAGATATAAATGAGTGAAGTGAGTGAGTCGAGGAGTAAGGTATTGAGGGTGAATGAGGCACAAAGAGTAAATAATAAAGAAAATGAGAATGATTAAGGTAAATATAACTATAGTCATGCGAATGAATTCAGAACAAAAAATAAAGAAAGGAGGATGAAAGAGATAGACATTAGTCCGGAAGGGGAATGAGAGTCAAAGAATCTTAAAATGAGGATGAATGAGATGCAAAAAGTAAATTCATGATGATGAATGATGCACGAAGACATAAATGATGACGAATGAAAAACAATGTAAAGTTTTCAGGATGCATGAAGCAGCAGAGCTAGTAAAGTAATGAATATGAATGAGGTGAGAGTTATTAAGTTTTATGGGTGAATGAGACAAAAATAAATGAGAGTCAACGAGGTAATGAGTAAGGTCGTGAGGTACAGGAATAAATATTTATAAATTGTTGGAGATTCTATAAAGACAAGACGGTATATTATGTTATAGTTTCTGTCATGTGCATGAAAACACTGATACCAAGAGTTCAAGGGAAAAAGCAAGCAAGTGAGATGTCAGGGAAGAGGAAAAAAGTAAGTCTCGAGAGGTTTCGTGAAAAATTGGGAAGGGGAAGGATTGCTTATGTAGCAACCCCAATGGTAAGGTATAAAGGGCTTGGGTATGGCAGCTGTTTGGTATGGGTGAAGCGTGGTTATTGAATTACAGGGAGAGACAGGATGTATATGAAGTGGAAATGAAGTGCTTAGAAATATGTTCTGTAATGAGCTGGTTTGCCAATGAGAAATCTATGGGTTAAATAGATTCCACCCCACAAAAAAATGGATGCCCAAATTTCCTTTGCATGACCAAAATTAAGTTTCTCTGGCCAAAATATCGAATTGAAAATGGTAAAGAAATATTGATGAGGGTTTGTTAAGGCAATCATGCATTGAAACACGTAAAAAACAAGGAAAGGTATTTGATGTGAAAATATTCTTGCAAGACCCTTTCATGTTTAGTGTAAAAAGAAAATTCTTATGGAAACATCGCTAGAGGAGGAACCTGTAAATGTTGGACAAAGTTGGCATCAAAACCTGGTGATGAGGTAAATATGTGCGTGGTGGCGGACGCCTTTCAATGGAAGATTACCGTTTTTCTGGCTCACAACAAATATTTCCTGACTTTCCGAAATTTTTCGACAAAATTTGAAATTCACAAATGCACCACGTAATACCTTGACTGTGCGCTGACCTTGAAAATATTATAAATTTTATACATATTCAGTGGTTCTGAGAATACTGTTATAGGCAAAGGCGGAAGCAGGAAAGGCTTGTGGTTGAAAAGGGGGCCTCCCTCAAGTTCTGACTGACTGAATGACTGACTGACTGACTGACTGATTGACTAAATGAATGAATCTCTCTCTCTCTCTCTCTCTCTCTCTCTCTCTCTCTCTCTCTCTCTCTCTCTCTCTCTCTCTCTCTCTCTCTCTCTCTCTCTCTCTCTCTCTCTCTCTCTCTCTCTCTCTCTCTCTCTCTCTCTCTCGTCTCTCTCTCTTCTCAACATGTATCACAGTGGGATGCTCAAGGTTTGTGATACATTAAAATTCAAACTGTTATATAATGAGATGTTTCCAGATTATCCTTACCATAATTATTATAACATATATCATATAGCGGCCTGGTAGTGCAATGCTCGTCTTCATACCCAGCGATCAATTACGTCGGAAAGGATGCGGGTTCTATACCCCAGGGAAGGTGGAGTTAATAAGGGCATTATCGGGCATGTTCCCTTTCTGCTATAGCCCCTATTCACCAAGCAGATAACGGAATATAAACCGAGGGGCTGTATCCTCAAAAGCCCGGCAGGAGCTAAGGGTAGTAGTCCTTCACTCCTGTATAGGTACAACTGCGTGTGTGTGTGTGTGTGTGTGTGTGTGGGTGTGTGTGTGTGTGTGTGTGTGTGTGTGTGTGTGTGTGTGTGTGTGTGTGTGTGTGTGTGTGTGTGTGTGTGTGTGTGTGTGTGTGTGTGTGTGTGTGTGTGTGTGTGTGTGTGTGTGTGTGTGTGTGTGTGTGTGTGTGTGTGTGTGTGTGTGTGTGTGTGTGTGTGTGTGTGTTATTCACCCATGGTCACCCATGGTCTTGTCCACGCGAGTCGGACTCGCGATCGCCAGTTTCTCCCTCCCGGTGCGAGCTTGGAGCCCATTATTACCGATCTTTGGATAATGCTGGGACCTCACACACCACACACACCCATCCCCTTTTTTAAAGGGGACAGTAACCGCCAGAATTTGTCAGTGAAAAATCATCGGGAGCAGTGAGGATGCGAACCGCCTACCACAAAATGGCAGGCCAGCAAGCTATCGACTTGACCATCGAAGCGGTTGCTGTGTGTGTGTGTTGTGTGTGTGTGTGTGTGTGTGTGTGTGTGTGTGTGTGTGTGTGTGTGTGTGTGTGTGTGTGTGTGTGTGTGGTGTGTGTGTGTGTGTGTGTGAAGAAATTGTAGTTGTGGCAATAGTAATGGTTGTTTGCAGCAACAATAGCAGCAGCAGTGGTAATAGTAGTAG
>JACEEZ010017228.1:205000-235000 GCA_016584305.1 Chionoecetes opilio
ATGGTATAGTAATGCCGGATGGGTAGCTAAAGAGATCGACCACAACCTCGTTAGTACTCGTTGGAGGATCTTCCAGAACTGTAGGGTTTACTGGGGTGTTGCGTTCTTTGCAACTGACCATAGACTTGTTGTTGCTACACATATGCTTCATGTTAAGTCCAGAAGAATCTCAAGAGGTAACCATACTGTGTTTCATCTTGAGAAGCTGAAGGACTTGACATGTGCCCATGAGTATGTGATGGCAGTCTCAAATCGGTTTGATGTGTTCGGTGCCCTCGAGGACCTTATATAACTGTGGGATACCTTCAAACATGAAACTCTCCAGGCTGCCAAAAAGTGTATTGGGGAGCTCCCGAGAGCAAGGCATGGCCTTATCTCGACGGAGACGCTGGAGAATATCGAGGAGAGTCCCGCTGCCAGGCTTGCTGGAAACAGGAAACAATACAGGGCTGTCACGCTGGACTAGAACTCTCCTGGGGAGAGACAAGGAGAGGTATGTCAGGAGTCTCGCTGTGAATGTCGAGGGTCATTTGAATTCTAATGACTTCCGACCCGCCTACCAAATGCCTGAAGAAGCTCCGTTTCATGTCACCATCTCGGGCGAGTGCTATCCGAGCAGCAGATGGGCGCATCGTGTCAGACATGGATGAGCAGATGGCTCGTTAGGCTAAGTACCTTGGGCAGTTGTTCACGATGAACCCTCCAATTGGGCAGTTTCACACCACTGGGTTACAGGAAGTGGATGCCGATCCTCCCATTGACGAAACCGCACCCTCTCTTGACGAAGTCAGAAAGGTTGTAACAAAGTTGAGGGGTGGAAAGGCAGCTGGTGTTTGTAATATCAGTGCGGAGCTCCTCAAAGCTGGGTGTGTGGCTATGATCCGTGGTTTGCATGCTGTCCTGACTGCCGTGCGGCAATCAGGTATTATTCCTCCTGACTGGAAAAGAGGGCTGGTCGTCCCTATCTGGAAAGGGAAAGGGAACTGTCAGGACTGCAACAACAGCGGTATTACACTGCTGAGCGTGCTAGGCAAGGTGCTTGTCCATCTATTATTAACACGGATCCGAAGTCATCTGTTGAAGCATCAGATACTTCAGCAGTCTGGGTTCACGCCTGCATGGTAGGCCAGCAACGGACTGTATCGTAGCGCTTCGTGTCCTGGTGGAACGCCGACGTGATTTTCGACAAGGGATGCTTGCAGCCTATGTTGATCTCAAGAAGGCGTTTGACTCAGTGCATCGTGAGTCACTCTGGGATCTTCTGTGACTTCGCGGTATTCCTGCAAGGACTATTGGTCTGATGACTGGACTGTACTCTGGGACTGAGAGTGCTGTGAAGTGTGAGGGAGGTGTATCCAGCTTTTTTTCCTGTGAATACAGAACTGAGGTTAGGGTGCGTCCCTGCCCCTTCACTTTTCAACTCTTGTATGGACTGAGTATTGGGCAATGTTGTCGACCAAAGTGATTGTGGAGCATCCCTCGGCAATCCCAAGAACATTGATCTTGTTTCTGCCGATAATGCAGTAATCTTTGCTGAATCGCTGGAGGTCTTGGTGATGGCTCTCGAGGCGCTGCACGAGGAGGCAAAGGCGTTGGGACTTGAGGTCTTCTAGCTCAAGACCAAGGTTCAGGTGTTTGGAAGCTTACTAGATGAAACAGTACAGTCTGTTTATGCGTGCAGCGAGGACATTGAGATCTTGGAAAGTTTTACATATCCTGGTAGCGCAATCCCGAATGACGGCAGGTCACTGGGATGATTACATGTCAAATCAGCGATTGCACCGTGAGACTGAATCGAGGCTTATGAGTCCGTCAGCGTCAACTTCTGCTATATGGGCATGTGGCACGTTACCCTGAAACCGATCATTCCCACCCGGCTGTATCTATAAGAGACAATCCGGCGTGGAGGAGGCTTGGGGGCGCACACAAGGCTCGTGCCTGGGGCAAGTTGATGTTTCCTGTTGCGAGCTGCTTGGTATGGCAAGGGAGCCTGCATGGAGACTCGCGCGTGGTGACCCCCGGGAGTGGCTTCGTAGGGCGAGGCGGAACCAATGATTGAGTGATTCAGTGTGGACAGGAAGTAGGCGAGGAAGTTTATATTTTTTAATTTGAGCCTATATCACCGGTAGGCTTTTTTACTGAAGGGGTCTGATGGACTACTTTCGTTCATTGTATTAATAGGCCTCACCTTGAGTAAGATGATTTAAGTAATATAATTATTAAGTAGGACGATAAATTTCGTAGACTGCATAAAAGGCCTACGAATAATAAAAGTGACAAAAGAGAGAGAGAGAGAGAGAGAGAGAGAGAGAGAGAGAGAGAGAGAGAGAGAGAGAGAGAGAGAGAGAGAGAGAGAGAGAGAGAGAGAGAGAGAGAGAGAGAGAGAGAGAGAGAGAGAGAGAGAGAGAGAGAGAGAGAGAGAGAGCGAGAGGAGAGCGAGAGAGAGGCGAGAGAGGAGAGAGCGAGAGAGAGAGAGAGGAGAGCGAGAGAGAGAGAGAGAGAGAGAGAGAGAGAGAGAGAGAGAGAGAGAGAGAGAGAGATACTGATACATTTATTTGGCCCTTTAGCAATACAGTAATGTAAACTATATATACATGTATATATTATAAGGCTTGGTCTGTTGAGCCGGAGCTCTTATACAGACCTGTTGCGAAACATAGTTGCCGAATTAGGTCAGATAAATAAGGCCCGAGAAATAATATAAAAAATAAATCGTATTACCTTTAAAAATTCTACCAAAGATAATTATTATATAAGCAATAGTTAATAACATACAACAAATAATATGTGAATAAAAAGTTAAATACAAATAGAATATACGCAAATCTTGATGAGGCAAAAACAAATGCTAATATTAACAAACACACAAACATACAAAAAACTAAAATACACATGAATAAACAAGGATTAGATTTATTGATCGATTTTTTTCTTCTTTATTTTACACTTGAAAATGTTACTATCGGTGATGTTCTTTAGATCTTCTTTTAGCCGATGCCACAGTTTTACTCCCCTAACCGTAATGCTTCGCTGTGCATGGGACGTTCTACATACAGGAATTTTTAGATCATTTGGTCTTCGGCTATTTGAGTTGTTAGACATGAACTGAAAACCACTGTCAACTTGGTATGTGTATAATGCTTTATGTATAAATAGATTTGCTTGGAGGGATATAATATCAGTTAATTTAAGTAAATTTAGGTCTTTAAAGAGAGGGTCTGTGTGTGCATATCTGTGATTGTGAGACATTACACGTAACATTATTTTTTGAGTAATGAAAAGACTGTCAAGTAAAGTTTTAAATGCTCCTCCCCATACAGCTGAACAATACAAAAGGTGTGGATAGGCTATTGATAAGTATATTTGTCTTAAACTATGAATGGTTATATTGTTGCGTATCTTATGTAGTACACCATTTATTTTACAAAGCTTAGTAATCACCTCTAGTATATGAGATTTCCATTTCAGTTTATCATCAATAATAACACCCAAAAATTTATATTCACCAACTTGCTCTAAAATAAGATTGTCTATGCATACATCAATATTTGGTGGTTGAATCATCAAAGAACAAGATACCATATAAGAAGTTTTAGTAGCATTCAAGGTTAATTTATTACTTTTTATCCAGTTTGAAACATGAGATGATTCTGCATTTAATGTGCTTTTAATGTCAATGAGACTTTGTCCCTGAATGAAAATAGTGGTGTCATCAGCAAAGAGAAGAAATTTGAGTTTATTAGTGCAACGTGTGATATCATTGATATATAATAAAATTAAATGGGACCCAAAATTGATCCTTGTGGTACTCCAAAACTAATAGATGTGAGAGAGGATAGTGCATTATTATAAACTGTACATTGCTTCCTGTGACTTAAATAACTTACAAACCAATTATGTGCAGCACCACGGATTCCGTAAACCTTCAATTTTTCCAACAAAATAGAATGAGATATCGAAGAATGGTATCGAAGGCTTTAGAGTCTAGACAGATCACAAAAGACTGATATCTGATATGCTTTACTATCTAATGTATCATATATATTTTGACAAAGGTGATGCAAGGCAAGTTCAGTGGAGTATTTGGGGCGAAAACCATATTGAGACTACGATAATAATGAAAATTTAGAAATGTAATCCATTAATCTACTAGCAACTATTTTCTCAAAATCTTACTAAAACTAGGAAGGATAGAAACTGGTCTGTAGTTCGTATGTATAGATTTTTCACCCTTTTTATGTATAGGTGCCACTCTAGCAACTTGAAGGTATGAAGGGAAGCAGCCTTCCTTGAAAGACCTATTAATGATGTAGACTAGGAAGGGAGAAATTTCACGATTGCATTCCTTGATTATTTTCATGTTTATATCATCGTACCCTGGAGCAGTAATCTTAAGCTTGTTGATGACAGTTTTGATTTCTAAAAGTGATGTTGGACTAAAAAAAAAAGAAAACGGAACAGGTTCAGGCAGGTATGAAGTATATGGAACGATGTATATGTATAGTATATGCCGATGGTTGGATATTCAAAGCTAACTTTTTTGCAACATTACAAAAGTACGCATTGAATGATTCAGCTATTTCTTGATTATTACTTGAAACATTTTCCTGGAAAGAAATTTAATCTGGCAACTTCTGCTTATTATATTTCCCTAATAATGAATTGATTGTTTCCCATGTCTTCTTGATATCACCCGCATTATCCTTTAGTTTAGATTTATAATAGTTCTCTCTAGCTGATTTTATCAGAGAAGTAAATTTATTTCTGTATTGTTTGAAAATTTTCCCATATGTAAGTGGCCATTTAGCATAAAGTTTCTGTAATTTATTACGATGTTTGATGGAAGTTTTTATTGCTTGGGTTATATACGGTTACCAATATGTTTTTCTTTGAAAGTGCATTGTTTTAGAGGGAAGTGTATATCATAAAATTTCTGAAAACTTTTCATGTAGATAAGAAAATTTTTCATTTATATCATGAGTCTCATCTATGTCTGAGGTCCACTTGTAATGCAACAAATCCTTCTTAAATGATTCTATAGATAGATTGTTGTATATTCTTTTGGTCACAGTAATTGTTGAAGACTGTATGATAGCATTATTATCATATGAAAAAATACTGAAGATTGGAAAATGATCACTAATAGAAGTATAATGAATGCCACTTACTTGGTGATTATGTAGATTATTTGTCCATATATTATCAATTAAAGAAGCTGAAGTACTGGTTACGCTAGTGGGCTTATTTATTGCTGTGAAAAAATAATATGAATACAGCAGGTTAATAAAGTCATGCACCTTATTTTCATTATTAAGTAAATTTACATTAAAGTCTCCCATTATGTAACATGGGATATTTTCACCTACTAATGATTCAACAATATATTCAATAGATAGAAGGAACTCATCAACTTTAGCATTTGGTGGTCTGTAGATAATCCCGACAATAAACCTGAAAGGTTGAGTAACTTTCACGAAGAGTGATTCAATGTGAGGCAATTGAAGAGAAATATTGTGTAGTGATAAGCTTTGAAATTTTTTATGTAAGAAAATTGCCACGCCACCTCCACGAGTATTCCTGTTTTGAAAATGAGAAGAGTAGTTATTTATATTATAAAGTGAGCAGATTGAATCATTAAGTAGAGTCTCACATAAACCTACTACGTCAAAAACAATACCAATTTGGGCTAAGCACTGGTCAAGAAAAGTCTCAAAATGAAGAGGTAGGCTAGAAATATTATAAGCTAACAATTTAAGACTAGGACTAGATATACTTTGCATTATAGTATCACAAAAATGATAGTTACATATAGGCTCTCTCAAAACATGATCATTTAAAGTTTCACTGTCACTGAAATTATACCGATTAAACTTTAAGTTATTAATTATACTTAATGGAAACTGGTGATAATCACTTTCTTTCAAAACGTTAATGAATTCTGAATAATTTAAGTTACTATATGGAAGAATACATTGGTAATCAGACATTGATAGCAACATTATATTAGATACCCTGTGTTACACACAGGTGCTTCACCAACCAATTACTGTTTCTTGGGTGCAAGAGAGAGAGAGAGAGAGAGAGAGAGAGAGAGAGAGAGAGAGAGAGAGAGAGAGAGAAGAGAGAGGAGAGAGAGAGAGAGAGAGAGAGAGAGAGAGAGAGAGAGAGAGAGAAGAGAGAGACTTCATCCCTAACTCCAAGAAATCCAATATTTGACTGTTAGAAAGAGGTCACACTCTTCCCCTAACACTTTACACACTTCTTTCCTAACACCTTCTACTCCACTCCTAACATTCTCTACATTCCATTCTAACACCTGGCGGTCCACTGTTATCAAGCTTCGCTCCATCATCTATCTATGTTATCCCTTTTTTAATACCCTCCTTCTTCTCCTCCTCCTCCTCCTCCTCCTCCTCCTCCTCCTCCTCCTCCTCCTCCTCCTCCTCCTCCTCCTCCTCCTCCTCCTCCTCCTCCTCCTCGGTAGTGGTAGTTGTAGTTAGTTTTTTCATATCCTATCATTCTGCACTATGAAACTTCCATGTTCCTATCCTCTTTAGGGACATGGTATCATTTTCCAACTGTTTTCGTACAAGTAGTTGATAGTTAGTAGTATGTAGTTCAGCAGATACCCTCGCTATGGACCAATAGGTCTCCTGGTGTCTGTTATTCCTATGTAATCCTATGTAATCCTCCTCCTCCTCCTCCTCCTCCTCCTCCTCCTCCTCCAAAACTTATCTCTTTACTTGAATCTCATTACCTCTGACTCCGTCTCTCTCCTCATGCCCCTCGCCTCTTTACCTTCCTCTCGTTGCCCCCTCCCTCTCCCTAACTCTTCTCTCCGCCCAACCCCCTCCATGTGGCATTGTTATGTAATATGTAGGTGACATGTAGGGCGACGTGACATCCTGACCGAGGTGTCCAGCGTCCCCCGAACACGAGACTTGGAAGGGGAGGGAAGGGGAAAGAGAAGGGAAGAGGACGGAAAAGGGATGGGAAGGCGGAACAAGAACAGGGGACATGGGATGGTGGGAAAAACACGTAGAATGGTAAGAGGGGAAGGAGGGGGAGGGAAAGGAAAGGTAGGATAAATATAAAGTCGAGTAGATAAAAGAAGGGAAACGAAGAAAAGAACGAGGGAAAAGAAAGGATTGGAAAAATCGGGCAAGGTAAGGAAATGGGGAATGAAAAGGAAGGATCTTGATAAGGGGGGGGAATATTGCGAGAGGGGAGTAAGGGGTTGCATGGAAGCATAAGAACGAGGATAGGTAAATATTATGTAATTGATAAAGATAAATATGATGGGAAGGTTATGCATAAAAGGCATGAGAAGAATAGGGAAGACTAGGGAGAGGAGGAAGTGACGGGAGAAGTGAGAAGAGATGCTAAGGTATGGGTGTGGACATTGATGTAAAGGGGAGAGGGAAGAGAAGAAGGGAGAGAGAGATGTGGAGAAGAGGTAAGAGGAGGAATGAAGGTGGAGGGACTTCTGGGAAATGGTTGTTACTAAGAGGGTAGGAGGTGTGTGTGTGTGTGTGGTTGTGTGTGTGTGTGTGTGTGTGTGTGTGTGTGGTGTGTGTGTGTGTGTGTGGTGTGGTGTGTGTGTGTGTGTGTGTGTGTGTGTGTGTGTTGTGTGTGTGTGTGTGTGTGTGTGTGTGTGTGTGTGTGTGTGTGTGTGTGTGTGTGTGGTGTGTGTGTGTGTGTGTGTGGTGTGTGTGTGTGTGTGGTGTGTGTGTGTGGTGTGTGTGTGTGTGTGTGTGTGTGTGCGTGTTGTGTGTGTGTGTGTGTTGTGTGTGTGTGGTGTTGGTGTGTGTGTGTGTTGTGTGTGTGTGGTGTGTGTGTGGTGGTGTTCCATGACAGGCAAATCGCATGTAGGTAAAGCAATAAAAACACAGATATATCAGCCACTGAAAAATGCCAAACACTGACTCACACACGCATACACACAAAAACAAAGACTTACATACAAACGTACATACAAACCAGAACCAGATTGACTCATATAATCACTCACATGTATACATAAAATGACACTAATACATATATACATGTTAACACATACTATCTGAAAACACACACAACACACACACACACACACACACACACACACACACACACACACACACACACACACACACACACACACACACAAAACACATACAGACACACATACACATACACACACATACACGTACACACACACACACAGACACACACACGCATGGATCATAGAAATGATAATCGACGCTCGGTATTGCTGACTCATGCATTACGAATTATTCCTAAGACGCTGTACCTCCTTCATGTGACCCCTATGGCACTCGTATATAGTAGTAGCAGTATTGGTAGTAATATTAGAAGTAGAAGTAGTAGTAGTAGCGGTATTATTAGTATTAGTAGTATTAGTAGTAGCAGTAATAGTAGTAGTAGTAGTGTTAGTAATATTATTATTATTATTATTATTATTATTATTATAGTAGTAGTAGTAGTAGTAGTAGTAGCAGTGGTAATAGTAGTGCTATGCTTGTAGTAAAGATAGTAGTAGCAGACAGTAGTAATATTAGCGTAGTAGTTTAGTAGTAGTAGTAGTAGTTTAGAAGTATTTTGATTATTATTAGTAGTAGTAGTGAAAACTTTATGTGCAATTTTTGCGTCATGTAGATGACTCGATATAGTTGACGGTAAATTTCTTTTATATAACTAAAAAGGAAAAAAAAAATATATGGATGTGGTCCCCAGCCTCGTAGTGCACTACTAATAAAATCTCACCAGTTAGATCAACAGCCATTCATGATGACACAATGGTTACTTCCGGAGAGCAAGTCTTCCAGCCATCTGTGCAAATTTACTCTGAAACCGCCGCTTGTTGTGGGGTATATGGTTATAGACTTTCTAGAATTCGAGATAAATGACATTAACTGATAAACTGGCGTCGCACAAATAGTAGACAATGTCTTCATTCAGAAAATCTAGCATAGTTAGGCATGAAGGATTATTTTGTATTCGAGCTAGAAGTTTTTTTCTTCTTTACTAGTCTGTTTTCCTCTCAATAATCAACCGCTTTATCTCCCATGATAGCTTTTAATTAATCCGCACACGAGAAGCGTTGGAGTGATGATACTTGTTTGATTGCGATTTATCGCCTATATTTTTTTCAAACTTTGTTGTTACATTTGCTGACTTATATCTTTTACGATTAATTTCTATTTGCACGGTACTTTACCGTCAAGTGCCTATATACTGAACATATAGATAACATTTTCCGATTCACACTTTTAAGTTCTTTAATATTCCTAAAGATTTCATCGCGTCTTGGAGCTTTGTTTGCAAGTTTGTTGATTGAGTGTAAGATTTTAATTTTCTACAAGGAGTATAGTCTCATGGAAATTTGCCTCGTTTAGAGTGGGGGCAGTCGTTGGTTGTGTGGTGTTGTCAGGAGAGCCTTTCTTTGTGATGATCTTCTCTCTATTTCTTACATAATCATAAAGCCCTTTATCATTAGTTTTACGAAAGTTTACAATATGACTTCTAGGTTTCTCTTACTTTTCTCTTATCAAATTCTTCGTGTCTAGCTAAATTCTTTCAAAGTTTTATCGTTCTGACCTTGCGTCACTTAATATCTATTGTGTGCACATTTCGTACATGAAGAGTATGGTCAACCCCATTGGTTTATTATATTATTTTTAACTGAGGATACGTTTTAAAAAGGTACACTTAATATCACATACTGATTTAAACTATCAGTAAAAAATGTACAATTCTTATTCATATCACGGCTTATTTGAATTTCGCTCTAACTTATGCTGGCAAAAAGTGAGTGACTCGAGTTTATCGAAGTTTACCAGACGGTAATTTGGGACCTTGCTAATATTTACTTCATCTATCGATATTTAATATAATTCGATGATTGCTTGAACTGAATTCTGGACTGATGATTGTGTTGTTTACTAACGTGTCGCTGGTAGACATAAACGTAATAGCATGAATATGTGATAAATAATGTTAGACTCTCTCGTCGGTCCATTGGCATGTCGCATCACAGAGCATACATTTTATAATAGATATGAGAAACTTCTTGACTAGTGTGAATTTATTGCCTAATTCCATTTTGTTACTAAATTAAAATCACAAAAAAAAAAAATCTTCAAAATCGCCCCTGATATCCGTTATTCGTTCACACAGTCGCTTGGAAGTCTAAAAGTGAGCACAAATATTTATTTGCGAGAGCATATTCATTTGTTAGATTAATACTTGTATTATTCATATATTTTTAGTATCTTTAAACTAGGGGAAGACTGTTTCTTACATAAAACCACGCCACAGCCAGTTCTGCTTTGTCTTTCAGAACGCAAGATTGAATATCCGAAATCCCAGCATTCAACCTTTTGTGATGCTGGAAGTAATTATTTATTAGGAAGATGAACATACGAACCTAAGAAATTAAGGAAGCTACAAGAGGCCGTGAGACCTACACGAGGTAGTTCCTGTTACTTAACACTACCTACATCCACATTTCATCCCCATCAATGAATTTATACTGCCTCCTTAAAAGCTCTCTAATGACTCCACACTAACTACCTGTCTACTGAGTCCAATCCAATCATTTACCATCCTATTTGTGAACCAGTTTCCCTATTTCTTTTTTAAATCTACGCTTTTCCAGCTTGAATCCATTACTTCTTGTTCTACCCTGGTAATAGCCGTAAGAACTTTTCCTACATCTCCTTTATTATATCCTTTTATCCACTTAAAAACTTCTATCAGATCGCTCCTTACCCTGCGTCTCTCGAGTGAGTGTAAATTTTATAGCTTCAATCTCTTCTCATAACTAAAGTTACGCATCCCATGAGTAAGTTTGATCATCCTTCTCTGCACTGATTCTAACAAGGCTACATCCATCCTGTAATACGGAGACCTAAACCTGAACCGCATAGTCTAGGTGAGGTCTGACTAGAGCCAAATAAGGCTTTAGAATAACCTCAGCACATCTACTTTTAACACTTCTGGTAATGAATCCTAACACCCTATTAGCTCTATTTCTAGCCTCAATACATTATTTCCTAGGTCGGAGGTATGAGCTCACCCTCACTCCCAGATCTTTTTCACCTTCTGATTTTTTCAGCGATACATTGCGTATGGTGTATCTATTACAGGGTTTTTTCTATCAATATTCATAACGCTGCACTTATCAATATTAAATTCCATCTGCCATCTGACTACCCACTCATTAAGTTTATCTAAGGTTCCCTGCAATATGCTTACATCAGACTGATCCAATAATCCTACCTACCTTAGTATCATCAGCAAACTTGCTGATATCACTGCTAATCCCACTATCCAATTCGTTGATGTATATCAAAAATAGTAATGAACCCAAAACAGACCCTTGTGGAACTCCACTTGTCACCTGCCCCCATTCAGATTTAGAACCATTAATTGTAACCCTTTGTTGCCTAACACTTAGCCAAGCTCTAATCCAACGAAGAACCTTCCCATCTATTCCATGAGGCTTAACCTTATTTAAGAGTCGCTCGTGTGGTATCTTGTCGAATGCCTTACTAAAGTCCAGGTATATTATATCCTAATCCTTATCATTATCTGCTGTCTCATAAACTTTCCTATAAAACTCAATAAATTGGTGAGACATGACCTACCCTTGGTGAATGAATCATTGACCAAACTATGTTTTTCTAAATGCTCTCTAATGTTTTTTGCAATAATATATTCCAATAATTTACCTACCACTGAAATTAGACTAACGGGTCGATAATTTGACTTTAGTTCTGTCTCCCTTCTCAAGGGGTGGAGGAGGAATAGGAGGAGGAGGAGGAGAGAAGAAAGAGGCGAAATAAATAATGAGCAATGGATGAGGTAAGTCAACATGTATATGAGGAAGGGGATTAAAGTTAAAGAAAAAAGTATCCACTATACACACTTAATAACACACACACACACGCACACGCACACACACACACACACACACACACACACACACACACACACACACACACACCCGCGCGATGGTCAGGTTGACAGCGTGCCGGGTTCCCATTATGTGGGTAGGCGGGTCGAATCCTCACGCTCCCGGGGATTTTTCAGTGATAAATTCGGGCGGTTACTTTTCCCCTTGAGCAAGGGGATGGGGGTGTGTGGTGTGTGAGGTCCCAGCATTGCCCAAAGATCGATAATAATGAGCTTCAAGCTCGCACTGAGAGGGTTAAAACTGTCGATCGCGAGCCAGCTCGCGTGGACAAGACCATGGGTGAATGACACACACACACACACACGCACACACACACACGCACACAGTCACACACACACACACACACACACACACACACACACACACACACACACACACACACACACACACACACAAATGTACAGAAGTTGCGGAAGACCACCAATGGTAGCATTTCATGTACACAGCAAAGCAAAGGAGAGACGTAGTTTGGTAGTGGGGCTGAGAACGGCGGTAGTGGCTGGTGAGCGAGGCCCCCGGGATATACCAGGCCTGTATAACAAAAATCATTAAGATTTTATTAAAAATGAAACATATTAAAAAAATAGGTCGGATATTAGTAATGATATCTAAATGAAGTATACTTTAAAAAAAAATTGAAATATTATTATATTTTCAAAAAGTGAAATGTATCTTAAGGAACGTATATTTATATTCTTATCTACTAAATTCACCTAACGAGGCTCGCCACCATTGTCGTCCTTGACCAGCAGGGTTGTGCATGGCGGGCACATTGCTACAGTACTTGCCATAGTATTTGAGGTAATAGCCGCGGGCGAAGTAACAGCGCCCCCAACCCGGTTTTGCTTGGGGGCCCGACCACGCAGACCCCTCCAAAGCCAACGCAGACTAGACTAGCAGTGGAGGTTACACTTACTACTGGTCCGGCATGAGCAATGGTCACCGTGTCCGGGGAGTAGCTATAGGCATCTCCAACAAACTGCAGCCGTCTGTTGTTGAGGTTACTCCGGTTGATGAGCGTATAATGCGGGTTACAATGGAACACACTCTGGGTTGCATGTCTCTAGTTGCAGTGTACGCTCCTACGGAATTGTGTGAAACTGAAGAGAAGGAGATGTTCTACGCCAAACTCGACTCTGTATTAGACCAGTATCCTCCTCGGGACACTCATTGCCTTGAATGACTTCAATGCTACTATTGCACTGTGAGAGATGGCTATGAGTTATGTGTTGGTCCCCATAGCTCCGTTACCAGGAACATCATCAGTTCTCTCCTTCTGAATTTCGCGAGAACCAGAAGGTTGAAAATTGCAGGTTCTTAGTATCAGAGATCAGAGCTGCATCACTGGACATGGTATTGTAATGCCGGAGGGATAACTAAAGAGATCGACCACATCTTCGTTAGTACTCGTTGGAGGATCCTCCAGAACTGCAGGGTTTATCGGTGTGCTGATTTCTTTGCAACTGATCACATATTTCTTGTTGCTAAATTGAACTTCATGTCAAGTCCAGAAGAGTCTCAAGAGGTAACCATACTGTGTTTCATCTTGAAAAGCTGAAGGACTTGACATGTACCCATGAGTATGCAGTGGCAGTCTCAAATCGGTTTAATATGCTCGGTGCCCTGGAGAACCCTGTAGAACTGTGAGATACCTTCAAACGTGAAACTTTCCAGGTTGACGAGGAGTGTATTGGGGAGCGCCCGAGGTCAAGGCGTAGTGTAGTCTCGACGGAGACGCTGAAGAATATCCAGGAGAGTCGCGCTGCTAGGCTTGCTGGGAACCAGGACCAGTACAGGGCTCTGTCAGGCAGGACTAAAACTTTCCTGGGGAGAGACAAGGAGAGGTATGTCAGGAGTCTTGCTGAGGATGTCATGAGGGCCATTTAAACGCTAATGACTTCCGACCCACCTACCGAGCCCTGAAGATGCTCCGTTCCAAGTCTCCATCTCGGGCGAGTACTATCCGAGCAGCAGATGGGCGCCTCGAGTCGGACATGGATGGGCATATGGCTCGTTAGGCTGAGTACTTTGGGCAGTTGTTCACGATGGACCCTCCAATTGGGCAGCTTCAAACCAATAGATTACGGGCAGTGGATGCCGATCCTCCCATTGGCGAAACCGCGCCCTCTCTTGACGAGGTCAGTAAGGCTGTAGCAAAGTTGAGGGGTGGAAAGGCAGATGGTGTTTGTAATATCAGTGCGGAGCTCCTCAAAGTAGGGGGTAAGGCCATGATCCGCGGGTTGCATGCTCTCCTGATTGCCGTGTGGCAATCAGGTACCATTCCTCCTGACTGGAAAAGAGGGCTGGTCGTCCCTATCTGGAAAGGGAAAGGGGACTGTTAGGACTGCAACATGCAACAATTACCGTGGTATTACACTGCTCAGCTTGCCAGGCAACGTGCTTGCCCATCTTTTTTTGACACGGATCCGCAGTCATATGCTGAAGCATCAGAGACCTCAGCAGTCTGGGTTCACGCCTGGTAAGTTAACAGGACCGTATCCTAGCGCTTCGTGTCCTGGTGGAACGCCGACGTGAGTTTCGACATGGGATGCATGCAGCCTCTGTTGATCTAAAGAAGGCGTTTGACTCAGTGCATCGTGAGTCACTCTGGGATCTTCTGCGATTGCGCAGGACTCCTACAATGACTATTGGTTTGATGACTGGCCTGTACCCTAGGACTGAGAGTGCTGTGAAGTGTGAGGGAAAAGTATCCAGCTTTTTTCCTGTGAATATAGGAGGGAGGTAAGGGTGCGTCCTTGCCCAATCACTTTTCAACACTTGTATGGACTGGGTATTGGACAAAGTTGTAGATCAAAGTGATTGTGGAACATCTCTCGGCAACACCAAGATCACTGATGCCGATGTTTTTACTGATGATGCAGTAATCATTGCCGAGTCGCTGGAGGTCCTGGTGATGGCTCTCAAGGCGCTGCACGAGGAAGCAAAGCCTTTGGGACTTTATGTCTTCTGGCTCAAGACCAAGGTCCCGGTGTTTGGAGGCTTACTAAATGAAATTGTTCAGTCTGTTTATGCGTGCGGCGAGATCTTGGAAAGTTTTACCTACCTTGGTAGCGCAGTCCATAATGACGACGGGTCACGTCAAGAAGTCTTACGGCGGATTGGAATAGCTCACGGTGTTATGGACTCGGTCTGCACGAGTATTTGGCGTTATCGGTACCTGTGCAGAAGGACAAAGATCCGGATCTTCAAGCTGCTTGTGATCCTTGGTTTACTTTATGGATGTGAGACATGGACACTAAATAATAGCGACTTGAAGAGGCGAATCGATGGCTTTGGTAATAAGTGTCTTCGCAGAATCATGGGGTACCGCTGGGATGATTACGTGTCAAATCAGCGATTGCTCCGTGAGACTGAATTGAGGCCTATTATCTGCATAGTCTGTCAGCGCCAACTTTGGCTATATGGGCATGTGGTATGCTACCCTGAAACCGATCCTTCCCACCGGGGTGTATCTGTAAGAGACAATCCGACGTGGAGGAGGCCAAGGGGGCACCCACAAGTCTCGTTGCTGGGGCAAGTTGATGTTTTCTGTCAAGAGTTGCTTGGTATGGGAAGGGAGCCTGAATGGGGAGTCGCGCGTTGTGACCCCCGGGAGTGGCGTCGTAGGGTGGGCGAGGCGACGCGTCCTCCGGTGTATGCCCCCAATGTTTGATTGATAGCCACAGTACCCAGCGTACATCTTTGGTTCCATTGGTTTTCAATCATTTCATTCAGCGTACATTCCTTTGGTTTGGCACCGTGTAAGCTCCCAATATAGGAACCAGTTCTTGCATGACTCACTAATGTATACTATTTAAGCCCTTGGCACATGTAATATTTCCAACTAGGCAACTCCGCGGCGTCCCAGCAAGCCCGGGGTGCCACTGCTGCGCGTCAGTCTGCTCTCAGCCTCCTTCCAAGCAGCCGCGTGTGTGTGTGTGTGTGTTCCACAAATCTTCCTTCAAGAAACCCCCTTCTGCACCAGTATCTACTCTCTAACCAACAAGGACGTAACCCCAAAAGGCTCACTACCGAGCTTACACATGGTGGCAGGGCCCTACGAACTCTAAACGCCTCCTACGAAGAAACAAAACCTGCCGGTTTCTCACACCACGCCGCCACTCCCGCCAAAATCAAGAAGGACGCCACCTCACCGGGGCGCATATTCTCAATAGGTTCGCCCTTTTCGGCAGGTTGGCGGCCCTCTACGCATGGCTGTAGCTCCGAAACTAACCACAGGATTTTCTTGAAAATAACCTCATTATGATTCCCACACAAAGTTACCATTGTAAGAGAGAACCTGGGAACCTGAACCTAACCTAACCTAACCTTACCTAACCTTAACCGAAAGTTAAAAACAATTCACGAGCGGCCTGCCGAAAAGGGCGAACGCATTGAGAATATGCCACCGGGGCAGGCCCGCACCCCACGCTACCTGGCCCTCAAGTGCCTTAAGCGCTCGCTCCTAACCCAGTGCCCATACTACAGCATCTATTCAAATGGAATCAACGCACAGGTGAATACACACACACACCGTTCTTTCTTGGCACCTCTCTATGGCCAGACACCCAAGCTGCAAGCCACCCACTCAAGGCATACTCAAGCACGCCGCCCCGCCACGCATGGCCCAAGCGCTCATCATCCACTCATCTGGCCATACACCATCCGCGCCTACGCAGCCGCTGTTCAGTCCCCACGGCATACATAGACGTCGCGCCCCACGACACGCGGCCCTTCACAGAGGACACACGCCACGCCGCAACATTCCTGAGGTGACTCATGTGAGCCGCACAAAGCCACTCAGCCCAGCATACGCGCTTACCTAGGCAGCCGCTCTCAGCCCTGACTACACACCAAGCAGCATGCACTACCTCGACAAACCTTTTTGCTCTTGCTGTCAACGAGCCGTTGGTTCTAGCGGGTGACCTTAATGCACATCATCCCATGCTCGCCTCTCGTTTACCAGCAAATGAGGCCGGTCGTCACCTACATGGGATGCTGCATGATTCTGACCAGGTCACACTTCTCAACGATGTCTCTATCCCCACACACATTCACGAAGACAGATTGGATCTCGCCATTGTATCTGCCTGGCTAGCCCCCAGGTCTTCATGGGCGATTCACCCCTTTCTCACCAGTGATCACTTCGGGGGGCTGGTGGATATCCATGTAGCTCTTGCTCCAACTCCACCGCAACATTCTCGCTTTCATATGCGAGATGCCAAATGGGAATTGTTTCTGAGCTCATCTGAGGATCTTTTTACCAACGAGCTCCACACCCTACCTCTTGACGCTCAAGCAGACAGGCTCTCTGCTATCATCCTTCAAGCAGACCACCTTTCCATTCCTGTCAGCAAACCCCATGCCCGCCTCTATAAGGACCGTTGGATCTACTGCCCCAGGCTTAAGGAAATCAACCGCCGTGTTAATGCCGGTCGCAAACAGTTCCGTCGTCACCCTTTTCCTTCCACCCGCAGCTACCTCCAAAGCGTTGTTCGCCATACACAGAAAGTCTAGACCCGCCTCCGCAGCCATGCTCTCCTCCACTGGTGCCAGGGTATCTCTTCCCACACGCCCCTCGGATGTATGTGGAGACGCGTTCGGGCCATATACTCCTCTGGTCCTCCTCCGCTGCCCACTCATTCTGCTCCAGCTGAAGAAGCCGAAAGACTGGCCGAACTTTTCGCTGCCTGCACTTCCCCAGCCACTCTTCCTTCTGAGACCCGACATATGCAACAATTTCTTGCTGGTTCCCGCACTGCCACCATTCACGCTGCCTGCGCAGAAGAAGAGGAGTCTGATGCCCCATTCACCACAGATGAGTTGACTGCGGCCTTGCACAACCGGCCAGACACCGCTCCCGGATCCGACCAAGTCACCTTACTCTATGCTCTATCACCTCGGCCTCAAGGGCAAGGCTGCCCTCCTTGCACTCTTCAACCTCTCCTTTGCCATTGGAACGTTGCCTGCTTCCTGGAAAACGGCCACCATCTAGCCTATCCCCAAGCCCAAAGACCCTGGAGCCATGAGACCGATTTCTCTACTCAGCTGCCCCTCTAAGATCCTGGAGCGCCTGGTTCTGGTGCGTCTGAAGTGGCAGCTTGGCGAGCTCCACCCCTCACTTTTTGCTTACCAGGCGAACAGGAGCACAACTACGTGCCTGATGACCCTTCTTGGTGCCCTGTGTTCCCGGTCAGGCCTTGTTATATTTTTAGACCTCGAGAAGGCCTTTGAACTAGCAAATCCCTCTGTCATCCTGGAACTTCTCGCCATCAAGAGAGTACGCGGCTGCCTTCTTCAATGGCTCTCTGACTTCCTCACAGATCGCTCAGCTCGGGTGCGCTTTCAAGGAAGGCTCTCAACACCTCGCCCCCACAGCCTAAGCACTCCTCAAGGCAGCTGTCTTAGCCCTTTCCTATTCAACATCCTCATGGAAGGGCTGTTAACCGCTAACTATGAGAGAGGAGTTCAGCTTCTCTGCTATGCTGACGACTTGGCCCTCGTTTTTCCTGGACGGTGCCAACCTCAACAGATATCAGCAGCCTTAGACTGCCTCCAACAACGCTGCACCTCTCTGGGGCTCAAACTCAATCCGGACAAATCTCGCTATATGACCTTTGGCCAACCTCCACCTCCTCAGCCACTCCAGCTCGGTCGCACTGTCCTACAGTACGCTCCCACACATAAATACCTTGGCATTTGGCTCGACTCGAATCGAAACTGTCATTCACAACACATGTCCGCTATGTTCGAGAACGTGTCAAGGCACGCACCAAGACTCTTTTCTTCCTCTCTCGCGGCGGCAACAGTGCGCCCTGCAACATTACCCGCCTCTTTTACATAGCCGCCATTCGTTCTCTTATCTATTACTGTGCCCCCTGCCTTCCTGGCATCTCGAATGCTCTCTTTCAGTCCCTAGAGGTGGTTCAGAATGATGCAATGCGGGCCATCCTGAATACTCCTCGTTGGACACGCATCGTCACCCTGCTCGCAGAATGCGGACTCCCCACCATCAGACACCGCATCTACGCTAGAGCAGCACTAGCTATGGCCAGGTACCTCAAGACCCGCCCCAACTCCACTCTTGCGGCCCACCTTCGCCACGGCTTCCAGTGTCCTCCGAATACCCGCCCCAATGGCGACTGAGTCCACGCCATGGCTGATGCTGCACGAGCGCTTGGAGTGGCTGACTTGGTCCGTTGTGATCCGGATCTGGCCGTCCCAGACCATTTTCCGCCGCCTCCTTGGGCCCCCAAGACCTTCCAGGTCATTCTCCCGTCTCGCACTCACCCAAAACAACAACTACCTGCCCTTCTCCGCCAGGAGAGTCTAGCCACAATTGCCCCTCTTTCTACTCCCGCCACCCGTCTCTACTTCACTGATGGCTCTGCTGGTGAAAATGGCAAGTCTGGTTCCGCCTTTGTCAGTGGTGCTCTCCAGCGATCACTTCGTCTCCCTGAAAATTCCTCTGCATTCCAAGCGGAACTTGTGGCGCTGCTATCTGCCCTTCACCATGCTTGTGAGTCACCCGTTCCTGAAATTCACCTTGTCACTGACTCACTCTCTGCTCTTCACTCCCTTCAAAGACAATTTCCAACTCCTGTCTTCCCCCCACCATCATCTCCTGACATTGTATCACTTAAACTCAGATGTTTTCCTTCATTGGGTGCCAAGCCATGTCGGTGTATCTGGTAACGAACGAGCAGACGAGGCAGCACGCAGAGCCAGCACAGCACCGGAAGTTACCTTTCCCCTCCTCCCCAGTTACGCCCAGATACAGTCTTCTGTCAACCGAGCTGCTCTTCAGGCCTCCCAACTTCTTCTCAACGACGCTGTGGAGCATGGCTCTCGTTCTGCCACATGGTACATCACAGCCACCAGACAAACGCCTCACCTCCACCTTTCCCGGTTCACTCCACCTGTAGTACGACAGCTGGTCCGACTAAGGCTTGGCTTCCATTGCTCCACCCAAATAATTGGCGACGCCCCTGCCCCGTCCTCACTGTTTCGCAGAGCCACAAAATCCCCTTGAGCACTACCTGCTCCAGTGCCCAGCATCCCACTCACTTCGCCATCTGATCCCTGCCTCCCCAGAGCCGGATTATGTACGGGCTGCACGTGTCGTTGCCTCCTCACCTTTACCTACGCTCGCTGCCCTTGTTTCCTCCTACCCTCCCCCCCGTTAACATTTATAAATACCGAACACTCTGACGGGCTTTCTATTTAGCCCGTGCTTCTCACTTAAGAGAAAGCAATAGGAAAAAAAAAAAAAAAACTACATCGACGACACCGCGCCCTACCATACCACGCGCACACCGCCTTCATCACTCCTTACCCGGACTCTACTCCTCCCACGGGAGTGTGCTTCAGCAACACAACACGGCAACTCACCGGGACACGTTTTCTCCTCACACTCGGGCCGTATGGAACCACGAGGTACCGCACCTCGTGGCACCCCGCTGACATTCACCTCTTGATAGTAACGCTATTAATACTTGATTCCACTAACCAAAGCAAACATTTACCCCGTGCAGAGACGTTGAATAACTTTCACGCGTTTTGTGCTATTTAGTGCCTCCAGGGTTTACCAGTGAACATTTTCGTTCTTGTGTTGCGGGCCACGCTCGCCACAGAGGGACAGCCATCTTGGCCTTCCCCCTCCTACTCGGAAACAGCTGATGGTCGGCCATATTCTCCATTATCTTGAACCGCCATGTTCCCAGCTGTTACATGTAAACAATACACAGCGCGCCAAAGCATTGTTCGCGACATCATAACACAGCGCTTCCATACGGGAATTCAGAAAATGTACTCTATGGCAGCCTACTGACTTCCGAGAGAGATATCTTACATATGGCAGCTTGTTTAAGGCACGGGCAGTCCATCAAGACCGTTGAGGAATGTTCAGATGCCACTTGTCAATTATAGACGAAGCATTTAAAAAAGTATCGCCTTCCTTCCCGCGAGTAATTTGAACAGACGCGCGTTGGTATGACTATCATTATTTTCATAATGAGTGGCAAGAAAGACCTAATAAAGGAGCAAAGTAAAGTTATTGTATCTCTACACAAGGCAGAGAGGTCAGTGGAAGAAATATCAAGGATTGTGGATGTTACGAGGAGATGTGTGCATAAGTGGGTGGAAAGTTTCACGGTGGAAAGCATCGTCGCGACAGCCGCGACACCAGAACATTATAAGTGGCCAGGGCGAGGATGTAAAAGTCATATCGCAATATTTTTCTTGCTCTTAATTGAGGATGGGCATCCACTTGACGTTTCATGACATTTAGGGTGCTTGCTGATGTTTTACACCCTCGCCCTGGCCACTTATACTGTTATGGTGTCGCGGCTGTCGCGACGATGCAACCCACCGTGAAACATTCCACCCACTTATGCACACATCTCCTCGTAACATCCACAATCCTTGATATTTCTTCCGCTGGCCTCTCTGCCTTGTGTAGAGATACAATAACTTTAATTTGCTCTTTTGTTAGGTCTTTCTTGCCACTCATTATGAAAACAATGATTGTCATACCAACGCGCGTCTGTTCAACTTACTCGCGGGAAGGAAGGCGATACTTTTTAAAATGCTTCGTCTATAATTGACAAGTGGCATCTGAACATTCCTCAACGGTCTTGATGGACTGCCCGTGCCTTAAACAAGCTGCCATATGTAAGATATCTCTCTCGGAAGTCAGTAGGCTGCCATAGAGTACATTTTCTGAATTCCCGTATGGAAGCGCTGTGTTATGATGTCGCGAACAATGCTTTGGCGCGCTGTGTAACAATAACACGTGGAAGAAAACAGTTTGGTCAATGATTCACAACACGGATTCACCAAGGGTAGGTCATGACTCACCAATTCATTGAGTTTTTTATAGGAAAGTTTATGAGACAGCAGATAATGATAAGGATTATGATATAATATACCTGGACTTTAGTAAGGCATTTGGAAAAGTACCACACGAGACACTCTTACATAAGGTTAAGGCTCATGCAAAGACTACTGTATACTGGACTTGTTACTCGCGCTCCGCGCCAACCCGCCCATGACCAGTGGAGGCCGATCGGCAAGGTAAAAAAGTGTTTCGAACATCACTCCCATTTCCCTTCCTTTGGCTTATCAGTATAAATGATATACTGTTATCTTCGTAAATTTTTGCTCTATAATATTATCAAATAAAAAACAGTAAAATACGCTAAAAAAATAACATTATGAGACACTGAAGAAATATGCATGAACATATGCATTCACTTAAAGTCTTCGCCATTTAATATTTTGCAAGACAACATTTAACATGGAGCATATCAATAGAAGCGGATTTTCATTTGTTTTCCATTGATATATTTCGTTTACTGATAAATGAATTAGCACCATGCATAAATTAGCGTTTGTCGTATCTGCAAAGTTGCATTTGCAGTTGACTTTTTTGTTGTTCCCTATGATATTAGGCGTTTCAGGGTTCAAGGAACACTCATTTCTTTCCATTTTCTTATTATTTAACATATCTTCTTCCTCGTACATATATATTTTTCATCATATTCCTATCCTTCTATTCTCATAATACAAAGCTTCATTTAAGTATTGTCGTCACTTCCTTACTGAACACTCCCTACTCCTAAAACATCCTTCCTATCCATATATAAATTATGCTGCATTTTTACCTATATGAGAAGACTTCTCAAAGACTTAATTTCCACTTACCTTTAATAAGCCCATTGTTAATCAGAGGTATAATGAGTGAGGTTCCCCTCTGTTACATTACATTATATAGGGCAATCTTTCGTAAGGTATTTGGAACTACGAGACGTCCTCACTAACATATTTTCCTATACACATCTGCCATTGGTCAGTTTCCTCAATAAACTCCTCCTCATAAACTTTACAGAATTTAGTTTGTTAATTTTCCTTCAAGACACACTTCCACGCCGGTCATAGGCTTACAAATTTTCTCTTTTTCTAGTTACGCCTATTATCTGCATTTCCACAATATCTTATTATCTACAATTAGTCATTTGCTTCAAGTCCTGCCTTTTAGAGGTGTGTTTCAACTTTTCCTCTCCAGTCACTGGCCAAGGCCCACAGACCAGGCCCACACGTTCCTTTCTCTGTAATCTGGGCCTAAGCCTCGTTAAGGTAGGAGAAGCCTACATCTGTTTCTCCCCTTGATCCACATATAGTAGTTCCCTCTGTTTACATTCACGGTCATTAGCCGTCTTTCCTTTCCCTAACATCTGGTTTATGGTCTGTTTACCACCTCACGGTATGTGTATATTCATTTTTCACAAACCTCTTTCCCTTGTCCTTCTCTCCTCATGCCTTTATCATATATTCCTCTTTTCTCTCCCATTTATCCCTTTCTTATTTTCTCTTCTTTCTCATGTTGCATGATGTTGAGAAGCGGCTACCACACGTTAACTAAATAAATAACATTATCAAACGGGTAGTTTTCCCGACTGATGATGTGATTTATTTAGTTAACGCTAATTTATGCATAGTGCTAACTAATTTATCAGAAAACGAAATATATCTATGGAAAGCTAATACAATTCCGCTTATATTGATATGTTTCATGTAAAAAGTTTACTCGCAAAATATGAAATGGCGAAGACTTTAAGTGAATAATAAGTTCATGCATATTTCTTCCGTCTCTCATAATGGAATTTCTTTAGCGTATTTTACTGTTTTTATTTGATAATATTATAGAACAAACATTTACGAAGATAACAGTATATTATTTATACTGATAAACCATAGGAAAAGAAATGGGAGTGATGTTCGAAAATGTCAGGAATCGCGGCATTAACCTCCACTGGAAATAGCCCAAACTGAGTAGTAAGTCCAGTATACAGTATTCTTTGACTCATGGAATAGATGTGAAGGTTCTTCGTTGGATCAGAGCTAGGCTAAGTGATAGGCAACAAAGGGTTACAATTAATGGTTTTAAATCTGAATGGGGACTGGTGACAAGTTGGGTTCCACAAGGGTCTGTTTTGGGCCCATTACTATTTTTGATTTACATCAACGACTTGGATAGTAGGATTAGCAGTGATATTAGCAAGTTTCCTGATGATACTAAGGTAGGTAGGATTATTATATAACAGTCTGATGTAAACATATTGCAGGGTGTCAGGGCTGAGGTGGTTATCAATTTATATTACCAAACCTAAGAAATGTGGGGGAAGAAACATCAAGGAGTACGATTACCCCGAATATATTTACACAACAAAATAATACACGAATGGCTAGCCGCCAAATACCAGGCACCAAACAACGACTGCAATGATGCAGGGGTAATGTCACCCTAAGAACTCCCTGGAACGCTGTTTAAAGAGAGGTGAATTGCAGCAGCAATCGTCAGCCCCGTAGAATAACTCTTCAGACAGCGGGGAGCGTTGAATGGTATGCGGGACAGTGAAGGGCCAGCTGGAAGAAAGCCCAAGTCTTCAGTATGGCCTTCTAGGGATGAGAACAGCAGCTTGGTAGTGGAGGTGTTGTCAGCGTGGAGAGCTATGGCTGTCTGCCTTAATCGTGGGCGGCGAGGCGCCGTCATCAAAATGGGTAGAGTACCTCTTTACCCCGGGGCTAGAAGGGTTGACGTGGAGAGTCGAGTAGCTGCGCTTGAAGCCCCGAAGCACGCCGCTTGGTGAAGGTGAAAGTGGTAATCACCGTTACCGTGACGAGGGAGGTGTAGTTCAGGTGCAGTTCCTCACACATGCCCCCGCTAAAGCATCTGCTGCACAGCCGATGATGAAGGAGAACTGCAGCTGACTCGGAGAAACGTACAGAATATTTGTAAAAGGCTGTAGTTCAGGAATCAAACAGATAAGAACTATGCCCGGCTGAGCAGGTCAGCTTCAATTTTAGAGGCTTGTGGTCAACTTCAAGGAAAAATCCTTACCTCTTAGATAGAAGTCAAACCTATGGATGCCGAAGACGATGGCTAGACATTCCCGTTCAATAGTAGAGTATCGCCGTTCCCGATCTAGTATAGTTTCCGACTGGCGTAAGAGATGGGATGTGGACGATCATCATGGTTTTGGAAGAACACAGATCCCAATCCATAATTTGAAGCGTCGGTGCGCTGGACGAAGTTCAGGCTGGGGTCTGGAAGCCGCAGAATGGGTCCCGAGGCCAAAGTTTGCTTCAACTGGTCGAAGAGCGGGTGCACATCATACATAAACTGTAGGAGTTCCCGTATCAGCTTCCTTAACCCGTCAGAGAGGGGGCCGGTGAGCTCTGAGGCCTGAGAAAAGCGTTGCTGTAGTCTATCCACAATAGACATGAGGGCAGAAATGTGAGTGGGCCATTCAGAATATACACAGAAATGAAACGAAGCACTATGCAAACCTAAACTAACAAGCAAATTCCCAACATTAATGATACAACAAAACAAAACACGAACATTAGGGCACAGGCTGTGCATAGACCAAAAAACAGTAATAGCAGTCCTGGTAGTAGTAGTAATCCTAGTAGTAGTAGTAATCCTAGTAGTAGTAGTAATCCTAGTAGTAGTAGTAATCCTAGTAGTAGTAGTAATCCTAGTAGTAGTAGTAATCCTAGTAGTAGTAGTAATCCTAGTAATAGTCCTAGTGGTAGTAGTATTCCTAGTGGTAGTCCTAGTGGTAGTAGTAATCCTAGTAGTAGTTCTGGTAGTAGTAGTAATCCTAGTAGTAGTAGTAGAAGGATGGGCACAGGGTAGAGTTCATCTTGAATTCTCTCTGTAGTGGTGAGGGTGAAGTCGTGCTTATCAACCTGAGTAGAATGACTCAAAGTGAGATCAGGATTCATAACATTATGTTCCCCAGAACTAGCTGGGCCATCAGACAGTAAAGTAAGCCGAGGTGAATCGTCAGTGTCCTCATTTGAGCAGGAGAACTTACTCTTCTTCCTGGGCTCCGAAGTAGGCTCAGTTACGACCGGTAACAGTAGAAGTCTACGGTGTTTATTTGAGGATGGCGCGACTGTTAACAGCTGAAGGATACTGTGTTTATCAGAGGATGGCGTGACTGGTAACGGCTGAAGGGTTACTGGACGTACCCGTCTCTTAGTTGACAAGCGATGACATTTGTCGCAGAAACGACAATAATCCCAGATGTCCGTGCACATTCCTGGCCAGTAAAAGTCTTGAGATATCTTCATCAGGGTCTTAAGATGGGAAACATGACCAGCTAAAGGAGCCAAAGGAGCTTCGTGAGCCAAACGTAGGATGACGGGACGGCACTATATTAGGATCCTAAAATCTCTATACTATCGCGGGGACGCGATAGGGTAGTTGACCGAGCGATATTACGGCACCGGTTAGATATTATATGTATGTGTATAATCTTAGAATCTATGTAATGCCAGGATTTTGATATACGTAGTAGATTAAGATCAATTTACTTTCATTCTAGGTTTAATGAGCATATGTAAATGTATGTAGATGATACGCATTGTTCCTTGTAACATATATAATTAATTCCCTTCCTTCCTTTCTTCCCTTCCCCACCCCCTCCATCATTCTCTTTCCCTTTGTCCATTTCCTTGTAAATCCACCTCAAACCGGTTATTTCTGCGATCACTTAAATGAGCAAATCTTATTCCCAATAGATTGAAACATTCAAGAATCAACAATAATCCCTTCTTCTTCAGGTTTTTTGAGCATTCGTATAGTAAATTGTTTCCGGAAATCCATGACATCAATAAGTTTCCGTGGAACGCTAAATTATTATCATTTTTTAACCGTGGGAAGGATGACAAAGGCAACTCCTCATGACCAATGTTACGAAAGCGTAACACAGATTCGATGTTAGTTTTAGGGAAACTAAAACTATTGTCACCGACAAAATTTTCATCATCGTTGAACAGAATTTATTACACTGTCGCTCATAAAGTATTCCTTTTGTCCTCATATTCTAACCCGGTTGTTAATCATTCAATGTCAATGTTATTAAGTCATGGGTGTATCAACGAACACTCTGTTTCCCCGCGCGAACGCCACCCCACGCCGTTAGACCTCACTCTGCCCTTGGCTCTCACACCCCATCAGGTTGGTACATTGATTTCTCTTCCCAGTTCGGTATATATTTCCAATACTAGAACATTCACTTGTTTATTAATATACTCGTGCATCATTCCTTGTCTTGTTAACTAATAGACTCTGCCCTTGGCTCTCACCCCATCAGAATCTCCCTGCAAACTCTCTCCGACCGCCAAGCCATTTGAACAAACACATACACACGATTCTTACTACTCCCCCCCCCCCCCCCCTCATTTCTCACTATTCATTTTGTTGTGTCTTTTTTTTGGTTCCATTGGAAAGGATAGGAGACCGCCATAATAGGCTGAGTGTTTTTTCGTAGTGTGTGTTGGAGCGGTGCGGTGTGTCCACCAGCGGCCCCGCGTGTGACTCAGAACTAATTCTTAGAACGACAGTGTGACCTCCAGCGTCCACTCGTCTTATGAAGGAACATTAAACAATTGAAACGGCGGAGTTGACAGAGTCTTTCTTGAGTGTGCGTGTCGTTCCGATTACCATATAATTCTCTCCAAATGTATCAAGAAACTTAGTGCATTTATCTTCATGTAATACGTCCCCCCAGTATTTTTCAATGTTCCATTAATATATAGTGTCAACCTCCGTGGAGACGTGTGTTCGGTATTAATAAACCTGAATTCTGAGGTGACTGATTCTTATGTAGGTTAATCAACCCAGGTGACATGCAAAGTGTGTTAAGGAGATACTTACTCATAGTCCTCCGATCCTAATTACATGTTAACTTGGTAAAATATTCATTTGAAATCTAAAATTCACGCTACTTTCTTGTCGGCAAATATTAAAATTCTGTTCAAGAGTTAGACCCTTTAAGGATAAATCTTAATAATAAATTAATCTCAAAACAACCCACGAATTACGGCAATACATCTATACTAAAGCAGGATGTCTGAGTGTCTGTGTGTCCTCTACCGGCGCCTGTCTGTCTGAGGCACCGCCACCTTTTGATGACATTATGCTGACCAAGTAGCCACGCCATCCCATATGATGAAGACGTGGATAGCCAGTCTGGTGTTTGGAAGCAGCACGTTATGGTGACCGCGCTCGCCTGGCCTGGGAACGATGGACGCCGGAAGCTGTGAGGTTCCGGCCAAAACTCCATATATGCTACAACTGGCTGGAGAGAAGGTAGAACAACAGGAGACGCGATACCTAGGGCTCCGATATCAAGACTCCTCTGAGAGTCTGTGTGTACTCACACACCTGAGGGTGTGTGAGTACCTTGTCACGATAAAATATTAATTGTTCTGGCTCTGTCTATCAGACATTAGTTTCATTGGCCGTTGTAAAGAACCCTGTGACATTATTATTGTAAAAACTTTATGGTGCACATATAAATATATATTATATATATATTTTAGTATATTGTCTTACTCGAATCCTTTGGCAATTTAAAATACTTATAAATTAATTAAAAACCGCTCGACCACGATTAGCCAATACCACCTTATACCATTTCAGTGATGTACAACTCTGGGAAGCAAAGGAAGTTACCTGCCTATCAAGAGGGCATCACAGGCAATCACCCCTACAGGTCAAAAACCTGTATCTTACATGGGTTGATCCCGTTACCTGTAAAATAACCTTTACTAAAAAGGGTAACAACTTACTGGGGATAACTAATGATAAAGTATTTATCTTACTTGAGCTATCAGAGGAGAGACACTGCCGGTACAAGATGCCGTGTTCGTGTAGAAATTTATAGGTGGCACCATCCCGTGCCTTCTTTCCTTCACAAGTAGACGTTGAGGCACGTAGACACTGCAGTGAAGGACATGATACTTGTAGGTGACGAAACTCATCAGGGGTCACATACAAAGGGTGGAGTTCGGGCAGGACTAGATAGTGGATCCGTTCAGTTCTACCAGCACCGGGCTCTTCAGGACACACTTCAACTGGAGGAGACTCACATGGTTGTAGAGATTGACATTCAACAAGGGGAACGTCCTTGGCATTAGATGCGATAGAGTTTTCGGGAGAAACAGAGTCATTAAGGAGAAGAGGAGGAGGAGGTAATGGATCTTGTGGCCGTGAAACATTAGTGGTGGCTTGGTTCTTATGGAGAGAATGGTCATCAAGAAGTTAAGGGTAAGAACTATTAGGGACCAACACAGCGGGGATATTCCCAATCAATGCATTAGCAACTTTAAGTGGGGCCTTTACGGCATCAGTCCAGCCAGTGTAAAATGGGCACCGTAAGAAGCATCTAACAACGGGGAATTCATTAGTGCGTCCTAAGTAATCAGCAACTTTAACTTTGGAACAGAGTGATGGGTCAATGTCTGACAGGGCGTCCTCAGAATCTATAACACCGGAGCACCCTGTGTCCCTAATGATGGTAGAAGACCATGAACCATTGATGGTTTCCGAAACTGAATATTGAGGAACCTTACGATCCTCCAGACAAAATCAAAACTTATAAGGGCCGGTGGTAGTTGTTCCGTCCTTGAAGGTTCGAGGATTATGGGGGCAGTTTGGTCGTATGTGTCCGGCCTCCCCACAATGGTGACACGTCACATGTGAGGGAGCTTGATGCCCCGAAGATGGGATCCTCAGCGGAGTAGGAAGTCTAGGGGGATATCTCCTCGCGTTGTTGTAGTTGGCCTTAGGATATGCGTTGTGGGCGGACGCCCAGTCGTCTGCTAGTTGTATCGCATCCTTCAGCAGGGTAGGCCTTCTTTCCTTGATAAAAAGGCGAAGTTCAGGTGACAATGAAGATATAAATTAGTCAAGGATTATAAACTACCTCATATCCTCATAAGTTACAGGCACACAGGAGTACTCAATCCAAGAATCGAACATTCGTGACAACTGGGTGGCGAATTGATGGTAGTTCTGCCCTACTTGAATCTTGGCTGACCGGAAATCTTCACTGTAGCCATCGGGAGTCTTACTGAAACCAGTTAGGAGTGTGCCTGTTTCAGTAGCTCGTAGTCCTTAGTGGTGGAGGATGGAAGGGACGTGTAGAGCTCAGTAGCCTTTC
>JACEEZ010017228.1:240000-280000 GCA_016584305.1 Chionoecetes opilio
TCGAAACTCACGTCGGCGTTCCACCAGGACACGAAGCGCTAGGATACGGTCCGTTGTTGACTTACCAGGCGTGAACCCAGACTGCTGAGGTCTCTGATGCTTCACCAGATGACTGCGAATTCGTGTCAGCAATAGATGGGCAAGCACCTTGCCTGGTACGCTGAGCAGTGTAATACCGCGGTAATTGTTGCAGTCCTGACGGTCCCCTTTCCCTTTCCAGATAGGGACGACCAGCCCCCTTTTCCAGTCAGGAGGAATGGTACCTGATTGCCACACGGCAGTCAGGACAGCATGCTACAATGTGACAGCAATACTACATAGAGATGATATAATAGTCTTCGCTCTGGAATGTGCACATATTAACTTGCTTAATAACTGGGTCTGCTAACGAGAGTTTTCTCAGCAGACTTTTCCACGAAAGGTTAATGATGGATTTAATATTTGTGTGTTCTTATGGCGATATAGTGTTTGAACTTGAACTTGAACTAATCACTCTCACTACCTATACTAATCACACTCCATACTACCTGCTGCGGCATTCTGCTTCGTTTTTGTTTTCATCTTTATGTGACTCGCTCTTAATTGTTCTTTCAGGCTACCCTCATCAAGCAGGGCTGTCAAGTTTTGACATTACAATTGTCTGTGCCTCAACCACCCTTGGTATGTGTCGTTGGGAGCTTGGCCGATTAAAGTATGGTCAACCTACGCGCAGAGCGGGACTACGTCACTAAGGGAAATGTCTCTCTCTCGTTCTTTCTCACTCGCTCGTCTCTCCCTTTCTCCATATTTCATACGGGAACTAAGTTATTTTTATTGTAAAAAGTGTACTCTCTCTCTCTTCTCTCTTCCCCCTCTCTCTCTCTCTCCTCTCTCTCTCTCTCTCTCTCTCTCTCTCTCTCTCTCTCTCTCTCTCTCTATATATATATATATATATATATATATATATATATATATATATATATGAGAGAGTAATAATGGTTGAGGAATAGTAGGATAATGTGGAGGTGGTAGAGGAGGAGGGTGTGGTGAAGGTGGTAGAGTATTTTTGTTTTTGTTTTTATCAATTTATTACGCTCAAAGAGCGACAGACCGAGTACATGAAATATTTCCTAACATGTACAATTGATTCGTGACACACAGGACACGCCGTCATACATACAGAGATGCCGTATATCAAATTATCAGTGCACTTGTGTCTCACAGGGCACGCTGTTGTATGGCAAGGTAAAGATTAGCACCCACCAAGGTGTGGGTGACGTACTAATACGACATCCAAATTACTGTCCGTCAGGAGAAAGTCGCACACAGCGAGTAAGGGCTGTCCCCGAGGCAGCATGTCCCTGACTGAGGGACACTCGAGGCAGTAGTGCTGAAGACTGTTGGCTGTGGGGCGATCACACAGCTTGCAGGAGGAGAAGTGAGGAATGTCCCCCGCCTCAAAGACCTGCCACACAGGTTGGTATCCTAGCCGAAGTCGGGCAGACACAATGTTGTGTCTGCGAGCCATGAGTCCGCGTCGGCGATACTTGGGAGGGATTAGACGGAAGTGGTCGTAATGCTGTATAGACACACTCTGAGCCCGCTCAGCGTTCGTGCGGTGGAGTGTGGGGAGAAAAGCGGCTGAGTGTATCAACTGTTTGAAGCAGAGGAGGGAGGGTGTAGCACCATCAGGCAGAGGCAGGCCGCAGGCAGTTTTGGCGAGGAGATCCACCTTGTCGTTGGCTGCTATTCCAATATGGGAAGGAATCCACAAAAACCGTATAGTGAGAGAATTGTCCCGAGCTGCGACTAACTGAAGCAAGATTTGATGAACCAGGGAACGGTGCGTGGTTTGTGGAGATGAGATGGCCTGAAGGGCAGACTGAGAGTCACACATGACCACACCATTCAGACGCCTTTGACAGAGGAGACTGACAGCCAGCAAGAGTCCCTGTAACTCGCAGCAGGTAGAGCTGGACAAGTTGGGTAGTCTGCGGCCAACCCAGCCTCCCTCCGGTGGCGCCACGTCGAGTGAGTAGACAGCGCACCCCGCGCTCCCATCTGACTGCAGGGAACCGTCGACGTAGAGATGGGGAGCGGCAGGGACGGAGGAGGACACTGCTGCAATGTGCTCCAGAGCCAGTTGCTTCTGGAGGAGTGGTGGGTCTGCCTTGGAAGTGGGAGTGAAGGAGACTTGAGGCGGAGGAATCCTCCATGGAGGTGGACCATGATCCACTTCAGCCACGGGAACATTAAGATCAAGCAGCAGGGTGGAGCAGACTGTATTGACAAGGGTGCGGACGCCGGGACGAAGTGGAGGTCGGGGTGCGGCAGGGTCAAGCGAGGTTCTCAGGACACGTGAATAATGTGGAGTAAGATGTGAGAGTGGAGGCACTTGACGCTGAAGGAGGAGACATTGGCGTGAATTCTCTCAACAATAGGGGGGAGATCGAGCTCAGCCAACATGTTGACTATTCTGGTGGAGACAGGACACCCAAGAATGTACCTCATCACTCTGTTCAGAAATTTGTCTAAAGGGTCTAAAGAGGTCTTAGAGAGCTGACAGAGGGCAGGGGAGAGGTAGTCTATAACTGACCGTATGAAGGCAATGTAGAGGGTTCTAGCCACTGGAATAGAGACTCCAGCAACATTGTTTGTGAGCCATCTGAAAGGCATGAAGCGCTGCTGTAGCCGGTGTAGGAGATCTCCTACGATGGGATGAACGCGCTGCCGCGCAGGTATGGCTGGGGTGATCCGCACAGGCGCTCCCAGGTACAAGTACTGCGTACACAGCGGGATATAAATATTTCCAGCAGTGAAAACCGGAGGTGTTCTGGGGTTCCGGGGAGAAAATATTCTACTCTTCTCTGGGGAGAGAATGAGGCCACAAGTGGAAGACGACTCGTAGAATGACTAAAGGAAGAGGTGAAGATCTGCAGGAGAGTTGGAATGAACACATATATCATCAGCGTAGCAGGTAACAGTCGTCTCAGGAATGTCGGGAAGAAGAGTGAGTAAGCGGTGCACGAGGACATTAAAAAGGAGCGGCCTTAAAACACCACCTTGCGGAGCACCAAGCTCGAATTCCTTGGAGGAGCTGCACGCCCACTTGAAAAGCACACGCGAGGTTCTGTTACGGAGGTAACCACAGATCCACCTAAGGAGATTCCCTTTGACACCAAATTCCACCAGCTGATCGAGGATTACCTCTCTGTTGGCAACATCAAAAGCACTCTTGAGGTCAAGAAATGCTACCACACTGGTGGAGGAGAGGCGGGTATACAGATCCATCAGACAATGGTGCGTAATTCTCTGTGGTAGGAAACCATACAGTCTGGGAGATAACTTGTCCTCCAGCCGAAACATGAGACGGGTGAGGAAGATACGCTCGAGCACTTTACAGAAGCAGGAAGTGAGTGAAATTGGTCTGAACTTATCAGTGCCAGGTTTGGGGATCGGCACAATCGTGCTGGAGGTCCAGGCATGAGGCACGTATCCCAAGCGGAAGCAAAGATTGTAAAGCTGCAGCAAGGGATTGTCAGGGACCTTCAGGAGTAAGCGAAGGACTGGGTAAGTAAGACCATCATCCCCGGGGGCAGTTGCCTTACTCCTGGTGAGAGCACGTCGCAGTTCATCCTCAGTGATCAGCACGTCGTCATCCTCATCCGCCCGCAATAACGCAGCCATCAGACGTAGAGTGCGAACATTTCTGTGGGAAGAGAGTGCCTCTTGAATATGGGCGGGAAGGTTGCGTGTTTGTGCTTGTTCAGACCAGGTATGAATCAAATCCTGTGGGTACTCAGCTGGGCTGTGGTGGAGAGCGCTGGGGTGTTTCCTCTTGATAACCCTGCTTATCAGATGCCACATGGATCCGACGCTTGTGAGTTGTCTAGTTATTTATGCTGTCGGTGTACTTCCTCCAAGAGTCAGTATACACGCACTGCTGAAGGGCGACAAGATCGTCTCTGGACGCCTGGTACTGGTGTAGACGAGCAGGTGTTGGTTGCCTCTGGAAGGCGAGACCATCTTCCATCGCCTTCCGTTCCGCTTGAAGGATGCGTTGATCCAGCGTCCAGGCATAGGCTTCAGGGCGTCTTTTAATGTGCAGTCTGTTGACATAGCGGGCGTGGAAGTCACGGTGTCGAGGCAACTAGGGAGGAATACAAATTGTCAGGTGACGTCAAATCAAATGTGGGTAGAAGGCTGGAAATGTAAGAGATGTAGGTAGGGCAATATTTGGGTGGCAAAATATCAGCAAAGTCTAAAACCCTCAAACACCCCGATGGCACTAAACTGACGACTGGATTTTACTGTCGATCTCAGCCAAGGCAGGCAGAAGGGCAGCAGCTCGCTAGATCCCGCAAAACATCCCAGAAACGGGAGAGCTCTATCGCGGGCTTGTTGACTTCCAGAGCCAGCAATGGCGTCCCCGGTGGTAGAGTAGGAGTAAATAGAGGTGGTGGTGGTTGAGAAGGAAGAGGAAATGGAGGTGGTTGTAGATGAAGAGGAGGAATATGAGAATGAGGAGGAGGAGGGTGTGGTGGATGAGGAAGAGGAGGAGAAGGAGGAAGAATTGGTGGTGGTAGTTTGCACACATCGGTCGGTGGCTCGGTGGTTACATCGTACATCTTATTTTCTTACATAATCTTATTACTATACACCTATTTATATCAGCATTCCTTCCTATTTATTGTTCATTAATTATGTGATTATGATAGTGACACTAAGATAACTATTAAGAGTAGTTGTATTGGCCGGCTAGTGGCAGCAACAGGAGAAAATGGAGGTGGAAGTTTAGTTGGAAGTGGAGGAGTGGTGGTGGAGAGAGTAGGAGTAATGGAGGTGGTAGAGGAAGAGATTATGTTATTATGATAGTGACACAAGGATAACTATTAAGAGTAGTAGTAGTGGTAGTGGCAGCAACATAAGAAGAAAGGGGAGGTAGAAGTGTAGTTGGAGGTGGAGGACTGATGGTGGAGGAGTAGGAGTAATGGAGGTGGTGGAGCAGGAGGAAAAGTAGATGAAGGTTGTGCTAGTGGAGGATGAGGAGGAGGAATATGAGAAGAATGAGATAGAGGAGAAGAAGGAGGAGGCGAACGGGAACGGTGCACACTGACAGTTTACAAAGCACACATATTTCAATGTTTTGACTTTACTGCCCTCTCCTATAAATTTTATTTACTACCTTTTACTAGTTAAATTTCAGTACATACCTTTTGCCAGTTCAATTGTTAAATATTTTGCTGCTGTTCATATTTTGCTTATGCTACATACTTGCATTTTAACATCTTTTAATTCACTGCAATATTTCATTGTGTATTTATTTCTTTGATGATATATTTGTGTACTCTTGATTCTCTTCCACACCAGTTTTCCTTCACGTCTTCATAAATTTATGGGAAACAAGAAAAATAAGAGAAGACAAAAAGCTGTAACATCTCAAACAATCTGTCTGACCATGAACAATCACACTCAACCACACACATCAGTCGCACGTGTTCATGAGGTACCTCCCTACCCAAAGTTCACAGGGAATAACATACCCATTACCAACAACGTTACCAACGTTACGACCGTTCCCTCCTCAACCATCAACATCTCTTCACCTCCGTCGCTGATAACAACCATGGACCCACCAGACTCGTTTCCCTCCAAACAACCTTCCACTGCATACTTCCGGGAAGTGATCGAGGTTTCGGATCCATCTCGCTACAGTCTATCCGGACACTCCGAGACTCCGAAGGGTGGTTCGGAACTCCTCCAGTAAGGCGAGTGCTAGCTGACGAGGCGGCCTCATTAGATTATCCTAGTCAGTTCTAACTCAGCACTCAATCAACCACGACTACCTCCGTGTTCCTGCTGACACATCAGTCGTGGATAACCAGTCACCGAGCTTGATAGATACCGGAGGTCAGACAACCTTAAGTATTCCCGTTATTTGTTTTCCCCCTTTGTTCGTTAGGTTCATGTCTTATTTTGTGTTTTAGCGTGTGTCATATTTTTGTGCATATTTTCTGTGGTTGTATGTTATTTAGTTTAATTTTGTTATAAGTGCATTTTTTATTATTATGGGTTAAGGTTTAGATTTTTAATAATATTAGGCTACATTAAATAATATTTATGAATAAAATTTTAATCTTTTAGAACCAAACATTTATGGCGACCGTGACAGAACATACAACCACAAACAAATTCAAGTTCCCTTATTTGTATTGATTATTATATTGTTTTAAGTATTTATTATTCTTAGGAAACTTTTTTCAAGTGCTTAAGTAATCTGACTAACTCTCATCCTCGTCATAACTATTCATTATCGTTGTTTAGCGTTGGCAGACGTTCAGTGATTAGTTATCGTACTATAGTTCAGTGAGTAGTTATCGTACTATAATTTGCGGAGGATTTACCGTACTTAGTACACCAGTGTTTGTGTAATCGTACGATTTTTCGAGTAGGAGATAGATTGGCATCCTCGACCATGCACTGTCTTCGGGACACTAATTTTTCCTAGTGTTTTATCTGCGCAACTCGTTGACAAGCGTTAACACTTATCTCGGTTCCTAGTTTGGAATTCCGCTTAATATAAGCGTTTTCTGGCCTGTTAGCCCCACGTCACAATCAAGCAGAAAACACTCGTGAGAGTTCAACTTGGTTCTTTGTGTAATTAATAACGATCTCGGAGCTGTTAATTGCGCGTCCTGCCACATTCAATTTGTCCCTAATCAGTTTCACTCTTACACTATCCACTTCATTTTTGGCGAAGTTTTCAATAATGGCTACTAACGTCTCGAGAATTTCGTTGAGAATCCTAACTACGAACAGCTTCAAAATATTAGGAAGGTAGATTGGCTCATAATAGCAGAGCACTATGGTATTTCACTCTCACAGAATATGCGTAAGGTGGTAATGAAAAATACCCTAGTTGAAAGATTAGTGGAAACCAAAGTCCTGACCGAACAGGCCACGATGGCATTAACCCCAGCTGGCTTTACACTGAGTCCTCCTAATGAGAGCATGAAATCAGGCCCTCAGTCATCTGATAAAACACTTGAGGCAGAAAAGTCGCTTCAGCTAGGAAAGCTCAAATTAGAATATCAGCTTGAAATGTCTGAAGGAGAAAGAGAGGAGAGACATGCAAATACAAATAAATCAGGATGGCCGAGTTAGCAGCGGAGGAGAGAAAAATTCAGTCCGAACTGGAGATGAGACCTTTGCAAAGCTCAGAAAATCACAGTCAAATCAACGTAGAACGAGTAGCAGCAAAATTTAAACCAAGAGAGGCAACCAACGTCATTTTCGCCTTCCTTTCTTGAAGATGATGTTGATAGCTAGTCTTTGTACTTTAGGACTTTCGAGCGCATGGAAGGGAAACACGAGTGGCCTCAGGAGTATTGGATTACCATCCTAGTACCCAAACTCAACGGTTAAGCTCATAAAGTTTTTACTTCTTTGGACCAGTCGGACGATTATGACAAGGTCAAAAAGTGTATTCTTGATGCTTACGCAATTACCCCGGATGGTTATAGGCAGCAATTTAGGGATCTCAAGAAGGGCTTCATCCAAACATACTCAGAATCTGCCCAAGAGCTTCTTTGAACATTCAAAAAGTGGCTCGAAGCCACGGTGACAAAGATCATGGGAGATCTTATCATTATAATGGTTCTGGAGCAGTTCAAGTCGAGGTTGCCATATTTCATCCTAAGACATATAAAAGAACAGAGGGAGAAGGACCTGGGGATTGCAGCAGGATTGTCTGATGCCAATAACCTTTTGATTAAATCACTCAATCTCGGGGATCAGGGTTATAAACAGAATGTAAGATCATCCTCTGAAGGTTACTGGGAGAAAAGTTCTAATAAGCAGAGGACAGGAACTGGTAAAAACTGTCCCGAGCCTGAGCTTTTCTGCAGTTACTGCAAAATATCAGGACATGTTATTCAGAATTGTAACCACCCAAAGTGTCGAACAGCCAAGAAAGATCCGAGCCAAACACAAACAATACCTGTTGCTACCACCAATACTGAACATGAAAACACAGTTATTTTCCCCTTTTCAGACACAAGGGAAAGTGGCTCTTACACCACAGTCTCTCTCATACCCTATCACGATTCTCCGTGATACGGGGGTTGCAAAGTCCGTGCTGAATATAAAGACTATTCCCAACATCCAACATCGCCAAAGCTTAAGCTCCGTCCACACTAGCGGGAAAAGTCCACCGGGCAGTGCCAGTCACCGGGCAAAGCCCGCGGGCACACTTAAACTGTCGTCCACACGGCAGTGCCTGGCCCAGTCAGAGGCGGGCAGCTGGGCAGGCAGGCAGTGCAGCCGTTCTCTCGGGAAGACCGTGTGCGGTACGACAACAATGCGAAGCAAGAAGGACCGCAAGAAGCTAGCACTATGTAGCATAATCATTGCTTTGTGCCTGAAAGAGAAAAAGAACAAAGTGGAGAAAAGAAGTGGTGTAAAGACTGGCTAAGTAAAATCAAACAGTTGGGAAGTCATTTTACAATTTTCGTGAATTGCAAGATGGAAAGTTGCGTGACTTCACAAACTATGTGACAATGGACCCAAGTACATTCTATAAACTCCTTGCCAAAGTAAAACCACATATAGAAAAGCAGGATACCAGAATGAGGGACAGCATAACAGCAGAAGCTCGACTGGAGGCTACCCTCCTATTTCTCTCTAATGAATGCACCAACACATTTTTGCAGTATACATAAAGAATTTCTAAACAGAGTTTGTCGCAAATAATACCTGAAACTTGTGAAACAATATATTAAGTGCTGAAGGATGATTACCTGCAGGAAGACAATACTTTTGTAGTGAAATGACCCATTTAATGACTAGTATGCATACCTCTTTACGTAGTGTTATTATTACTCATATAGGTAATACAAGTGCTTGTGGGCCCTTTGGACCCATGTATTGATGTTTGTAGTAGTAGTATATATTAGACAACATGTGATATGCAAATCCATGTTTGGTGTGCTGTGTTGGTCACTGGTCAAAGTCCCTGGGTATACCAACGTTCACGTTGATCCACCCTTTGTGTTCGTGTGATTCCAACACACCCAACCCACAAATCTATATCTAAACGAGTTTTTGGAACTGGCAAACGTTCCGCAGGTTTTTCCTTTAATATATACTCCTTAAGTGTTTTTAGCCCAACCCCCCCCCTTTAAAATTATTCAATCGACATGGGACCAAGCCGCTTACCACCTACGATTTATTTGCGATTTTTTGAGCCTACTCTCATCAAAATTGAATTAACAGTTTCGGCTACACAAAACAGACAGACAGACACACACACACATGGCTACTCCTATAGTATATTAGACAAGTGCTTGTGGGCCCTTCGAACCCATGTATTGATGTTTGTAGTAGTAGTATGTATTAGACAACATGTGATTGCAAACTCCAATCGTGTTGTTGCTGTCGTTGGTCACTGGTCAAAGTGCCTCGGGGTAGACCACGTTCCGTGTGATTCCAACACACGCACACAAACGTCCATGAGTCTACTGAGTTTGTGGAATTCGGCAAGATGTTACCGCAGAGTTTTTCCTGTAATCTAATACTCCTAAAGTGTTTTTAGCCCAAAACCCCCCTTCAAAAGGATTCAATCGACATAGGACTAAGCCGCTTACCACCTATGATTTATTTGCGATTTTTTGAGCCTATACCCATCAAAATAGAATTTATAGTTTCGGCTACCCAAAACAGACAGACAGACAGACGACACACGGCTACTCCTATAGTATATTAGATGTCTTTGTACCAAAGTGAAGATACTGCAACGAACGCCCCCCCTTACCTTTGCTATCCTCAGCTAGGCTCCTCTACACCTGCTCCGGGCTGCTCTCTTGAGATGCAGGGAAGCAGGCAGGTGCTTAAGACAGAGGGGGGACTTCCTCTACCCCTTGGCCCGCCTCAGAGGTAACCACGGCCCAGGAGTCTTCACACTCCACTGGGCCTCCGCAGCTCTAACCCGGCTCCACTGCTCCAGTCTCCGCGGGAAAGGCGCCATGACTTCCCGACCGACCATGCCCTCCACTGCAAGGCGCCGGTGACGGTACGACAGGGCTTAACAGCAGCACGCTGTGGCTGGCTCTGCCTGGTAGCGGGCACGGTGCATCCCTCCACCGTCGTAACAAGCAGTTACCGCCACCTGTACCAGCTTCGGCTGGGGCCACACACTGCAGGAGTAGCTCAACTGCTCGTGATCCCCCCGAAAGCGCGGGAGAGGCGCGCGGGTATGGGTGCGTCCACTTCGTCATCCTGGCGCTCGGAGGCCTACCACGCTTGCTGTGAGGCCTCCCACGCTCACTCCGACGGCGCCTCCTCTTCCGGTGGTTCCATGTCGAGGCGAAGTGAGCGGGTTTCTTGCCCTCCCACAGGGGGCTCTTGACCCGCACTCGCCAGGGCGTCAGGCCACCAACAAGGCCTCTCGGGCCTTTCTTCCCGCGCAGGACACCAACAAGACCTTTTCTGCCTTTCACGCCGCTCAGGCCACCAACCAGGCCTTTCCTGCCGCGCACGCCACCAACCAGGCCTTTCACGCCTTTCACGCCGCTCCCCAGCGTCGCGAATTGGGCCCGACAGGCCTTCCACGACACAGGCGCATCAAGCTCCTGCGGCCTTTGTCGCAAGTCGCCACATTCCTGACGTGCACTCGGCCCCGCACGACGAGGCCGAGACTCGCGTGAGCTAGGTGGGGTGGGTAGCGGGAGGGGTAAGCCTACGCTCTCCTTACACTCCACAACACGCTCCCCGGTCACCACCTCACACTCACAAGACGCGGCCGCGCTCTCAACCCCAGACTCGTCCTTCACAATCACACCCACGACTGGGTCACAAGCCGCGGCCCCAGTGCTAGCCACATGCTCAGACATATCACCCACAGCCAGGTTTTTCTGCTCACTCATCACTGGCTCTAACTCTTTCCGCTCTGCCTTAGTGGGTACTTCACTTGGCACCTCACTTTTCACTTCACGTTTCTTAGCATCCATTTCTCCCTTTATTTCCTGCCGTATCACACTAATTACCTGCCGTGTAACACTTATTTCCTCACGCATCGCCTCTTGTCCTGCTCTAAAGGCTTGCAACACGGCCATTAGGTCAGCCAGAGACGGCTGCTGTGCCGCTGACTCACCTCCATCCGTCATCTTGTCTTCCCCCCCGCACCAGACAAAGGAATTTCACGATACCTGCCTTTTTCACCTCAATATTCCAGCAACATCCAACTCCTGACACCAGTGCAGCGAACGCCCCCCCCCCCTTACCTTTGCTATCCTCAGCTAGGCTCCTCTACACCTGCTCCGGGCTGCTCTCTTGAGATGCAGGGAAGCAGGCAGGTGCTTAAGACAGAGGGGGGACGCGTAGCTCGTAAACAGGGCTCGTGCTAGGAATTGAGGACTTACCAGGCTGGGTTCCCCTTCTCTGGCTGTTCACACACTCAGGGGGGAAGGGTATAGGCAAGCACAAAGGGTCCTTTCACGGTGTTATATTGAAGTAACACAGTACAAGCTTCAAGGTCACTCACTACGAAGTACATGTACGTCATCTACCTCCGACCTCTTCATAGGCCGTCACAAGGAGAGACGCTACAACAGTCACCCCCCCGGTACCTCTCACAGGCACACCACAGTGGCCGCCTCGTCCAGGCGCCACCACCCACAGAGGCCGCCACAAGCCAGGCGCCGCAATCCTACCACACAACCTTACCTCCTCGCAAACACGACCTTGCGACTATCCACTGTGGCCGCCTCCTTCTGCTGCGTCGCTGTCAGCCACAGCCGGCAGCCCGCGCGCCGCAAGCACACCGTGCGTCACCGCAGTGCCACCCACAGGCACTACACCACTGTGGCCGCCTCCTTCTGCTGCGTCGCCGTCAGCCACAGCCGGCAGCCCGCGCGCCGCAAGCACACCGCGCGTCACCGCAGTGCCACCCACAGACACTACACCACTGTGGCCACCCACAGGCACTACACCACTGTGGCCGCCTCCTTCTGCTGCGTCATCGTCAGCCACAGCCGGCAGCCCGCGCGCCGCAAACACACCACGCGTCACCGCAGTGCCACCCACAGGCACTACACCACTGTGGCCACCCACAGGCACTACACCACAATGGCCGCCTCCTTCTGCTGCGTCGCCGTCAGCCACAGCCGGCAGCTAGCCCGCGCGACCCACCGCGACACACCACGCGTCATCTCCCAGAGACGTCTCTAACCTCACTGCCCTTGGGTGCCACGCGGCACCCTTCTCTGTCTTCTTCCTTTGTCCCGGCGCCACACGCCAGCCAATCCCCGTCCAGTGGTCACCATGCCGGAACCAATAGGAATCCTCGGCGCGACTGACGTCACCCTGAACTTGAGCTCGAGTTGGTTTTTTCCCAAGATCTTGGGATTTAGGTCTTGGCGTTGGGATATTTTTTGTCTATCTTTGGATTTTTGGAGGGATTTTTCAAGTATTTCTCCAGTAGTTTATCTCAAGGTACGGTACAACGGTACCTATGCTTACCTTGAGATAAACTACTGGATAAATACTTGAATAATCCCCTCAAAATCTTAGGAAAAATTCCAAGGAGTGGAACCCCTGATCCCACCTCAGCAGTCTCTCGCCAGTGATTTGGTGCCATTCGCGCCAGATATTTCAACTCCCGACCACAACCACACCACAACCACATACGTTTGGGTTAAAAATAGATATATTGCCGGATTCGGATTTTTAGTACCTTGACGTTGATGTGATTTTCATCCAATTCTGTAATGGTCACTGTTTTACTCACTTCCCCGCACTGGTGGCACTAAACAATCTTTGCTCCCGCAGTTCCCGGGTTAAGGAATATTTGTTTTCTCTGCTAATAGACGTAGAGTAAATTCCTGACAAACTGATAACCATGGCTGCTAAGCTCTACATGTAACCTCGTATGTCTGGCAGCGACGCATTGCCGGGCGCGGCGGGCAGTGCCTGGTGAAATCGCTCAGCTACCATCAAGGGCATTTTACTCGTTTGCCCACGGGCACAAGCGGTGAGCCCGTCAACAGGCAAACTGCTCGTTTGTGCCCGCGGGCATTGCCCGTTAGTGTGGGCAGGGCTTTACAGGAGAAAATGTTATCGCTAATTTGAACTCCAAAGTACCTTACCCCTTAGCTAACGTACACCTGGAATCTCCCATTTTTGCGGGTCAAGTCGAACTAGCAATTGCTAAAGAGCCTTTCCCTATTTCTGATGTTCACTTGTTATTGAGAAATGACATTGCAGGCTCGCAAGTTGTCCCAACACCTAAAGTAGTTAACAATCCCGCCATTCCACTGCCAGAAAAAAAGAGGATCCTGAGGTTTTTTCCTGTTTGTGTAGTAACAAGGGCTTAAGCCGCTTATGGTAAATTTTCATCCCCCGATAACACCTCTGGACTCTTAGAAAATGTAAATGGTTTAGTTATTTCAAAAGAAGACCTCATAAATGCACAAACGTCAGATTCATTCTTAACGTCTGTCCGGCATTCGGTGTCAGATGAGAATATAAGTAAGACACCCTGTTACTACTATCAGGATGGGGTATTAATGAGGGCTTACAGACCACCATAACTCAGACACAGACACCTGGGTCGAAACACACCAAGTAATTGTACCTCAGTCCACCCGTAAAGTTATAATTCAACTTGCTCATGACGGACAGGCTGGACATTTGGGTGTAAAGACGACTCTCACCAATGTGCTGTCCCACTTCTATTGGCCTTGTGTTAAGAAGGATGTCTCGGAGTATGTAAAATCATGTCATGTGTGCCAAGTTGTGGGAAATCCAAATCAAGTAATCCCTTTAGCTCCCATCAAACTAATTCCTGTGACGTCAGAACCATTCGATAAAGTGGTGATTGACTGTGTAGGTCCACTGCATAAGACAAAAAAAGGCAACGAGTGTATGTTAACAATAATGGACCCCACTATTAGATATCCAGAAGCTATTCCTATAAAGAATACAAGTGCTTGTGGGCCCTTCGGACCCATGTATTGATGTTTGTAGTAGTAGTATATATTAGACAACAAAGTGAGTGCAAACTCCAATCGTGTTGTTGCTGTCGTTGGTCACTGGTCAAAGTGCCTCGGAGTAGACCACCTACCACCACCGAAGCCTGCCTCAACCCAGACCCACGCCTGTCTTACCCCAGCCCCACGCCTGTCTTACCCCAGCCTCACGCCTGTCTCACCCCAGCTCCACGCCTGTCTCACCCCAGCCCCACGCCTCCGTCACCCCAGCCCCACGCCTGTCTCACCTCAGCCTCACGCCTGCCTCACCCCAGCCCCACGCCTGCCTCACCCCAGCCCGACGCCTGTCTCACCCCAGCCCCACACCTCCCTCACCCCAGCCCCACGCCTGTCTCACCTCCGCCCCACGCCTGCCTCACCCCAGCGCTACGCCTGCCTCACCCCAGCCCACGCCTGCATCACCCCAGCCCCACGCCTGTCCTGCTAGCACACACACACACACACACACACACACGGTAAGTCCATGAGTCTACAGAGTCAGTGAAATGCGGCAAAGCGTTAACGCAGAGTTTTTCCTGTAATCTAATGCTCTTAAAAGTGTTTTTAGCCCAAAACCCCCCCTTCAAAATGATTCATTCGACATGGGACCAAGCTGCTTACCACCTACGATTTATTTGCATTTTTTTTAGCCTACTCTCATCAAAATTGAATTTACAATTTCGCCTACCCAAAACAGACAGACAGACAGACACACGGCTACTCCTATATTATATTAGATTTCAGCTAAAACAATTGTAAAACAGTTGCTTCATTATTTTACTACTGTGGAGGTTCCTAATGTCGTACAAACTGTTAGGGGTAATAATTTTACTAGCCACCTGTTCGAGCATGTCAGAAAAGATCTTGGTGTACATCATGTGACTTCTGCTTATAAACCCCAGTCACAAGGTTGTTTTGAGAGATGCCATCAAACTATTTAAACTATGTAAAAAGTATTGCCTCGAAAGTAGCAGGGACTGGGATGAAAGCATAAATTGGCTTTATTTTGCTATCAGGGAAAGTCCGCAAGAAAGTTTAGGGTATTCCCCCTTTGAGTTGCTGTTCGGGAGACAGGTCACTGGGTCACTCAAACTATTTAAGGATAGATGGATGCAACCCACACCAGTAAGGAACACAACTGTGGGGCAGTACATAGATAGTCTGCGGAATCACCTCAGTTCGCCAATTTGCACAACAAAATAAAAAAATACATAACAACGTATGAAAACACAACAGAAAAGAGCGCTGACTCGTTCGTTCGCGGTGGGCGAGAAAGTACTGGTTTTCTTCCCAATCCCTGGTGCGCCCCTCAAAAGTAAATATTCAGGACCATATGTTGTATCAAAGAAAGTCTCATCTACTAATTATATTATTCAGACGCCAGACAGGCATAAAAACACTCAATTAGTTCATATCAATCTAATGAAGGCATATGTGGAAAGAACATCAAAGGATCGATCAACACAGCAGGATGTAATTTGCTTGTCAATAGGGAGGAAAGAGACGGAGGACAGTTCCCATTAGATTGTAAAGACACTGAAGTTCTATTCCCGAGGGGTAATCCCACATACAGTAAAAGTTTGCAGAACCTTGCCTCATACTTAAATTCAGATTATGGTGACGACTTAGCCAACCTAATTCGTGCTTTCCCTTCCATTACCACTGATCGACCTGGTTCTTGCAACATACATAATTGGTCTCCATATTACAGGATGTATTCAGCCTTGTTAGAAGCAGTGCAGAGAAGGATGACCAAACTTATTCAAGGGATGCGTAACTTTAGTTATGAGAAGAGATTGAAGCTATTAAATTTACACTCACTCGAGAGACGCAGAATAAGAGGCGATCTGATAGAAGTTTTCAAGTGGATAAAGGGATTTGATAAAGGAGAGGTAGGTAAAGTTCTTACGGCTATTAACCAAGGTAGAACAAGAAGTAACTGATTCAAATTGGAAAAGAGTAAATTTAAAACAGAAATAGGGGAAAACTGGTTCACAAATAGGGTGGTAAATGATTGGAATGGACTCAGTAGGCAGGTAGTTAGTGCGGAGTCATTAAAGAGCTTTAAAGGGAGGCTGGATAAATTCATGGATGGGGATAAAAGGTGGATGGTAGGTAATGCTAAGTAACAGGAACTACCTCGTGTAGGTCTCACGGCCTCTTGTAGCTTCCTTATTTTTCTTATGTTCTTATGTACTCAAACATGATATAAACCTGATTAACAAGGATGTCAAACCTATCAAACAAGCCCTCTACAGAGTAAATCCTCATAGGTCTAAGTCTAAGATAATGGAGCAAGAAGTGCTCCATTCTCTACTCCAGAATGGCTTCGCAATACCTAGTGTCTTCCATGGGCTTCCCCTTGAATTTTAGTGCCCAAGTCAGATGGTTCATATAGGTTTTGCAATGACTCCAGGAAAGTAAATAGAGTAACTGTACTCGACTCTTTCCCTCTACCATTAGTGGAAGATATAACAGACAGAGTGAGTAAAACCCGGTATATAGCCACCCTTGATCTCTGCCGCGGGTACTGGCAACTCCCACTCACGGAAGGGCAAAGCAGATAATCATCTTTCATCACTCCTCAAGGACTATATTCCTGGCTGAGGCTAAAGAGTGAGATGTTTGGAGAATGGCGCGCAGAACTCCTAGCAGAGGTGGGCGCGGGAGGTGCAAGTGGCCATAGGGTGTGGCGGCAGGTTGGCCGCTGGAGGTGGGAGACGACGCCGGTGCTGTGCGAAATGTTGTCAACGCGCGAAATCCTGTAGACACCTCCATTAATTTCACATTCATATTTCACTGGTTTTATAGCTTAACTGCTGCCCTGCTACATGTTACAGGTAACAGCGAGTCAATAGCTTCCCATGAGAACACTCACAAGTAATAATAGTTACTCAAAAGCTTAGAATATCTACGTAAAAAAATACATGTGAATCAATCAGGTTGTGGGAACACAGGAGTATGGTTCTTATCAAGTATGATTATTATCCTTTGTCTAGATACCAGTGCATCTAACTACTCTCATAATATAATAAGTGTCTCAGAGTACCCTATAACATGTTTCAGGGCAGCAGGAAAACTGCAAAACATACAAATCAAAGAGCAAAAGCTTTACTTTCTTGTAAGTTACCTAAGTATATTCTTTGATTTGCATGTTTTACAGCTTTACTGCTGCCCTGAATCATGTTACAGGGTACTCTGAGACACTTATTATTTCATGCAAGTAGTTAGATGCACTGGTGTCCAGACAAAGGATACTAATTATACCTGATAAGAATACTCCTGTTTGAACTTTTTGGCATGGATATTTTAAGCTTTTGAGTAACTATTATTATTTGTAAGTGTTCTCATGGAAATCTAGTGCCTCGATGTTGCTTGTAACATGTATCAAGGCAGCAGTTAAGCTGCAAAATCAGTGAAATAAGAGAGGTGGATGGAGGGGTCTGCAGGATTTCACGCTGACAACATTTCGCGCAACACCGGTCGCGTGAGGGCGGCGGCGGGGGGGGGGGGTCTACCGATAAGTCCACCATGGTGTCGAGGGGGGAGGGGTATGCGTCAGATCAACGAGACTGCGAATAGCTGCCACCCCGAGAAGGGTCCGTCCTTTGTCAACCAGATCAGAGTAGTGGGCAGGGGAGTGGGGAGGTTACCACGTGGGTCGCAAGGATTGAGGCTGGGTCGCGGCAGACCATGAAATAAGCATAGGTCACTAAGCCGCCATTTTGAAGGATAGCCTGACAACGGGTTCTACGCACAGAGGAACACGAAAAATGGTTAATGTAGCCCAAAATAATGCACTAAGAAGCACTGAATAAAAGATAATCTACATAAATAAGTCAAACAAGGGCAAATAGGATACGTGAAAGCACAGAAAGAACGCAATGCACTAGAACGTTCACGTTATACGAGTGACAAGAAAAAAATATCACTGTCGCTTAACGACACATTTGTCGCTAAAAGACTCGATCCGCAGTATGCCAGGCAAGACGATGAAGCAGGAACAGACTGACGAGCTCGCCACGAGCTGCTCGTGGGGCAGGAGAGTCGGCGAGACCGAAGCAGGAACCCACAAACCATGTGCATACGCAGATGAATCACATGGGCGTGCGAGCGGAGGGCGAGGATCAGACTGCAGGAACCGATCGCGACATCAAAATATGGGTGGGCGGCGTGTGTGGGCAGCATGGGCGTACAGGAACACGATGAAGGGATGTGGGCAGACAACAGCGTCGAGCACGTGACGACCAGAAGATACACTATGGAACACTTAAGACCAAGACCAACACCACGGCCACTATTTCATGTACAGAAGGTGCGGAAGACCACCGATGGTATCATTTCATGTACACGGCAAGTAGAAGAAGAAAGATGTGACGATGTAGTTTGGTAGTGGGGGTGGGAACGGCTTTAGTGGCTGGCGACGCGGACGATGTGGGTAGCTGTGGTGGCGGGAGACGCGAAGCACGTTGGCTGCGTGGTCAGGTAGTCTTTCAGTGTGTAATTCTTTATGAGTGTGTGTGGGTAATAGATACTCAGCTGGAGTTGTAGTCTGGAGGTATATTTACAAGAGGTTGTTATATAAATAGAGTAAGGTTGGAGAAGGGATGCTGCCGGGCAGGCCTGAGGCCCGGCAGATACCCAGAAAATAACTACATTTTCTTATAACAGCTAGCGCTCAGACTGGGGCAGTGGGGCGAGGTCACCTTATCTATCTAGATGCCCGCGAGGCGAGGAAGGAGGGTGCCAAATAAAGCTAGAATGCTGCTAGATAGTAAAAAAAGTACAGTACACACACACACACACACACACACACACACACACACACAGTACACACACACCGCCCGTTGGTCCAGTGGATAAGAGAGCAGCGCGCCATTCTGTGGTTCGCCGTTTCAATTCCCCGCTCGCTCCCGGGATTTTTCACTGACAAATACGGGTGGTTACTGTCCCCCTTGAACAAGGGGATGATGGGGTGTGTTTCGTGTGTGAGATTCCAGCATTACTCAAAGATCGGTCCTATGAGCTCCAAACTCTTTTCGGGAAAGTAAAGTAGGCGATCGTGAGTCCAGGTTGCGTGGTCAAAACAGTGGATGATTACACACACGCTTAAGAATGAGGGGTGAGAGAGGTCGATGAGTGCAGATTCCTAGCCCCCTTTGCCTCCCAATCATCTAAATACCCAGCCACCCCAGCACTCAAGCCCCAATAAGCCCCAGCCACCTTCCTCCCCAGCTCGTCAACCCCTCATCCCCACAGACCACCCAGCCTCATGCCCTTGAGTCATGTGCAGGCCTTTATCCCCCTGCAGCCATTCATTTCTCCATCCCGAACACCGCCCCTTCCCCTCAGCCCTCCATCAAAAAATCCATTCCTTCAGTCCTTATATCTTTTTCTTGACGCCTTCACCACAACCACCACCACCTCCACCACCATTCTGCCTCCTCCTTCTTCATTAAGTTTCCTTTCTTCTTTTTCTTTTTCTTATTCTTTTTCTTATTTTTCCTCTTTTCTACCACAAAAGATCACACACGAATGAGAAAGAACGAGTGTGGAAGGAAAAGAACCAGGACAAAATAGACAAAAATAGAAGTGGGAAAGATGCTGGCGTGATGGCAGTGGTGGCATGACGGCGATGGCACTGACACGCCTTGACAGACCTACATAGTGAGTGGCACTGAGGGTGAACCTGGCTGAGATGTGTTGGGGATGGAAGGGGAAGGACTAGGCACTGATGAGGGGGGGAAGGGAAGGAACGGAGGCGCTGAGGGAAGGAAAGCGAAGGTAAGGGAAGACTTGGAAAGATGCAAAGGTTTTCAGGGCAAAAAACATCCCCTTAATTGAACAAGCAAACAGTTTTGTCATCAGTGCTAACCTTGGAGGATGAGTACAACGGATTACAGAAGGAATCACAAGCAGCAACATGTGTTTAAATCTTGACAAGGCTGTTCATTTTCACAACTACGCTAACTACTTGTATTAGAAGGTACGTCAGGAGGAAAAGAAAGGAAGTAGAAAAAGAGGATGGTTACATAATATGAACAGAGTAACATAAAGGAATACAAAGGAAGCTTACAAAACACACAGACTCTTGATCCTAACTAGTCTCTTGCAATGTAAAGAGGAGGAGGAGGAGGAGTTGAGGGAGCATGAAGAGGAGTGAGATAGGTTTTTGAATAGTACAGGAAGGAGGAAGAAAGCAGGGTTTCGAAATAAAAGGTGAAGGAGGAGAAAGAGAAGAAGAAAACAGCATACTAGAGTTTTATAAAGAAAATGGGAACGATGTTGATTCCAGTTATGTAATCCACTTATGCGGAGGAGGAGGAGTAGAGGGAGGAGGAGGAGGAGGAGGAGGAGGAGGAGGAGGAGGAGGAGGAGGAGGGGAGGAGGAGGAGGAGGAGAAGGTGAAGGAGGAGGAGGGGGAGAGAAGAAGGATATAAGAGAAAAAAATGTAACGAGAGCAACATTATACAAAAAGGAAAAGAGGAAGGGGGAAAAAGAGGAAGAGGAAAGAGGTGAAACACTTAAGCCCAGGAACCCTATCCCTGGGTATTTTTTACCCAACACGCCGTCGCTGCGTGACTGTCACGTGGTGCGTGGAGATAGGAGTCTGTCCCTCCCAGTAGTCCTCAGTGCGTGTCAGGACCTTCTAATGAGAGGTGCTGTTCTCTCGTGTCTCTATTTGTGTTAGCTCTGGAGTCTATTTTGGGTGAATTTCTCCCGCCGTTAGGAACAGCGTAGTAGTGTCACAGTGCCGATTATATACTTGCATATTAATCGATGAATGAAGCCGTGGGAGCATTGGTGGTCCAGTACGAGGCTGAAGGGATCCAAGAGTGTGATTGATAAGTATAAGTTATTCTGATCACTAGTAACCTGTCTCTGGAACTTATATTACAAAAGTAAGGAAAATGTTTCTGTTGTGACTGTAATCACTTTTTGTGATTAAATGTTTCTTGTAATCACTTTTTTCTGTTGTTTTCTAGTCCTACCTCAGTAATAAATGTAATTTTTGGTTAAAGGTTTTTACAGTAAAATAAAGTTATAGTTATATTTTTTCATTGCATTGTTTGATTTAATTTTTTTTTTTAGAAATTGTGTTTATTTCATCTTAAATATTGCGTATATTCCACCCAGGGTTAGTAAGTAATAAGCAACATTCTCCAGGGTTAGGGTTTCTGGGTAGGCCTTAGAGAGAAAGAGGCCTTAGGCCTCTTTCACACGAGCGGTTTTTGCCGTCCGGTTTCTGCCGCACGGTTTAGCTTTCTATTGACTCTTATGGGAGTATTCACACTGGGCCGTGACGGCAGTTTTGCCGCTGCGGCAGCCGCACCCCGCCGTCATGCCAGCAAGACCGCAACGGCAGAAATGCCGGCGAACGGTTTGGGTGGTAATGTATTGCTATGGGCGCCTTCACACAACCGGTGTTTCCCGCGTGCGGCGGGTCATCGGGTGGTCAGTTGTCTGTCAACATTAGGAGGAAGAGCACACCACCACCTCATCTGCATCACTGGAAAAGCTGGTATGCACTATATTCTCCTTCATGTAAACTTTCAATAATGTATATTAAAAATTTAAGTCTTTACATACTTATTCTGTATACCTCTGTACAATAAACATATGCATTTAAATTTTAGGGTCATGGCTAATTTGAATTATCATGACACGGAGTTGCTGATCTCCGAGATTGAGAGACTGCCTTGTTTATGGGACCCCTCAAGAGAAGACTACACAAACAAGATAACGAAGACAGAAGCTTGGGTCGAGGTGTATATCTCGCTGTATCCTGATTATGAAGAAAAAAACACTGAAGAAAAACAACAAGAGAGAGCCTGCGGCAGAAACCGCAAGTGCCCGCAACGAGGCACGGTGTCTGCCGCACGCCGCAGCGGCAGAAACCGGACGGCAAAAACCGCTCGTGTGAAAGAGGCTAAAAGAGAGAGAAAAGTTTACAAAGAGGAAGTAGCTAGATGAAGGACAGAGAGAGAGAGAGAGAGAGAGAGAGAGAGAGAGAGAGAGAGAGAGAGAGAGAGAGAGAGAGAGAGAGAGAGAGAGAGAGAGAGAGAGAGAGAGAGAGAGAGAGAGAGAGAGAGAGAGAGAGAGAGAAGTTAAACAGGAATAGGAAGAGGATGAGAAAAGCTGAAAAGGATAAAGAGGAAGGGTGAAGTGAATGGTCTTTAGCCTCAGAGTTCTTGGATAATTCAGTCTTGGGTTAAACATGTAAATTATGGGAAGAAAAAAAAATCTAGTTTTTTCCTAAATTCACAAAAGACAGAAGAAATTGTCTGTGTGCTAAGACGAATGTTGGAGGAGGAGGAGGAGGAATACATAGGAATAACATATACCAGGAGACCTATTAGTCTATAACGAGGGTATCTGTTGGACTACATACTAATAACTATCAAACTACGTGTAAGAGAACAGTTAGAAAAGGATACCATGCCCCTAAAGAAGATAGGAATAAGGAGTAAGAATGAGGAAAATTCAGAGTAAAGAATGAGGGAAATGAAGTATGTAACTAATACTACCAATACCACTAACCAATCCGGGGGATATCTTATTAATAATGTAACTCGCAAAGCAAATCAGTACCCATTTACTATACAGTACGCGTCTAGTTTGTTTTTAATTAACCCGTTTAAATGTAGTCATTGTGCTGGCTTCGACAACATTTGCTGGTAATTTGTTCCACCGATGGACAACTCTCACATTGAAATATGTCTTTCGGAGATCTGTGATGAAACGCTGTCTATTTAGTTTTAAACCGTTGTTTCTTGTTGTCACTTGAGGAGAAAGCTCGATTAGGTTATCTTGATTAATTAAATAAAATCCTTTAAAGATCATAAAAGTTTCTATCAAGTCCCCATGGATCCTGCGATTTTTTAAGGAAAGGATATTAAGTTTTCGCAGCCTCTCCGTAAGATGAATTTCGCAGAGATGGAATCAGTTTGGTCGCTCTTCTTTGAACTGATTCTAATTTGGCCTCATCTTTTACGAAACAAGACGACCCGAATTGAACAGCATATTCTATGTGTGGCCTAACCAAAGACGTGTATAATCGTGTCATTACTATCGATGTTTTATGTTCAAAGTTGCGTTTAATGGAGCACAACATCATGAACGCCTTTTTACTAGCAAACAGGAATGTCTTGAGATCATTACTAATGATGACACCTAAATCCTTTTCCTGCTGTACTTAAGCTAATGACTTATTTTGCATATGATAGTTATATTTGAGTTTGTTGTTACCTATATGCATTATTTAAATTTACGTATCGGAATTGAATTTCAATAGCCATTTGTCGCTCCAATCCGATAGTTTGTCTAGATCGCGTTATATGAGTTCATAGTCTTCTCTAGTATACGTGTACTAACGCCTAATTTGGTGTCATTATCAAATTTCGATGTTTTAGATACAAGCCCACAGTCTAGATCATTGATACATAGGAAAAGAGTTGGACCCAAGACCTAACCCTAAGGCACCCCACTAGTAACATCTAACCAATCTGATGCCTCACCGTTGATTACTACACGTTGCTTATGGTTTGACAGCCAGACGCAAATCTATGAACACAATTGCTCTCCTAACCCATGTGCCATTATTTTATTCAATAGCAGTTTATGGGGATCTGTATCAAAGGCTTCATGAAAATCAAGGTAGATTATATACTAGGGTTTTTTTGCGTCTCAGTTTCAATATATGCCATTGAAAAAATCGAGTCAGTTAATTAAGCAAGATCTTTTATTACGAAAACTGTTCGTTGTGTATGTGATCAGTCTAAGTACAGTGGGATCACAGAAACACAAGTTACTTTAAGTAGGTTCTATTCTAGTGATAGCAGTACAAATTACAGGGAGGACAATAGGGAACGCCTTTACAAGCCTCAAGGCGGGTGTGACTGACTGCCCAGTGGCTACCACTAGGGGTTGCCAGGTGGCGTGCTGCCGGCGCAAGGTTGCCAGGCTGCACCTGCTAACTAAACTATCCCACACCTCCCTCCCCCCTTCACGCTCATAGCAAGGTCTTGAGCGGACTTCTGCTGCTGCATTATCCGTTCTGAGCGGCGAGGAACTGGGTCGCTGGTGGGAGTAGGGGACTCATCTATCGTCGGGGGGTCGTTAGTGGGGAACTGCACAGGACGGAGGAACCGTCGGTTGTGCCACCATAAACGACCACTGGGTAACCGAACTTGATAGTCCCGTGACCTGCCGGTGCCCATGATGATGCCCACTTTGTCCCAGTGAATTGATGTCGTATCCTGGATACGAAATTGCTCGTTGATCTTCAGCCTGGGCAGGGGACGGGCGTGCGCGTTGTAGCGTGTCACGACGTCTTGAACACGGTTGGCAGCTCGGCGGTCACATATATCTGCATTGGTCTGCCACTCCATCAAGAAGGACTGGGGGTGGGCGGGGACGCAAGAACGGAGAGGTCGTCCATACAAGTTTTGTGCTGGGGAGCGACAGGTGTAGTTCGGAGCATTGCGGAGCTCCAGCAGTCCGCGGTCAAAGTCCTCGCAGTCATTATTGCCTGATGGAGCCACCTTCAGGATTAGGTGTTTGACGGACTTGACTGCTGCCTCAGCGTGGCCGTTGGACTGCGGGTAATGCGGTGAAGACACCATATGCCTGACTCCCCAGCGGTCGAGGAACGCTGCGAAGTCCCGGCTCGTGAATTGGGGTCCTCCGTCGGACCTGCGACGCACAGGGACGCCCACGTCACGGAAGTAGTACCGGAACTGGCGGATGGTGGCGGCAGACGTTGTGTCGCTGCCACATGGCACCACAGCGGAACAGCCAGAGAGACGGTCAGCTATAACTAGGAATGACTTCCCAGCAACAGTGAAGAAGTCGGCTGACACGGACTCCAAAGGTCTGGTGGGGTCGTCGTCGGACAACAGGGGCTCCTGCTGCTGGCTTGGCCGCATCACTTGGCATGGCCCACATGCTTGGACAGTGTTGTTGATGTCAGACTTGATGCCGGGCCAGTATACAGCTTGCCGCGCACGTCTCTTGGTGGCCTCTACTCCTCGATGGCTGTCGTGGAGGCGGGCCAAGACGTTGCGGCGTAGAGCAGCTGGAATAACAACACGTGCTCCACAGAGAACCAGATCCCCGTCGCAGTATAGGTCTTCACGTAGTTTCCAGTAAGGGAGCAGAGTATCGGGAAGACTGTAACGGTTCAGAGGAAAACCATTCTTCACACAGTCTAGCAGCCTGACGTAGGAAGGGTCGTTGCGAGCTGCAGTGTGTAGGGCCTCCAGTGCCATGTCACCGGTAGGTGAAGATTCCGAACGGTGTTGGCTGGCGAGGGACTGAATAGCCTGCAGAGTAACGACAGTGTTGATAGAAGCACAAGTCTCGGTATTCAACATTTCATCCTCGTGGCGGGGTGGCCGACGGGTGCACGGGACAAAGCATCGGGAATGCAGAGGTGCTTACCCGCGCGCCACACTGCTGTGAAAAGGTAAGCTGAGAGTTTCTCCTTTAAGCACTGAAGGTGAGGATTCTCAACTGCATCTAGCGAGTAGTGGTTGAGGATTGGCACCAACGGGCGATGGTCGGTGACTACCTCGAAATGCTGCAGGCCGACGAGGTAGAATCTGCACTTCGATGTCGCCCATGCTACGGCCAGAAGCTCGAGCTCGATGGTAGCGTAGCGTGTTTCTGCCTCCGTCAGGAACCGGGAACCACACTGAACCAGTCGGAACACTCCTCCACCGTGGTCTTGCAGCAAAGCGTAGCCAAGACCATACAAGCGAGAGGCATCTGTCTGCAAAACAGTGGGCAAGACAGGATCAAACGTGGCGAGGACCGGTAGGCTCGACAGGGCTTCCTTCACACGTCGGAAAGCCTCCTCATGGTCGTGGGTCCAAAGAAAGGTCCTCTTGGGGCTCATCAGGAGGCGAAGTGGCTGTGCAGCTGCAGAGATATCCGGAGAAATCTCCGCCAACTGATTCACAAGACCCATGAAAGAGCGGAGGTCAGTGAGTTTGGCGGGAGTGGGAAAGTCCCTGATGGCACGGATCTTTTCTGGGTCGGCTGCTATGCCATCCCTGGAGAGGTTGTAACCACAGAAGGATACTGCAGGTTCGGCGAGAACAAACTTGTCCGCGTTGAGGGTGATTCCATACTTACGGCATCTTGACAATACTTCGTGGACGCGGAGTAAGTGTGCGGAGTAGTCCTCGTCGTATAGAAGGATGTCGTCGACAACCTTCACACAGTTCATCACACCTTGGAGTGCCAAGTCACCTCGGAGGCAGAAAGCGTCTCCAGTAGCCGCAAAACCCATTGGGCCGCGGCGGTACCTGAAGCGGCCGTAAGGCGTGATGAATGTCGTCAGTGGCTGGTCTTCCTCAGCGAGCTCAATTTACCAGTAGCCACACAGCGCGTCTACCTTAGAGTAAAAGCGTGCCTTCGGGTCCACATTACGGATCGCTGCGAAGGGCGTGGGTGAGGGATGCGCTGGACGTGACACCGGTTTGTTCAGTTTAGACAGGTCGGTGGTGATCCGGACACCACCATTGGGCTTGGCAACGGCTACGAGAGGATGGCACCATGGGGACGGATCGTCGCCGGCAGGAACAATGATAACCTGGGCCACCATAGACTCCAACTCTTGCTCTACCGACTCGCGGTAAGCAAGGGGGATCAGACGGGGTGTGTGGATCGCGAAGGGTATGGCGTCTTTCTTCAAGTGGATCCTCATGGGTGAGCCTGTCATCGGCTTGAGTAGCCTGGCCCGTAGCGTCTCCTTCGTCACCAAGACATCGCTAAATTCCTTCAGGAAGTATCCACGAGCCTCTAAATGGGATGTGTTGCCGGTGAGAGGGAACGATGATGGCGCGTAGGCGGGTGGAGCGGCGGGGCCAGGGCCGGACTGAGGGGTGGCACCAAGCGTGTAGCCACTCTCGTCACTGCTCTCGTCGCGCATCCTGTTGGCGTGCCTCACCTCAAGGATCGGTTTAGGGAACTCCTGTGAGATGATTGACTGCTCCTTCAGATGCTCATACGAGATCAGAGGAGCTGGTACGCCATCGTGCACGTCAATCCACACCGAGCACGACCTGTTGCTGAAAGTGATGGTGGCCTGGAATGAACCCATGGCGGGAGCCATCTCCGAACCGTCAGCTGTGAACCGCTTGGCCTTGGGCGGCGTTTCGAGGTCATGCTTGGAAAGACCCAGGTGGCGTAGGTGTTCTAGGCCATTAACGGTAACGTCCGCGCCAGTGTCGGGGAGCATCTGCAGACGTGCTGACACATTGCCGTGGGTGACGGTGACGCTGATGGGCTGAAGACGCTTGGTACTGGACCGGGGAGTCGAGCCCACTCGTCTGACGTGCCTCGGACGCTGTTGATTGCCTTTCGGCTCACTGCCAGGGGAGTAGGGACGAAAAACACTGGTGCCGTGGCGTTGTTTGCGTCGTCGTTGCTGACCCTTGGGCTTAATCGGGGAGCAACACTTGTCATAGTGACCGATGCGGCCGCACAAACGGCACTGGGTGCTTTTAGCAGGGCACCGTACAGTGTGTGTCCAATGTCCCGTACGTCCACAGCAGCTGCACACTGACTCGGCAGCTGGGCATGAGTGCGGAGCGTGCTGCCTTCCGCAGCTGTTGCACGGTAAGCTGGGCGGAGGTGTAACGGCACGGGAACCAGTCTTCGCCTTATGAGCTGCCGTCTATACCTTCTTGTACTGCGACATGGACCTCACAGCAGTAGGGGGGGCGGCTCGCAGGGCTAACTTGGTGTTTCGGGCGGCCTCATAGGCCCGACATTCCGTCACTACATCCTGCAGAGTGCATGAAGTGTCAAGGGAGATGTGGTGTTGGACAAGTTCTTCGTCTCGAACGCCCATCAAGATCACCTGCTTGAGCTGGGTTTCCTCGCACTCCTTGTGATTGCCCTTACAGATGTCAACTTCTTCAGATGCCCGCCTCAGGCGAACATAGAAGGCAGCGAACGATTTGCCTTCCATCTGTCTTGAGCTGAAGAGTTCCCGCCTACAAAGTGCCTCGTTCCTCTGGGCCTTGAAGTGCTCCTGCAGGACAATAAGTACGTCTTCTACAGGAGACGTGGAGTCTGGGGGCACTTGTAGTGTGTGCTCCAGTACTCACTGCGTTTCGAGGAATAAGCACATACGTAGCTGTATGAGCTGTTTCTCCTGTGACAAGCTCGGGAGATGCACCATCGTGGCGTAATCTGTCCATCTCCGCCTCCATTTTCTGAAGGTCTGGTAAGAGACGTCAGGGTGTAGTACTGGGGGTGGTTGAACAGAAGCCTTGGGTGGAGCGGGTATGGGAGCGCGGCTGTTCTGTGTTAGGGCCGTGGCTCCTTGTGTGGGCGGCGGCACCGGTGTGGAAGACGACATAGATGAGGCAGCATGCGGTAACAGGGTCGTGATGAGCGTCTGAAAACTATTCGACTCCTACTCACGTCGCCGTTTGTCTTCCTCTCGCCGTTGCCTCTCATCTTAACGTCGTTGTGCTTCCATCCATTGCATGAGATCAGAAAGGTCCATGGTGGAGGCGGTGGGAGAACGTTCCTGACGTGAGGCAGGCGGGGTTGAAGTGACAGCCGCCCCAGCGGGTGAAAGTGAGAGTGAAACTGCGTCATTCTGGTCTGGCACGGGGGTACGTGGCGGTGACATTTGGGTCTGCTTCGTTTTCTTCCTCCTTCCGGTCATGGTGAATGGGTGTACACAGTATTTTCTATGTACTAATCCAGCGCTTCAACAGCTCAAATCGGATGTACATGAAAAATACAGCGACACGAATCACGAATGTCCAGAACTTGTGCGTGTGTGTCAGTGTGGTTATATACGGGTGGCAGTAGCGGGTGGCGGCGGCATCTGGGTCGCTGTGCCTTTCAGGACCGACAAGACAGTGCGCGGTGGCTGTTGAGAGGGCAGGGTCAGACGCTCTGCGCTCCGTGAGACCGGGAGGCTGACAGAGGGGGACTGACCAACCCAAAGCGTAGCCACTCTGTACTGCACAAAAGCGTAACACACGACACTGCACACATACACTGTACACACACGAGTAGCACTGTAGCTCCTAGCACCGTGAATCCACAGGGAAGCAGAAATTACAGTGCTGCGGGCGAGGTGTGGCGCGAAGCTGAGGCACACACAATAACTGTACTAAATAGCGTTTGGTTTCCCATAAAAACTGTCCTTCACTATTTCACTAGTGACTCACTGCGCCATGTTCATTGTGTATGTGATCAGTTAAGTCCAGTGGGATCACAGAAACACAAGTTACTTTAAGGGGGGCGTTTCCAATTATTTTAGACTACGGTAAAAAATATTTCGTTTTTATGTTTCAGCGCTCTAGAGATCACTGAGGCTTTAAAGCACACTATGGTAAATTTTTATTTTCGAAAATTCATCGAATTTGGACAAAAATAAACTATGTTGGACCCCCTCCCCCACCCCCCCGCCGCTCGTCGACCCCTTCTCGACGTGTTAGCGCGCCATCTTCACTCCAAAGTACCTTTCAACCAGAAAGACCAGGGACCAGGTGCCAAAATGCTCTCAAATAGATGTACATAATGTAAAATAAACATAAAAAAAAGAGAAAAAAAATTATTACCTACCAATGAATTTTTGGGGAAACCGAATCCAAACAATCTTTTCTAAAAAAAATAGCTTTTTATAAAAACAAAATATTTAAAATTCTGCACAAAACAACAACTATATCAAAATGTTTGCTCACCTAAAAACAATAAAAGAACTAAAAATACATACTAGCAAATATCTAAAAGAAAAAAAAAACAAACATTTTTTTTAAATCAAAATATCTAATAAATTACAATTATTTTTTTTATTCTTTCTATATCTATCTATTATATATTCTCTACTCTTATATCTACTTTCATATATTATATTTACTTACTATTACTCTATACTATACTATCATCTATCTCTCTTCTACTATCTTCACTCTCGAGTCTTCTCTCAGGGATTCTCTTCTCCAACAATCATCTCTATACACTTGCAATATCAGTACTTGTCTTTCAAAACTGTCTCTCAATCTGCGGTCTCTCTCTCACATCTATTATCCTCTCTCTCAAACTCTTCTCTTCTCGTTCTTCCTCATCCTCTCTCTCCTCTCTCTTCATCATCTATCTTTCTGCTTATGTCTCTTCATCTCTCTATCTAAAAATATATAAATAATTGATATATATACCTTATGAAGTTCTATTCTAGTATAGTGAGTACTTAATTCAGGGACAATTAGGTACGACAACAAATCAACATATGATACATAACGACCAAGTTGTCGTTCAAAATGTTCCAAAAATTGACGGATTTTTGTAAAAAACATTATTATGCAGAAACTTCTGCTGTTATCACCTTCAAACTTTTTCACAGATATTATGCTATTACGTAGCTTATAGTGTAAACATTTCAACTCACTACGAAAACTTTGACCAAAAAGTGGAAACGCCCCCCTTAAGTAGGTTCTATTCTAGTGATAGCAGTACAAATTACAGGGAGGACAATAGGGAACGCCTTTACAAGCCTCAAGGCGGGTGTGACTGACTGCCCAGTGGCTACCACTAGGGGTTGCCAGGTGGCGTGCTGCCGGCGCAAGGTTGCCAGGCTGCACCTGCTAACTAAACTATACCACAAAAACTATGCTGGGTGTTTAATATTAAATTATTTTTATCAAGATAGGACACTATTCTTTCCTGCAATAGTTTTAGAATACTTCAACAATCACAGATGTTAGACTAATTGATGGATACTTATTGCGAGGCTCTTACTCCCTTTCTTGATATCAGTGTAACGTTAGCTAACTTCCATATATTTTGAACATTTTTGTCCATTAGCGATATATTGAAAATAATCTTTAATGGGAGCGAAAGTTGGTTGTAACATTCCCGAAGTAATTTAGGCGATATTTGGTCAACTCCCACGGATTTTGACGGATTAAGTCTCTTCAAAGGTTTAGATATTTCGTCTATCGTTATCTCTCCTATAACTATTCCATAATCATTATCTCATGGACTCATACTGGTCCCGCAAATATGTTAACTGGATATCCATTGCAATGGACCTTCATCTGCTTTAATGAAAACCGTATTCAAGTAATCATTGAGTACGGACGCCATACTCTTATTTTCATTTACTACATAGGATGTTATTCTTCTCTTTCAGCGCCCAATACACGTTTGGACGTTTTTCTTACTTATTAAGTTTTGGAAAAACTTTTCAGGTTCGATTTAGATTCCTTAGCAATTTTTTCCTCATACTTGCGCATATTAGACCTAATCAACTCTTCACAACGACGCTTTAAGTCATTTTAATATCTAAAATTGGAGTCTGTATTTGATCGCTTATATACTTTATACACTCGTCCTTTACTACCAATGGTTCGTTGAATCTCATCAGTCATCCAACAGGGTCTGTTTTTGTTATTCAAACGTTTTCTTACCAAATGAACAAACTTTACAACAACCGATTGGATTCTATTTACGAATAAATTACACATGTTTTCGGCGTAATTACCATTTAATAGAGCAATCCAATCAATTTCGCTTAATACCCTGCTGATCTTCGTGAAATCCACTATATTATAATTGGGAACTAGTACCTGTTTTCTGTAATGTCTACATTGCAATGTATGCCGCATCTGATTACCCTGTGATAACTATTTGCCAAATGCTCACCTATGTCGCAAAAATCTAAAAGATCGATTTTGGTAGTGAAATATAAATCCAGAATACTATTATGCCTTGTAGTTATACCTTATACCTTGTATATACCTTAAAGTTAACCACCTCTGAATAATTGGGACAAGCCTCACCTAAAAAAAAAATCATGAAAATCCGTTCTTAACTTTTTGTTTAATCCTGCTAACAAATAAGCATACAAACAGACAAACACACCGAACCGATCACATGACCTCCTTGACAGAGGTAATGATACGAATTACAAAAATAATAATAATGATGCTAATACTGTGAGGAAGCAAAGGAGAGGGAATATCAAAAATAACAATGATGACGATGGCAATGCCAATGTCAAGGAAGAAAAGCAAGAACAGAAAAGAAAGAAAAAAAGAAGAAAATAAATATATAGACAACGAGGAATAGCAAAGGAAAAAGACAAGTGATGAAAAAAGAGGAAATTAAACACTTAGAGTAGTAAGATATATAAAAAAAACAAGTGGAGACGTAAAAATAAATAAAATAAATAAAGGAAAAAGGAAAAACACAAAAAGAGCAAAACCCAGAAGATTAAAAGTAAGCAATACATGAAAAAGAGCAGAACACAGAAGATTAAATGTAAGCAATACATGAAAAAGAGGAAAATGAAAGAACCGAATAAAAAAAATAAAAAAGAGTACGAGAGAAGCTGATCGGAGAATAAAAGGAAAAAAAGAAGGAAGAGGAAGAGGAAGAGGAAGAGGAATAGGAAGAGGAAGAGGAAGAGGAAGAGGAAGAGGAAGAGGAGAGGAAGAAGAGGAAGAGGAAGAGGAGATTGTCAGGCTGTGTATAGCGGCGGTGTGTGGAAGACTCGGCTGGGAGAACACAGGAATCGAGGAAGCTGAGGAGGAGGCAGACCAGATTTTTACGGACTAAACGAGGGAGGGGGACCAGGATCTTGAAATAATAGTTTGAAAATGAAAGAAGAGAGAGAGAGAGGAGAGAGAGAAGAGAGAGAGAGAGAGAGAGAGAGAGAGAGAGAGAGAGAGATGAGAGGAGGAGGAGGAGAGAGGAGAGGAGAGAGGAGAGAGAGAGAGAGAGAGAGAGAGAGAGAGAGAGAGAGAGAGAGAGAGAGAGAGAGAGATAATATCAGAAATAGAGTTTTAGTGACGTGAGCAATATATCAATATGTTAGAGTTATTTTGTGGTGCCTGCGGTGGTGATGTATGATATGGTGAAAGAGAGTATAAATAATGGTACGATGCTTGCGTCTCTCTGCTCGAGTATCTTCTCTTTGACTCTCTCTCATTCAGTCTCTCTCGAGCTCTCCATTCCTCTGACTGGTCTCTCTATCTCTCTCTCTCTCTCTCTCTCTTCTCTCTCTCTCTCTCTCTCTCTCTCTCTCTCTCTCTCTCTCTCTCTCTCTCTCTCTCTCTCCTCTCTCTCCTCTCTCTCTCTCTCTCCTCATCTCCTCACTCCTCTCTCTCTCTCTCTCTCTCTCATCTCTCTTCCTCTCCTCGTCTCTCTCTCTCTCTCTCTCCTCTCTCTCTCTCTCTTCTCTCTTCTCTCTCTCTCCTCTCTCTCCTCCTCTCTCTCTCTCTCTCTCTCTCTCTCTCTCTTCTCTCTCTCTCTCTCTCGTCATTAATAGCTTTTTTCTTGCCTGAATGGTGTCAACACTTTAACACCAACTCACGGCCTGATGTGAATGGCAGGTAGCACGTCCTTGACACACCTGTACTGATTGGGTCATGGTGGTGTTTAGCGGGTCACAGGTACGTCTGATGGGTCACATTGGGTCACAGACAATTTATTAGTTTACAATGGGTCCCAATCCCGTTTGATGAGGCATGGTGAGTCGCGTCTGGCGAGTCTTAATGGGTCACAGAAAGAAAAGAAATGTTTGATGAGTTACAATGATATTTGGTGGGTGAGTCACGTTCATGTAGTTACAGGGAGTCAAGTTGTGAGTCACAGTGAATCAAGGTGGGAGTGACAGTTTTATTGAGCATGTTCCCCTTCCTTTGTCATTCATTGTTTTCGTCTATTGGATTACGTCATTATTATTTACATCCTTAACCCCTTGAGGCCCACAACGTAATTTCCATTGTAATTTAGCTACCATTAGATGATTTTTAGTGAACATAAGCAATATTTTATAGACATGACCTGTTTAGTATCCTTGTCGACTAACTAATTTGGTATATTCAGTCACTTTTCGTTATTTTATGGCTCGACAACAGACGATTTTATATAGCAAAGGAAAGATCTGGGCGTGAAGGGGTTAATCCTTTCCTTCTTACTTCCTTTTCTTCCCTCCCTCAGCTTCTTCCTTCTTTCTTTTCTCATTTCCCGACTCCTTCCTGTCCTTCATCCTTACTCTTCTTTCTTACTTATTTCTCGGGCATTGTGACTTAGTAGGAGAAGAAGGAAGAGGAGGAGGAGGTTTAAATTCATGAGGAGGAGAGTGAAGGAAAAAAATCTTAAAACATTTCCTGTGTGTGTGTCTGTGTTCTCTCCGCCTCCGCCTCTCTCCGTGTCCTCTTCCCCTTCTTAAGCTTTCCTTCTTCTTTTCTGGCTCCACCCCTCCTACTCACATGGACTTTTTACTTCTTTCTCACGCCTTTCTTCTTCATTTTATCTAGCCTCTCTCTCTCTACTCTCTCTCCTCTCTCTCTCTCTCTCTCTCTCTCTCTCTCTCTCTCTCTCTCTCTCTCTCTCTCTCTCTCTCTCTCTCTCTCTCTCTCTCTCTCTCTCTCTCTCTCTCTCTCTCTCTCTCTCTCTCTCTCTCTCTCTCTCTCTCTCTCTCTCTCTCTCTCTCTCTCTCTCTCTCTCTCTCTCTCTCCTTTTATATATATAATATATATATATATATAATATATATGTATATATATATATTTCTCTATAAAACTAAAAAATATTCTTTCTGCACTTCCCTTTTTTTAATTCGATTTTCTTTTCCTTCCTCCTCTTCTCTCTTTTCTTCATTTACTTTCTTCCTTCACTATTTCCCTCTATCCTCTCCCTCCTCTCTTTAACTCTTCTCGCTCCTTCTTTCCTTCCCACCAAGTAATGACTTCAGGAGGAGGGAGAGGAGAGGGAGGAAGAGGAGAGAAGAAATATTAGGCATAAAGGAGGAAGGAGATGTTGAGGAAGTAAAATACTTAAAAGAGAAAAGAGAGATATGTAAGCAGAATATTTAGGAAGGAGGAGAAGAAAAGAGAGCGAGGGAGAGAGAGAGAAAAATAGAGAGAAAAACAGAGAGAGAGAGAGAGAGAGAGAGAGAGAGAGAGAGAGAGAGAGAGAGAGAGAGAGAGAGGAGAGAGAAGAGAGAGAGAGAGAGAGAGAGAGAGAGAGAGAGAGAGAGAGAGAGAGAAACTACAAAAAAAAATAGACAGCGAGACAGAGACAGAAAGCGAGAGAATGTCTACCAGTCAGCTTCTAAACACCAGCTTCCCCTCACACACAGGTGAGTTGGAGCTAAGTTTACAGTTGGAAATCAATCAATTAGCTTATCAATTAACTATGATTATCCACTAATGATGTTTTCTGTGCGGATTGTATGTAAGTGGCTCGTGGTGTGATTGCTGTTTTGGTTTGGTGTTTGTTATTGCGGTTGTTGTTGTTATTATGGTGGTGGTGGTGATGGTGGTGGTTGTGGTGATGGTGGTGGTAGTAGTGGTGATGGTGGTGGTGGAGATGGTAGTGGTGATGGTGGTGGTGATAGTGGTGGTGGGGTTTGTGGTGGTAGTGGTGATGTTGGTGGTGGTGATGGTAGTAGTGATGGTGATGGTGGTTGTGATCGTGGTGGTAGTGGTGGTGGTGGTGGTTGTAGTGGTGATGGGGGTGGTGGTGGTAGTGGTGATGGTGGTGGTGGTGGTAGTGGTGGTGGTAGTGGTGATGATGGTGGTGGTGGTGGTAGTGGTGATGATGTGGTGGTGGTGGTGGTAGTAGTGGTGGTGGTGGTAGTAGTTGTGATGGTAGTGGTTATGGTAGTGGTGGTAGTAATAATGATGGTGTGGTGGTGGTAGTGGTGGTAGTGGTGATGGTGGTGGTGATGATGATGATGGTGATGATGGTAGTGGTGGTGGTAGTGGTTGGGATGGTGGTGGTGGTGATGGTAATGGTGGTGGTGGTAATGGTGGTGGTGGTGGTAGTGGTGGTGGTGGTAGTGGTGGTGGTGGTAGTGGTTGTGATGGTTGTGGTGGTGGTAATGATGGTGGTGGTGGTGGTAGTAGTGGTTGTGGTAGTGGTTGTGATGGTTGTGGTGGTGGTGATGATGGTGGTGGTGGTGGTAGTAGTGGTGGTGGTAGTGGTTGGTGATGGTTGTGGTGGTGGTGATGATGGTGTGGTGGTGGTAGTAGTGGTGGTAGTTGTGATGGTGGTATTGGTAGTGGTAGTGGTAGTGGTGTTGGTGATGGTGTTGGTGGTGATGGTGGTGGTGGTGGTAGTGGTTGTGATGGTGGTGGTAGTGGTGATGGTGGTGGTGGGGGTGGTAATGGTGGTGGTGGTGGTAATGGCGGTGTTGGTGGTAGTGGTGATAGTGGTGATGGTAGTGGTTGTGATGGTGGTGGTGGTGTTAGTGGTGATGGTGGTGGTGTTGATGGTGGTGGTGTTGATGGGTGGTGGTGGTGTTGATGGTGATGGTGGTGGTGTTGATGGTGGTGGTGTTGATGGTGGTGGTGTTGATGGTGATGGTGTTGATGGTGATGGTGGTGGTGTTGATGGTGATGGTGGTGGTGTTGATGGTGATGGTGGTGGTGTTGATGGTGGTGGTGTTGATGGTGATGGTGGTGGTGTTGATGGTGATGGTGGTGGTGTGATGTGTGGTGGTGGTGTTGATGGTTGATGGTGGTGGTGTTGATGGTGATGGTGGTGGTGTTGATGGTGGTGGTGTTGATGGTGGTGGTGTTGATGGTGATGGTGGTGGTGTTGATGGTGGTGGTGGTGGTGTTGATGGTGGTGGTGTTGATGGTGGTGGTGTTGATGGTGATGGTGGTGGTGTTGATGGTGATGGTGGTGGTGTTGATGGTGATGGTGGTGGTGGCGTTGATGGTGATGGTGGTGGTGTTGATGGTGGTGGTGTTGATGGTGGTGGTGTTGATGGTGATGGTGGTGGTGTTGATGGTGGTGGTGTTTTTTTGTTGATTTTTTACTTCTTTTTCTTTCTTCCTCCTCATATCAGATGATTTTACATTATTATTATTTTACATTATTATGGGTTATCATTATCATCATTTCTATCATTATTACTATTACTGTTATCCGCATTATTATAATTACTATTGCTATTCTTATTATTATTCTTATCAATGTTATGATTATTATGTTTATCATTGTTACTATTATTTTTGTTATCGATATCATTTTTATCATTATCATTATTATTTTTAATATTATTATTATTGTTTAGAATATTGTTTATTGTTTATATTATTATTATTATTATCACAATTATCATTAACATATATTATAAACATTAAGAATATTATCATCATTATCATTGAGAGTCAATGATAATATTATTAGTATTATCATTATTATTATTGTTATTATTATCACTTGTTATTATTATTTTCTTTATTAATACCCCTAATGCTATATTATCATTATAATCATTAATACTAATATACACATTTCAGTTCGTGAATGCGTTTTCGTACGTATACATAGTGCACACATCATCCGTGTGTGCGCGTTAACATTAACTCATGGTTTTGTCACCACAGTCTAATACGGTCATCCGACGCGCAGGTTGGGGGTGGGTCTTAGTGACGTCACGCGATCCAGGTGACGATACAGTGATACAGTGTGTACTCGCGCTTGCCACTCTATGAAATTATGAATGATTTAATCATTATCTTTACTAGTAATGGAACATTACATTACCTTATAACAACACAATTGGTATTAATGGACATGTTATTTACCAAATAAGCAGTACATGAAAACAGCATGGTTGTAATAAACTATACAGTAAAAGGCTAAGTGGCATCGTGTTGGGGCGGGGGAGGATGTAACACGTGACTCAGCTGGCGCAGCCTAGTCCCTCCTTCCTCCCCCGCCCCAACACAATGCCACTTAGCCTTGTACAGTATTGTTTATTACAGCCCTGCTGTTTTCATGTACTGCTTATTCGGTAAATAACATGTCCATTAATACCAATTGTGTTGTTATAAGGTAATAGTCTATTACTACCACTGCTATTGCTACTACTAACACTACTATTACTACTATTACCACTACTACTTTACAACTACTACTACTATACGACTATTTCTACTGCTACTATTATTACTACTACTACTGTTACTATTACTACTACTACAACCACTACTACTACTACTATAGAATGGGGAGTAGTATTTATTATTTTTTTTTTATTATTGTTGTTTTTATTGTTACCGTAGATAACAGTGAAGTCGCCAGTTCTACGTTTCTTTGTTATTTACAGACGTGTGGTGGCGTTAATACTTACATTTGTACATGCATGATTTCAGGAAAGTTAGAAGGGGCTATCTGGAAAGTCTGTGTCATTTTGTGTCTTCATCTGTGTCATATTAGGGCTATAAATGAACAAATGACAAAAATAAAACCGAGTCCTCACTATACCTACTATATATATATATATATATATATATATATATATATATATATATATATATATATATATATATATATATATATATATATATATATATATATATATATATATAATATATATATATATATATATGTTATATATATATTTTATATATATATATATATGTTAAATATATATATATATGTTAAATATATATATATTATATATATATATATATATATATATATATATATATATATATGCGTGTGTGTGTGTGTGTGTTTGTTATAATGAGTCAGGTGCGTGTTTTCTTTCTATTACAATATTACATAATTTCTACCATACAAGTACCATTCTTTTCTATGTAACCGTTTAGATCAGATGTCACCATTATCCTCCCCCCATCATCCTCCCTCCGCCACACACACTAAGGGATCCGATCCCTTATATTGGTGGTACGCAAGGAGGATCTTGAGGCAGTCCTATTGCCCGCCTTTGTTTCATTTCTACAAGTATTTCATTGTATCCTCCTCCTCCTCCTCCTCCTCCTCCTTCTCCTCCTCCTCTTCATTTGGTAAGAAAACGCTTGTATATAAAAAACAGACCCTATTGGATGACTTATGAAATTCTACAAATCATCAGTAGTAAGCGGCGAATATATAAATTTTATAAGCGATCCGATACGGACTATATGTATACGATTTCAGATACTACAATGACTTAAATCGTCGTTTTGAAGGCTTGATTCGGTGTAATATACGCAAGTATGATGAAAAAAAAGCTAAGGAATCTAAATCGAACTCTAATATATTTTTGCAATACGTAAGAAGCAAGAAAATCGTCAAAACTTGTACTGGGCTGCTGAAAGACAAGAATAACATCTTAGTAAACGACAATAAAAGCATGGCGTCCCTACTCAATGATTACTTTAATCCATTTTTTTTATTAAAGAAGATGAAGCTGCAATACCAGAACCAGTTAACATGTTTGGAGGACCAGTAAATTATATATTCGTAATATGAGAGATAACAGTAGACGAAATATCAAAGTATTTGCAGCAAGTTGATCCATCTAAATCCGTGAGGGTTGATGAAATCTCGTCTAAAATACTTCGGGAATGTTACAGCTAACTTTCGTTCCTATTAAAGATTATATTCATTAAATCGCTAATGGACAAAAAATTTCAATGTATGTGGAAGTTAGCTAATATTACACCGATATTCAAGAAAGGAAGTAAAAGCCTCGCAAATAGTTATCGCCCAATTATAATTATTCTAACTTCTGTGATTTTTTAAATATTCAAGAAAATACTGCGGGATAAAATAGTGCCCTATCTTGATGAAAATAACTTAATATAGAACTCCCAGTATGGTTTTCGTTATAAGATATCTTACTTCACTAACTTACTCGATTTTTGCATTGTCATAATATTCAAGCTAAAATACCCTCGGATATAATATACCCTGATTTTCAGAAAACCTTTGATATAGTTCTCCATAAGAGGCCATTGACCAAAACAGTGCATGACTTAGGAAAGCAGTTGTGTTCATGGATTGGCGACAGGCTTCCAAGCCGTAAGCAACGTTTAGTAATTAACGGTGAGGCATCAGATTGGCTAGATGTTACTAGTGGGGTGCCTCAGGGTTCGGTCTTGGGTCCAACTCTTTATCTGATATATATCAATAATATATGTCATGAACAATCTTTTCAAAAATAAATAAATAAAAAGTATCTTTGCAAATAAAACTCCGAAAGTAAT
>JACEEZ010017228.1:285000-317500 GCA_016584305.1 Chionoecetes opilio
CACGAGGAGGCAAAGCCTTTGGGAGTTGAGGTCTCCGGGCTTAAGACCAAGATCCAGGTGTTTGGAGGCTTGCTAGATTAAACAGTACAGTCTGTTCATCCGTGCGGCAAGGACATTGAATGAAATCTTGGAAAGTTTTACATACCTTGGTAGCGCAGTCCATAATGACGGCGGGTCACGCCAAGAAGTCTTACGGCGGATTGGCATAGCCCACGGTGTTATGGACTCGCTCAGCACGAGTATTTGGCGTTGTCGGTAGCTGTGCAGGAGGACAAAGATCCGGATCTTCAAGTCACTTGTGATCCCTGTCTTACTCTATGGTTGTAAGACATGGACACTAAATAGCGACTTGAAGAGACGAATCGATGCCTTTGGTAATAAGTGTCTTTGCAGAATCATGGGGTATCGCTGGGATGATTACGTGTCAAATCAGCGATTGCACCGTGAGACTGAATCAAGGCCTATTACGTGCATAGTCCGTCAGCGCCAACTTCGGCTATATGGGCATGTCGCACACTACCCTGAAACCGATCCTTCCCTTCGGGTTGTATCTGTAGGAGACAATCCGGCGTGGAGGAGGCCAAGGGGGCGCCCACAAGGCTCGTGGCTGGGACAAGTTGATGTTTCTTGTCGTGAGGTGATTGGTATGGGAAAGCAGCCTGCATGGGGACTTGCGTGTGGTGACCCCCGGGAGTGGCGTCGTAGGGTGGGCGATGCGACGCGCCCCTCGGCGTATGCATCCAATGATTGATTGATTGACAAAGGATAGACAAAAAAAAAAGAAGTAACAATAAGCCCGTTTAGTTGCCAATCCCTATAAAGGAGAGAGTAAGAGAACATAAAAATGGGGGGTGCGCCAATTTAGTCGGGGAGGTGTATTCTTGCTCCTCTCATGAAAATATATAAATCGAAGAAAAGAAGAAACATAGAAACAGAAAAGAGAGTTCCAGAGTTTACCAGTGAAGGGGATAAAAGAGTGAAGATACTGGTTAATTCTTGCATTAGGGAGATGGACTGAATTGGGAAGAGAATGAGTAGAAAGTCTTGTGCAGCGAGGCCACGGGAGGGGGGGAGGCATGCAGTTAGCAAGTTCAGAAGAGCAGTGAGCATGAAAATAACGATAGAAGATAGCAAGAGAAGCAACATTGCGGCGGTGATTTACGTAAAGATTGAAGACAGTCAGTCAGAGGAGGGGAGTTGATGAGACGAAAAACTTTTGACTCAACCCTGTTCAGGAGGGCTGTGTGAGTGGATCCTCCCAAAACATGAGAGGCATACTCCATTCATGGGGGGTAAGGCCCCTGTACAGAGCAAGCAGCTGGGAGGGAGAACAAAATGGACGCATACGCCACAGGATATCTAACTTCATAGAAGGTGTTTTAGCAGGAGATGAGATGTGAGATTTCCAGTTCAGATTTTTAGTAAGGGATACTCCTAGTATGGCCATTGTAGAAGAGGGAGACAGTTGAGTGTCGTTGAAGAAGAGGGGATAATTGTCTGGAAGGCTCTGTCGAGGTGATAATTGAAGAAATGTGGTTTTTGAGGCATTGAACAAAACAAGGTTTGCTTTGCCCCAATCATAAATTATAGAAAGATCAGAAGTTGGGCGCTATGTGGCATCTCACCTTGAATCACTTAGTTCTTGTTGAGTTGGACGTCTAATGAATGACGTTGAAAAATGCAGGGTAGAATCATCAGCGTAGGAGTGGATAGGACATTGAGTTAGACTTAAAATATCATTAATGAATAAATAATAATATAAGCGAAAGTATGTGTGTGTGTGTGTGTGTGTGTGTGTGTGTGTGTGTGTGTGTGTGTGTGTGTGTGTGTGTGTGTGTGTGTGTGTGTGTGTGTGTGTGTGTGTGTGTGTGTGTGTGGTATAGGTTCCGCCCCCCGTGGCGGAATCCCATCATATACCACATTTTTGGAACCAGGTCGACCAGGGGAAGGTTTTAAGCCCACTTATGAGATGATCCGACCACTTTTTTTTTTTTTTTTTCAGCAGCCTATTAGCGATAATTGTGAAAAAAAGTAGGTTGCGAGAATTGAGGAAACCGTGATGTAGGGTGATGGGTATTGGGTGAGTGAATGGGTGGGGTGATGGGTAATGGATGTGGAGTGATGGGTGAGTGAATGGGTGGGGGGTGATGGGTGAGGGAATAGATGGGGGGTGATGGGTAATGGGTGAGTGAATGGGTGTGTGGTGATGGGTAATGGGTGAGTGAATGGGTGGGGGGTGATGGGTAATGGATGACTGAATGGGTGGGAGTGATGGGTAATGGGTGAGTGAATGGGTTGGGGGTGATGTGAATTGGTTGGCGTTAATACATACATTTCTACATCCATGATTTCAGGAAAGTTAGAAGGGGCTATCTGGAGAGTCTGTGTTTGGTGGGCCAAAGGCCCACCAAACATAGGTGGTGGGCCGAAGGCCCACAAATAGCCCTCCGCAGGAGCTAGCCAAAAAGTCCGCCCGGAGGGCGGCTTTGCGGCTAGTGAATAATAAAAAGTGAATGGGTGATAGGACAGAACCCTGAGAAACACCACTATTGATAGACGTAGGAGAAGAACAATGACAATCTAGAGTAATTGCAATAAAACGGTTAGAAAAGAAACTTAAGATGAAGGTGCAATGAGAAGTCTAGAAACCGAATGAGGGTAGTTTAGAAATTTAAGATTTTTGCCAGACTCTATCAAAAGCTTTTGATAAGTCAAGGGCAACATCAAAAGTCTCACCGAAATCCTTGAAGGAGGATGACCAATATTAAGCTAGGAAAGCTAGAAGATCGCCAGTAGATCGCCCTTTTCGGAAACCGTACTGACGATCAAATAGAAGATTGTGAGCAGATATATGCTTAAGAATCTTCTTATCAAGTATAGATTTAAAAGCTTTAGAAGTGCAGGAAGTCAAGGATATAGGACGGTAGTTTGAAGGATTAGAACGGTCACCCTTCTTAGGAACAGGTTGAATGTGAGCAAACTTCCAGCAAGAAGGAAAGGTGGAAGTAGATAGACAGAGACGGAAAAGTTTGACCAGGCAGGGTGCAAGCACAGAAGCACAGTTTTTGAGAACAATAGGAGGGGCTCCGTCAGGACCGTAAGCCTTCCAAGGATCTAGGCCAGAAGGGGCAAAGAAAACATCATTACGAAGGATCTTAATAATAGGCATAATATTGTCAGAGGGTGGAGAAGAAGGAGGAACAAGCCCTCCATTAACCAGAGTGGAATTTTCAGCAAAGGTTTGAGCAAAGAGTTCATTCAGCTTTAAAAATAGATGAGACAGCTGTGGAGCCATCTGGGTGAAGCATAGGAGGGAAAGATGTAAAAGTAAAATTGTTAAGAGATGTTATTAGCTTGATGCCAGAAGTCACGAGAGGAGTTTGATTCAGAAAGATTTTGACATTTTCTATGAATTAAAGGGTATTTGGTTAGTTGAAGAAAAGATTTGGCATGATCACGGGCAGCTATATAGCGGGCATGAGTTTCAGGAGATGGATGGTTACGGTGCCATCTGTGAGCCGCCTCTCTATCTTGGACAGCATGAGAACAAGCAGAGTTAAACCAATGTTGACGAGCTTTAGGACTAGAAAAAAGTGTGAGGAATGTATGCCTCCATGCCAGAGACAATAACCTCAGTAATGCGCTCTGCATAAAGAGATGGGTCTCTGACACGGAAGTAATAATCATTCCATGGAAAATGAGAGTAATACTGCCTAAGGTCCTCCCACTTAGCTGAGTTGAAATGCCAGAAGCACCTCCGCTTAGGTGGGTCCCGAGGCGGCACCGGACCGATAGGACAGGTTACAGAAATAAGATTGTGATCGGATTTAAGTGTGAGGTGCTGAAATGTGAGATATTTAAGTTTGAGATATATAAGTGTGAGGTATTTAAGTGTGAGATATTAGAGTATGAGATATTTAAAAATGAGGTGTTTAAGTGTGAGACAATTAGTGTTAAATATCTAAGTATGAAAAAATTAACTGTGAAGTATTTAAGTGTGAAGTATTTAAGTGTAAGACAATTAAGTGTGATAGGATACGAGTGAGATATTGATGTGTGAGTTGTTTAAGTGCGATATATTTAAGTGTGAGATAAATAAGTGAGATATTTAAATGTGAAATATTCAAGTTAGATCTTTAAAGTGTGAGATATCCTGGTAATGCAGTAGACACGATAGTAAATGTGGTGAGCGAGCAGACTGAACACTTATATACACACACTTCATAAAGATTCATACATATATAAGTGTTTTTTATCAGTATGTCATGTATGTATGTACAGTCTAAGACAAAAGTCGTGTCACGGTTTTGTCCGAATATGAAATGTAACTCGAGAAACATTATGAAAACCCTAACGCAGTTACATGCTCGTGGTTGGCAAGCCTGAATCCCTTAAGCTACTGTTCAGATAAGGGTTCAAAGCTTCATATCTGCCGTCGATGAGACAATGTCTAAAATAAACCAAGGGGATTTCAAAGGTTCAATAGATTTACTGCGTTGAGGTTTCATATTATTCGATGTGGAATGCGAAGTATATTCGGCCCAGCAATGATCGCCAGGACATTTCATCTTTACACCTGAGCCATTGAAGGCCACTCACCGGCAGGAGTATGGAGTCACATGCAAGAATAAAAAAAAAAAAATAATAATAATAATAATAGTAATAATAATAATTCAAGAAAAATTGCTTCAAAGTTCAATAGTATATTTGGATAATAATAAGACCAAATTTTATTTTAATCTATGCAATTTTTTTTAGAAAAATTGCCTCAAAATTCAAGAGTATATTTGGACAATAATATGAAGGAAGGACTCAGAAGCAGTGGCGTATATAGGTCCTTAAAAAGAAAGGGGAATACAGGGGTGAATCGGATTGTTATAAAGGGGGGGGGGGCTTCTGCGAAGCGAGCCTCAACAGCTGAGGGAGTTTAAAATAATAGCAAAATTGCAATGTGTTTCGGAGGGCCTCCGCCGAACCCCTGAGACTGGTTCACCGAGACCATGTTCAATCATTGCTTTATAATTACCTCAGCACTTCTACTTTTAACACTCCTGGTAATGAATCCTAAAACAATTACTCGTGAGGATACGAACTATTATGACGTATGAGCTGTGGTGAGATCGAAGCACTTATGACAGTGCTACCAACCGTACGTATGACATACGGCAGACAGCACCGAAAGGTTAGCCATTTACCAGATGTTTTAACCAAAATTCATGACACGACATTTGTCTTAGACTGTACATATGTGTATGTAACAGGTGGTGGACTGGCTGAATAATAAGAGTTTCATGACAATATGGCGCCGGATCTGATGATAAGTCATAATCATTCACCTTCCTAAACACTGCACAGTATTTTAGAATAAGTAGAAATAAGAATGGTAAACTTTTAAAAACCTTGTCATGGATTTAAATATATACACAACAACACGGACCACATGACACCGGATCAGAAAATCAGTAAAAACTATTTTCACTCCAAACACTAATCAAAATTAATAAAAGACTAAAAAAAGAATCATGGATACTAAGCTCTATAAGCCCACATTAATATATGGACAATGGAGTATGATGGAGAACACCAACGTACCCGATCAAACCAAGTACCTTATTCCCCGAAGTGCGGCATATCTTTTCTACCATAAAACAGACACACGATTCCTTCCTCCCTTCCCACCGACAAGGCAGAGGCACCGATCACGCGGGACCCTAAACCTGTACACTCTGCTAACAAGTGCCGCAGGGTCATGGTAGCCAGGCAGTCCTCTACGCAAGGCTAGTCACCCCTAGGCAGCAGGCTACCATGTGTAAAATGCGTAGGGCCTCTCCCAAGACGGAGCAGCGGTTGTCTGGTATAGCGGCGTCCTCGCGCGTGGGACAAAGGACACACGCCTGCAGTGGTAAGCGACCAACCGTACACAGGGAACATTGAACTGCCGAGAGCCTGTCCCTGTTATTTACTACAAGTCACGACGTATTGATGGAGGATATCAAACCAGCCTAAGAACAGGCTGGTTTGTGGTCACTTCCTATCAGATGACGGTGTGTATGTGTAAGTAAGTAAGTAAATGTTTATTACTAATAATAAGACAATGCTGTAATATAAACAAATTTCATAACATTAGCCACGGTCCGTCGAGCTGAAGCTCCATGACGGACATATATTTTTACTGTATTGTTAGAGGGCGTGGAAACTTAAGACTAGCTAAATTATTATTTGCCTAAATAAAGTTACATACATAGAAAAATTAACCCAAACTGAGGATAACTACATTCGATAATGACACGGGTAATAAATGGAATTACAGTAGTAGCAGAATACAAATTATTGTAATAATAATAATAATAATAATAATAATAATAATAAAAAAAATAATAATAAGATAAAATAAAAATAAAAATAAAAATAGTAATGACAATTATTATAGATTGAACAGATAAACTAAAAACAATATTTATACATGCAGTATAAAAACAATTACATATTTTGTTGATCTGGTAAATACTTTTTAATTTCTCTCTCATATCTAACTAAATTGGTAGTTGTAAGGAGAACTTTTTTTTATCAAGTGGCATATCATTAAACAGTTTCAGACCAAAACTGATAACACTGTTTTTAAATAATGTTCTAAATATATATATATTTTTTTTACATCACAAAGAACTGGCCAAGGGCACAACAAAAATGGTTAACGCAAAGCCCGCTTAGTTGCCAGTCCCTATAAAGAAGACAGTAAGAGAATAAAATAAAAAAGAGGGGTGAGCCAATTTAATTCGGGAGGTGTCTTGTTACTCCTCTTTTGAAAAGATTTAAGTCATAGGAAAGTGGAAAAATAGAAACAGGAAGAGAGTTCCAGAGTTTACCAGTGAAAGGGATGAAAGAGTAAAGATACTGATTAACTCTTGCATTAGGAAGATGGACAGAATAGGGATGAGAATGAGTAGAAAGTCTTGAGCAGCGAGGCCGCGGGAGGGGGGGAGGCATGCAGTTAGCAAGTTCAGAAGAGCAGTGAGCATGAAAATAACGGTAGAAGAGAGCAAGAGAAGCAACAATGCGGCGGTGATTTAAAGATTGAAGACAGTCAGTCAGAGGAGAGGAGTTAAAGAGACGAAAAGCTTTTGACTCAACCCTGTTTAGGAGAGCTGTATGAGTGGATCCTCCCCAAACATGTGAGACATACTCCATCCATGGGCGGATCAGGCCCCTGTAGAGAGCAAGCAATTGGGAGGGAGAAAAAAAGGACGCAGACGCCACAGGACACTTAACTTCTTAGAAGCTGTTTTAGCAAGAGATGAGATGTGAGATTTCCAGTTCAGATTTTTAGTAAAGGATAGTCCTAGAATGTTCATTGTAGAAGAAGGAGACAGTTGAGTGTCATTGAAGAAGAGAGGATAGTTATCTGGTAGGTTTTGTCGAGTAGATAGGTGAAGAAATTGGGTTTTTGAGGCATTGAACAAAACAAGGTTTGCTTTGCCCCAATCAGAAATTATAGAAAGATCAGAAGTTAGGCGCTCAGTGGCATCTCTCCGTGAATCACTTAGTTCGTGTTGAGTTGGACGTCTAATAAACGACGTTGAAAAATGCAGGGTAGAATCATCAGCGTAGGAGTGGATAGGGCCTTGAGTTAGACTTAGAAGATCATTAATGAATAATAGAAAGAGAGTGGGTGATAGAACCCTGGGGAACACCACTATTGATAGATTTAGGAGAAGGACAATGTCCGTCTACAGTAGCTGCAATAGAACGGTTTGAAAGGAAACTTAAGATAAAGGTACAGAGAGAAGGATAGAAACCGAATGAGGGTAGTTTGAAAATTAAAGATTTGTGCCAGACTCTATCAAAAGCTTTTCATATGTCAAGGGCAACAGCAAAAGTTTCACCGAAACCCCTAAAGGAGGATGACCAAGATTCAGTTAGGAAAGCTAGAAGATCGCCAGTAGATCGCCCTTTACGGAAACCGTACTGATGATCAGAAAGAAGATTGTGAGCAGACAGATAGATGCTTAAGAATCTTCTTATTAAGTATAGATTCAAAAACTTTACAAAGGCAGGAAGTCAAAGCTATAGGACGGTAGTTTGAAGGATTAGAACGGTCACCTTTCTTAGGAACAGGTTGGATGTGAGCAAACTTCCAGCAAGAAGGAAAGGTGAAAGTAGATAGACCAAGACGGAAAAGTTTGACCAGGCAGGGTGCAAGCACAGAAGCACAGTTTTTGAGAACAATAGGAGGGACTCCGTCAGGACCGTAAGCCTTCCGAGGATCTAGGCCAGAAAGGGAAAAGAAAACATCATTACGAAGAATCTTAATAACAGGCATAATATAGTTAGAGGGTGGAGGAGTAGGAGGAACAAGCCCTTCATCAACCAGAGTGGAATTTTTAGCAAAGGTTTGAGCGAAGAGTTCAGCTTTAGAAGTAGATGAGACAGCTATGGAGCCATCTGGGTGAAGCATAGGAGGGAAAGATGAAGAAGAAAAATTGTTAGAGATGTTATTAGCTAGATGCCAGAAGTCATTTGAGAGTATTTGGACAAATAAGGTTAATATTATTACTCCTTGTATGGGTAACATTTTCAACTACCTAATTTAAACATTGTATTTTGTCCTTGACTTTTGAATATTAATAATAATGTTAAATATTTGTGAATAACAAGGAATTTTAAAATATTTTTTTCAGAGAATACTTTTGCTGTTGAATCAAACTTTTTATTAAAGAAAAATATACACCGATTTTTTTTATTTTGTACTATTGATAATTTACTTAAAAAAGAGGGTCATGTGCATGCCCATATAGAAACACAATATATGAGGTGTGAGTAACAAAGAGTATAATAAATGCTGATCATTGCCTCTGTAGTTAGGTTATGGAGGACTCTGTATAGGATGCCAGTTATTTTAGAAAGTTTCAAACATGTTTGATCAATGTGATACTTCCAATTTAAGTTTTCATCAATTGTGACACCAAGAAATTTTGCATGATTTACATGTTTTATCTATAATAATATAAGCGAAAGTGTGTGTGTGTGTGTGTGTGTGTGTGTGTGTGTGTGTGTGTGTGTGTGTGTGTGTGTGTGTGTGTGTGTGTGTGTGTGTGTGTCTGTCTGTCCGCTCTGGGTGCCGCCCCCTGTGGCGGAATCCCCTCATATGGCACAGTTTTGGAATCGGGTCGACCAGGGGAAGGCTTTAAGCCCACTTATAAGATAATCCGATCACTTTTCTTCTTCTTTTTTTTAGCAGCCTATTGGCGAGAATTGTGAAAAAAAAGTGGGTTGCGAGAATTGAGGAAACCTTGATGTAGGGTGATGGGTAATGGGTGAGTGAATGGGTGGGGTGATGGGTAATGGGTGTGGGGTGATGGGTGAGTGAATGGGTGGGGGGTGATGGGTTGGGGGTGATGGGTGATGGGTGAGGGAATAGGTGGGGGGTGATGGGTAATGGGTGAGTGAATGCGTGTGTGGTGATGGTTAATGGGTGAGTGAATGGGTGGGGGGTGATGGGTAATGGGTGAGTGAATGGGTGGGGGGTGATGGGTAATGGGTGAGTGAATGGGTGGGGGGTGATGGGTAATGGGTGAGTGAATGGGTGGGGGGTGATGGGTAATGGGTGAGTGAATGGGTGGGGGGTGATGGGTAATGGGTGAGTGAATGGATTGGGGGTGATGTGAATGGGTTGGCGTTAATATACATTTCTACATCCATGATTTCATGAAAGTTAGAAGGGGTTATCTGGAGAGTCTGTGCTTCGGCCCACCAAACGCAGGTGGTGGGCCGAAGGCCCACCAATAGCCCTCCGCAGGAGCTAGCCAAAAAGTCCGCCCGGAGGGCGGCTTTGCGGCTAGTATTCTATAATTTCGCTATCTAATAATATTGGAGGGATGGAGTTATTCACAGACCTATTTTGAAATAGAATAAAATTAGTTTTTGAAATATTAAATTTTAATTTATATGATTGAATCCATGATCTTACATTGTTTAGCTCTGGCATTAAATTTGTGTATAGTGAATCTAGATTTTTGTCCTTGAGTAAAAATGTTGTCAGCAGCATAAATCAGAAAAGAACATTTGTGCTAGCATTTACAATGTCATTAATATATATATATATATATAAGAAAAAGAATCGGACCTAAAACAGAGCCTTGTGGTACACCTTTATATATGGATTCAAATAGAGAGTAAAGCTGATTACAAAATACACCTTGTTTTCTGCCACTGAGATAACTGAAATAATTTCAGTGGTACACCTCTTATTCCTAAGTGTTCTAATTTGTGAAGTAAAATTTTGTGATCTAGGGTATCAAATGCTTTTGATAAATCCATGAATACACCAATAACATATAGTTTTTCTTCCAAACATGTGTACACATTGTTGATAAACTGTAGTATTGCAGACTCAGTAGAATGCTGTGCTCTGAAGCCATGCTGGTGTTCAGTCAAAAGATTGGTTTTTTCAAGGTAATTGATTAGCAGAGAGAATAATTTTTTCAAAAATCTTATTAAATGCGGAAGGATGGAAATGGGGCGATAATTATTTAAGTCACTTCTGTCACCTGACTTGAATAAAGGAATTTGATTATTTTTGCTTCACGTTACTAGGTTGAATATTTTAATATGTAATCAAACGGCCAACTGATTCTTCTCAGCACATATATTTTATATCAGAACATATCTGTCAGGGAGCCTTGGCTCGACAGACCGTGCCAACGAGCACTTGTATTATGTACTGTATGTGTATATTTACTATATAGTAATGGCAATAAACACTACTTACTTACTCACACACAAACATTATAATGTGCATGTGTGTGTGTGTGTGTGTGTGTGTGTGTGTGTGTGTGTGTGTGTGTGTGTGTGCGCGCGCGCGTGCGTGCGTGCGTGCGTGCGTGCGTGCGTGCGTGCGTGCGTGCGTGCGTGCGTGCGTGTGTCTGTGTGTGTGTGTGTGTTAGAGTTGCCTGTTGTATGTGTTTCCTAGCATCCCGGGATTCCGGGACAAACCCGGATATTTCTCGGGATCCCGGGATTTCTCGCATCAGGTAATATTTGTAGTAACTAATGCTGTGCGAAGTGCGAACCCCACATACTTCACTAGTGTAATATGTTTATATTATTTGAAAGGCAATTGAATTGACATATATTATGACACTGAAGCAATGTTCTCTTTATCAACTTGCATACAGGTGCAGAAATAGGTAGCTACATAATCTGACTAAATAGGCTAAATTTTGGTTATCTAATCTCATTCCGTTAGCCTTAAAAGAAACTCAGACATTTGGAATTGCAATCAGAGGTTAGCTATTATAAAAGAAGAAGAATTAAAGATTGTATAGCATTTGGAAGCCATTTTCTACAAAAACCTAAAGAAACACTTGAATGATAAAAAAAAAGTGGAAAAAATAGAAGATAAATCATAAATTCAGTGCAAATCTGAGATAAGGAACAATAACAAGAATCCCGGGATTTGAACCAATTTCTCGGGAAAAAACCATAATCACTTACGCCCGGGATCCCGAGATCTCGGGAAGGAAACCCTAGCACTGTGTGTGTAAGTAAGTAAGTAGTGTTTATTGCCATTACTATATAGTAAATATACACATACAGTACATAATACAAGTGCTCGTTGGCACGGTCTGTCGAGCCAAGGCTCCCTGACAGATATGTTCTGATATAAAATATATGTGCTGAAAAGAATCAGTTAGCCGTTTTGATAGTTTAAAATATACAGCATTTAAAATATACAGCCTAGTAACGTGAAGGAAAAAAAAAAAAAATATATATATATATATGTATATATATACGTATATATATACGTATATATATACGTATATATATACGTATATATATATATATATATATATATATATATATATATATATATATATATATATATATATATATATATATATATATATATATATATACATTGAACATTGAACAAAACAAGGTTTGCTTTGCCAAAATAAGAAATTAAAGAAAGATCAGAAGTTAGGCGCTCGGTGGCATCTCCGTAAATCACTTAGTTCCTGTTGAGTTGGACGTCTAACAAAAGACGTTGGAAAATGCAGGGTAGAATCATCAGCGTAGAAGTGGATAGGGCTTTGAGAGTCAAAGAAGATCATTAATGAATAATAGAAAGAGAGTGGGTGATAGGACAAAACCCTGGGGAACACCACTATTGATAGATTTAGGAGAAGAACAATGTCCGTCTACAGTAGCTGCAATAGAACGGTTTGAAAGGAAACTTAAGAGGAAGTTACAGAGAGAAGTATAGAAACCGAATGAGGGTAGTTTGGAAACTAAAGATTTGTGCCAGACTCTATCAAAAGCTTTTCATATGTCAAGGGCAACAGCAAAAGTTTCACCGAAACCCCTAAAGGAGGATGACCAAGATTCAGTTAGGAAAGCTAGAAGATCGCCAGTAGATCGCCCTTTACGGAAACCGTACTGATGATCAGATAGAAGATTGTGAGCAGATAGATAGATGCTTAAGAATCTTCTTATTAAGTATAGATTCAAAAACTTTACAAAGGCAGGAAGTCAAAGCTATAGGACGGTAGTTTGAAGGATTAGAACGGTCACCTTTCTTAGGAACAGGTTGGATGAGAGCGAACTTCCAGCAAGAAGGAAAGGTGGAAGTAGATAGACCAAGACGGAAAAGTTTGACCAGGCAGGGTGCAAGCACAGAAGCACAGTTTTTGAGAACAATAGGAGGGACTCCGTTAGGACCGTAAGCCTTCCGAGGATCTAGGCCAGAAAGGGAAAAGAAAACATCATTACGAGGGATCTTAATAACAGGCATAATATAGTTAGAGGGTGGAGGAGAAGGAGGAACAAGCCCTTCATCAACCAGAGGGGAATTTTCGGCGAAAGTTTGATGAAAATTTGATTTACGCCCGGGATCCCGAGGTCTCGGGAAGGAAACCCTATATAGAACGTATGTTCATACTGAACAGTGTGGTAGCTGTATTACTATCTGCATTAATATAAGAAAAATAATCAAGAAATACGTTATCTGATTTGGGGACACTTAAGTATCTTGATTGTAAGCAAGACCGAGTAATATTTAAATCACAATTATATATGTCATCTAGTGCAGCAAATGAATCAAATGACTTGTTCAGCTGACATAGACTGTCAGAAGTAAATAGAGTAATTAGGTCATCATTGTTTATGAACGCAAAAAGTAATTCAGAGGAATATGATGTAAGTGGCATAGTTAGTTTTGTTGAATTATGTTCAAATACGATGCATATATTTGGTGATTACTTCTTCTTACGTTCTCTGAGATCCATTTTGTTTCTGGCTTGATAATGTGGAGTGCCATCCAGCGCACCTGCGTCAGTGGTCACCACATCATCGCCATCAGCTGCGCTACACAACCCCACTGCTCCGGGTCATGTCGCGGGAACCAGCACCAGCAGCAGCACGCGCCGTATCTCCAGCACCAGCAGAAGCTCCACTTGTAGCCTCCGCAGTCCCGGGCGGCACGTGTCCGAAGATGGTAAGAGTAAGCAAGATAAAGAGTTGAGGGCGAATATATGAGAAATGGAAGAATAAGAGGAGTAGAGGCATGGAATATAAAGAGGTAGACAAAGAGGTAGATGTTTTTTTTTTTTTTTTTTTTTTTTTTTTTTTTTTTTTTTTTTACATCTGTGCCTATAGCGCCTGTAAGCAGTGGTGACCCAGGTCTCGGATGGTAGGCTCTGGAGGTTCACTTGAGGGCTGTGATGGTCGCCCTCGCCCGTGGTGGCGCAGGCAGGATTTTTATAGTGACGCCTGTAGAGGCTCATGCCGCCCCCCTGTGTCCTCCGATGCACTTGCAGTCGAAGGTAGAGTTGATGGGCAGGGCATGTGGGTGTTCTTAGGCCATTCGACGGTGCAGAAAGGTTTGTGTTTCTTCGGGGATCGAACTCGGGTCACCGAGAACGCCAGTCGGAGACGGTAACCACTCCGCTACCGCCTCCCTTGTGGGGTACCCCATGTGCGAGGTGAGAGGTATGGGAGAGCAGACAGGTATGTATGTGGGGAGAATGACAGGGTGTGTTAGTAGTATAAGCAGGTTTGGAGGAGATGCAAGGTGTATGGGAGATGTTGACAGATGTGTGAACAACACACTCTGACTCTGACAGTCTGACACTGACACTGACACTGACTCTGACAGTCTGACACTGACACTGACACTCTGACAACACACTCTTGTGTGTTGTCAGGTGTGTGATAGACTCAAAGGTGTGTATGTGTGTGTGAACAGTAAAGAGAGGACGAAGGAAATAAAGGAACGAAGGAGAGTATTAAGGAAGGAACAAACCACTTATAAGAGGAAGGAAGGAATGAAGGAAGGAGAATGCTGAGACATATGGAGAGCGATGAGAAGAGAAAGATAAGATAGATACTTTGATCCTATCTAGACACTTTGCAAGTACCAACTACAAGGTTATTGACTATACAAAGCGCCACCACGCCAGGACGAACTTGGTGGGCTCGAACCGCTGACCGAATGCAGGGACTCTGCACACGCTAGCCAGTAACTCTACCAACCGTGCCACCCTGGCGGGTAGAAGAGAAAGAGGAAGGAGAGAGGAGTGAGAAAAAAAAACATGGGGTGACAAGAAATAAGTAGGAAAAGTAAAAGTAGGGGTGAAAAGAAGGCAAGAAAATGTAGAAGGGGTTGGAAAAGAGAGAGTGAGAGAGATAGAGAGAAAATATATATATATATACTAAATATATATATATATATATATATATATATATATTAATATATTATTATATATATATATTATATACTATATCTATATTATATATTATACTAATATTATTATCTATATCTATAATCTATATCTATATATATAAATATATATATATAATATATATATATATATATATATATATATATATATATATATATACTAGCCGCAAAGCCGCCCTCCGGGCGGACTTTTTGGCTCGGTGAGTCTGGCTCTTTGAGTTTTTGGCTGGAGAGTCTGTGTTTGGTGGGCCGAAGGCCCACCAAACACAGACTCTCCAGATAGCCCCTTCTAACTTCATGGATGTAGAAATGTATGTATTAACGCCAACCCATTCACATCACCCCCAACCCATTCACTCACCCATTACCCATCACCTCCCCACCCATTCACTCACCCATTACCCATCACCACACACCCATTCATTCACCCATTACCCATCACCCCCCACCTATTCCCTCACCCATCACCCATCACCCCTAACCCATCACCCCCCACCCATTCACTCACCCATCACCCCACACCCATTACCCATCACCCCACCCATTCACTCACCCATTACCCATCACCCTACATCAAGGTTTCCTCAATTCTCGCAACCCACTTTTTTTTCACAATTCTCGCTAATAGGCTGCTAAAAAAAAAGAAAAAAAAAGTGATCGGATCATCCTATAAGTGGGCTTAAAACCTTTCCCTGCTCGACCCGGTTCCAAAACTGTGCCATATGAGGGGATTGTGCCACGGGGGGCGGAACGTATACCACACAACACACACACACACACACACCACACCACACAGACAGACAGACAGACAGACAGACACACTTTCGCTTATATTATTATTATACATATATATATATATATATATAAGAATATGGGTACAAGGAAAAGCGATTGCAAGGGAAGAAAGGAGATAAAAGGAAAGGAAGGGAAAGGGGAGATAAAAGAAATGGGGACAGTGGGGGGAAGAATGGAAGGGAGGGGCGAAAGAGGCAGTTCTGACAAGCACAATAACTTTAAGGACCAAGCCTGCAAGCACCTGGTAGGGGGGAAAAGGACACAGGAGGAGGAGGAAGAGGAGGAGGAGGAGGAGGAGGAGGAGGAGGAGGAGGAGGAGGAGGAGGAGGAGGAGGAGGAGGAGGACGATGAGGTAATGGTAGTGGTTGTGGTGGTGGTGAAAGACGAAAAATAAGGGAAAGAGAAAGAGAAAGAACTGAAGGAAAAGACGGAGGTAGGAAGAGGAGGAAGAGGAGGGAAGGGAAGGTTTGCAAGCATCAGTTGGAAATACCAAAGGTTGTTGTCGTCATTACCTGTCGTGAGCCACTCAATCACCCCCTCTCACTGTCCTGGGGGGTGGGGGAGGGAAAACTGGGGCAAGACAGGAGGAGGAGGAGAGAGGAGGAGGAGGAGGAGGAAGAGGAGGAGGGAAATGGATGGAGATCAAGGGAGGGAAAAAGGGGAAAAAGGTGAGAACAAGAAAAGTTGGTGAGAAATTGGAAAAGGAGAACAAAAGGGATTGCAAGACAGGTAAGAAAGATAGGAAGAAAGGAAAAATAAAGAGGGAAGAGGAAGTAGAATAGGTAGATAAAAGGAAGAAAAGGTAAATTGGCTTGAGAGAGAAAACACAGGACCCAGAGAGGTAGCCACCTCGCCTCGCCCTTCTGTGGCACCTGAGCCTGGACAGCCCGGTGATAACGGGTGACACCGTGGCCCGCCTCCTGCACACCGTTAACACCATGAAGGCGCCTGGGCCTGATGGTGTGAGTCCCTGCCTGCTAAAGGACCGTGCAGAGGAGCTGACAGGGCTTATCACGCACATCTTTCATCAGTGCCTCCAAACGGGCTTCTGGCCAAGCCTGTGGAAGGAGGCCCGTGTCACGCCTGTACACAAGAAAAAGGAGAGGACTGATCCAGCCAACTATCGTCCAATCTCGTTCCTGTCAGTTGTCAGCAGGATCTTTGAAAGGATTATTGCAAAGCAACTGACCTGCCACCTAGAGGAGCACCACCTGATGTCCCCTAGACAGTACGAGTTTAGGAATGGACGATCTGCCACGGACCTGCTTCTCCTTATCTCCAAATCATGGCAGGACTCCCTGGACTCTGGCCGCCCATCACTGGTGATTGCCCTGGACATTGCCGGGGCATTCGACTGTGTGTGGCACAAAAGGGCCTCCTGGCAAAGCTCGAACAACTCGACATCACGGGGCACTTGCTGGCGCTGTTCTCGAACTACCTGCACAGCCGGAGTCTGAGGGTGGTGGTGAATGGGAGCACGTCAGCCACATACCCGGTGGAGGCTTCTGTTCCACAGGGGTCGGTCCCGGGCCACATCATGTGGAACATTTATTTCAATGACCTCCTCCAGAGCCTCCCTGTGGTGTCTGCCTATCCTAACGATTGCACCGTTTATCACATCTACACCAGAGAAGAGACAGCAAACGTGATAAATACCACCAACCGACAACTTGGTGACATGATAGCCTGGGGAAGATGGTGGGAAGTCAAGTTTGCTGCCGAGAAGACCCATAATATGGTCATTTCACGTTCAAGGGAGGACGCCAGGCTGCTCGAGGGGAAGCTGAAGTTTGGAGACGACACCCTTATCAAGGACTCCATCAACATCCTGGGGTGGAGGTTGACTCCAGACTCAGCTTCGACCGCCACCTGGAGACCGTGGCACGCAGAGCCTCCCTGAGGGTAACCCTCCTGGGCCGAGTAAGGCACTTGCTTGACGCTGATGGCCTCCTGAGACTGTACAAGTCTCAAGTGAGGCCAGTCATGGAGTACAGTCCCCTCACCTGGATGAACAGTGCCCAGTGCCATCTGTCACTGCTGGACAAGGTGTAGAGGCGTGCTGAGCGCCTCATATACCAAGCAGACGACCAACAGGGGACGGGACGTCGATCGCAACAACAGTGGCAGCAGCAGCAGTGGCAACAACAACAACAACAACAACAACAGCGGCAGCGACAGCAACTCCAGCAGGAGCAGTGGCGGGACGATCCCCACTTCCAGCTGGTCAGCCTGGAGCACCGGAGGAGAATAGGTGCACTCATAGTGCAGTGTTGCACAAGGCCCCGCACACAGCCGGCCTTAGTGCTCCGTGAGGCGTGGTGTGTTCACGTTGACATGTCAAGGGCGTGTGACAAGGGCCTGTGACAGACAGTGACTTTTGGCAATTCGCCTGTTCAATTGTAAATACTGTGTACATATTTCTGATATGATATAAGGCATAGCCTTTAGATAGATGTCCTTGGGACAGAGGACATCATTAGCCTTCTGAATACTTATTGCCTTAATTCATCATCTTCTAAGCCATCTGTGGCCATGTACAACTGATGTTGACACCTGCTTGAATTAAAAAAAGAGAGAGAGAGAGAGAGAGAGAGAGAGAGAGAGAGAGAGAGAGAGAGAGAGAGAGAGGAGAGAGAGAGAGAGAGAGAGAGGAGAAGAGAGAAGAGAGAGAGAGAAGAGATAGTTGTTAATGATTATGGTCAAATTAATGGATTAATGTCAAATTATCGACCCATTAGTCTGTCTTCATTGGTAGGTAAATTATTATAATATGTTATTGCAAAAAACATTAGAGAACATTTAGAAAAGCATAGTTTCGTAAATGATTCACAACATGGGTTCACCAAGGATAGCTCAGAAGGGTGAGCTCATGTCTCACCAAATTATTGAGTTTGTATAGGATAGTATATGAGGCAGCAGGTAATGATGAGAATTATGATGTTATATACCTGGACCTTAAAACGGCATTCGAGAAGGTACAACATGAGAGACTCTTAATTAAATAAGGTCAAGGCACATGGAATAGATGGGAAGGTTTTTCGTCGGATTATATCTTGGCAAAGCGATAGGCAACAAAGTGTTACTAATAAAACTTAGATAAGTTAAACGAGTGGGCAGTCAGGTGGCAGATGGAATTCATCATCAGCGAAAAGTAAGAATTTAAGTTTATTACTGCTACGAATGATGTCATTAATGTATATTAAGAAAAGTAGAGGACCAAGAATTGATCCCTGGGGTACATAACATGTGATGTCATTATAAGGAAACGATAGTTTGTTACATGATATATATTGCTTTCTATGACTTAAGTAACTTTTGAACCAGTTATGAGCCTCACAACATATTCCATAGACTGATAATCTTTGTAATAAGATTGTGTGAGAAATTGTGTCAAATGTTTTTGTGAGATCACAGAAAATTGTTATGTGAAGCATTTTATTGTCCAGGACATTGTAAATATTCTGACACAAATGGTAGACTGCTAATTCAGTAGAAAACTGGGGACGGAATCCATGCTGAGCTGGAGTTTAAATTTAGTGTTTTGAGAGGTAATCCATTAATCTCATTACCATTATTTTTTCAAAAAATGTACTACAGCTTGGCAATATTGAAATTGGCCTATAATTTCGTAGTAAAGAATTGTCAACTTTTATGAAAAAGAGACAATTTGAGCAATTTTCATTCGATCTGGAAAGGAACCCTCTTAAAATGATTTATTAATCATGAATACTAGAAATGGTGAAATTATTTCAGAGCAATCTTTTATTATTTTCATATTAATTTCATCATGGCCAGGAGATGTAACTCTCATATTTGTAATTACTGATTTGATTTCAGCTGGTGTAGTAGGTCTTAAATAAAAAGAAAACGGGAGGGGTTCTGGAAGAGATATATATATATACAATATTATACATTATATATAATATAATAATATTATATAATATATATATATAAATATATATATATATATATATATATATATAATAATATAAGCAAAAGTGTGTGTGTCTGTCTGTCTGTCTGTCTGTCTGTCCGCGATAGGTGCCGCCCCCCATGGCGAAATCCCATCATATGTCACAGTTTTGGAACCAGCTCGACCAGGGGAAGGTTTTAAGCCCACTTATGAGATGATCTGATCACTTTTATTCTTCTTTTTTTTTTAGCAGCCTATTAGCGAGAATTGTGAAAAAAAATTGTGGGTTGCGAGAATTGAGGAAACCTTGATGTAGGGTGATGGGTAATGGGTGAGTGAATGGGTGGGGTGATAGGTAATGAGTGTGGGGTGATGGGTAATGAGTGTGGGGTGATGGGTGAGTGAATGGGTGGGAGGTGATGGGTTGGGGGTGAGGGAATAGGTGGGGGGTGATGGGTAATGGGTGAGTGAATGGGTGTGTGGTGATGGATAATGGGCGAGTGAATGGGTGGGGGGTGATGGGTAATGGGTGAGTGGATGGATGGGGGGAATACATACATTTCTACATCCATGATTTCAGGAAGGTTAGAAGGGGCTATCTGGAGAGTCTGTGTTTGGTGGGCCGAAGGCCCACCAATAGCCCTAATGGGTGAGTGAATGGGTGGGAGGTGATGGGTAATGGATGAGTGAATGGGTTGGAGGTGATGTGAATGGGTTGGCGTTAATACATACATTTCTACATCCATGATTTCAGGAAAGCTAGAAGGGGCTATCTGGAGAGTCTGTGTTTGGTGGGACTTTGGCCCACCAAACACAGGGCCCACCAAACTAATAGCCCGCCGCAGGAGCTAGCCAAAAAGGCCGCCCGGAGGGCGGCTTTGCGGCTAGTATATATATATATATATTGTCGGAAATTATAAATTTCTCCAGAGATAATTAAGAATATTACTAAAATTAATAGTAGTAAACATAGGAGTAATATAAATTTATTGAGAAATTAATTTGGGCTCGTATATCTTTGGACCTAGATACCTAGAACCCTCCTGAGGAGAGACAAGGAGAGGTATGTCAGGAGTCTCGCTGAGGATGTCGAGGGTCATTTGAACGCTAATGACCTCCGACCCGCCTACCGAGCCCTGAAGAAGCTCCGTTCCAAGTCTCCTTCTCGGGCGAGTGCTATTCGAACAGCAGATGGGCGCCTCGTGTCGGACATGGATGGGCAGATGGCTCGTTGGGCTGAGTACTTTGGGCAGTTGTTCACGGTGGACCCTCCAACTGAGCAGCTTCACACCACTGGGTTACAGGCAGTGGATGCCGATCCTCCCATTGACGAAACCGCACCCTCTCTTGACGAAGTCAGAGAGGCTGTAGCAAAGTTGAAGGGTGGAAAGGCAGCCGGTGTTTGTAATATCAGTGCGGAGCTCCTCAAAGCTGGGGGTGAGGCCATGATCCGCGGGTTGCATGCTGTCCTGACTGCCGTGTGGCAATCAGGTACCATTCCTCCTGACTGGAAAAGGGGGCTGGTCGTCCCTATCTGGAAAGGGAAAGGGGACCGTCAGGACTGCAACAATTACCGCGGTATTACACTGCTCAGCGTACCAGGCAAGGTGCTTGCCCATCTATTGCTGACACGACTTCGCAGTCATCTGGTGAAGCATCAGAGACCTCAGCAGTCTGGGTTTACGCCTGGTAAGTCAACAACGGACCGTATCCTAGCGCTTCGTGTCCTGGTGGAACGCCGACGTGAGTTTCGACAGGGGATGCTTGCAGCCTATGTTGATCTCAAGAAGGCGTTTGACTCAGTGCATCGTGAGTCACTCTGGGATCTTCTGCGACTTCGAGGGATTCCTGCAAGGACTATTGGTTTGATAACTGGTCTGTATTCTGGGACTGAGAGTGCTGTGAAGTGTGGGGGCAGGTGTATCCAGCTTCTTTCCTGTGAATACAGGAGTGAGGCAGGGGTGCGTCCTTGCCCCATCATTTCAACGCTTGTATGGACTGGGTATTGGACAAGGTTGTAGATCAAAGTGATGTGGAGCATCCGTCGGCAAACAACCAAGATCACTGATCTTGTTTTTGCCGATGATGCAGTAATCTTGCTGAGTCGCTGGAGGTCCTGGTGATGGCTCTCGAGGCGCTGCACGAGGAGGCAAAGCCTTGGGACTTGAGGTCTCCTGGCTCAAGACCAAGGTCCAGGTATTTGGAGACCTACTAGATGAAGCAGTACAGTCTGTTCATTGCGTGTGGCGAGGACATTGAGATCTTGGAAAGTTTTACATACCTTGGTAGCGCAGTCCATAATGACGGCGGGTCACGTCAGAAGTCTTACGACGGATTGGCATAGCCCACGGTGTTATGGACTCGCTCAGCGGGAGTATTTGGCGTTGTCGGTACTGTGCAGGAGGACAAAGATCCGGATCTTCAAGTCGCTTGTGATCCCTGTCTTACTCTATGGTTGTGAGACATGGACATAAATAGTGACTTGAAGAGACGAATCAATGCCTTGGTAATAAGTGTCTTCGCAGAATCATGGGGTATCGCTGGGATGATTACGTGTCAAATCAGCGATTGCACCGTGAGACTGAATCGAGGCCTATTACCTGCATAGTCCGTCAGCGCCAACTTCGGCTATATGGGCATGTGGCACGCTACCCTGAAACCGATCCTTCCCATCGGGTTGTATCTGTAAGAGACAATCCGGCGTGGAGGAGGCCAAGGGGGCGCCCACAAGGCTCGTGGCTGGGGCAAGTTGATGTTTCTTGTCGAGAGCTGCTTGGTATGGGAAAGGAGCCTGCATGGGAACTCGCGCGTGGTGACCCCCGGGAGTGGCGTCGTAGGGTGGGCGAGGCGACGCGCCCCCCGGCGTATGCCCCCAATGATTGATTGATATCTTTGGAGCAAAGCGACGTCAGAGGAAATCCAGCTGACTCGCTCTCATTCAGTCTGACACCACCAAGATGAGCAGTTCATCGCCACTTTGCTCCTTATACACATTTAGAGACACCACGAGTGTTCTCGTGTAAATATTGTAAATAATATTCATTGAGAGTATGGGTTACTAAAACCCCAATATCCCGGTCCATGTATCGGCTTGATACATCGAGAAGGTTACGCCCGCCATATTGTCTACAAAACATCATGTCTTCAAACATCTAAGACGTCACAGCTAAGTAACAACTTTTGCAGGAGCCCTGGCAGTTAATCCATTACAGTGCCTAGTTTATTGAGCTCTCAATAATAAGGTTTAGCTGGGTGACATTATTTGGACAGCCACTAACTACCAACAGGTAAATATTTTTAGTGGTAGTTAGTTAATTTCAAGTTGTCCCTTAATTTAATTCTCTTTTTCAGTTGTTTCAGTTGTGAATTCAAGCACCAGTGTTTTAATTTATATTTAGGAGTGTAACCATTCAAGTCATCCTATCAATTTAATTCCCACAACTGAAAAATTTGGTCCTTCGAACCGGACAAACAACCTTTGATAACATCATGGCGGCGGCGGCTAGTTATCCCACCTATCACGTAGCTTATGTTGGCCATTCCATTGTCACTTGTGATTCACTCCGGCCAAGAAGCGAGCCGTTTCCAGGAGTGCACATGGACATTATTTAGAAAGGGAGAAGCAAGGGCCGATACTTTTTTTGAATATTCAGAATTCAAACAAGCCCTTAACCCCTACTTTACGATCTGGCTATTATTCTGATAGGAGGTAACAACATCAAGGAGGACACTAGTGTGGATGGTTTATTTGAGGATATGATGGCCATCCATCGGGCTTTTTCAGAAAAGGGAATCATTGTGTCTTGTGCACAATAGAACCAAGAATTTACCCCCATAACCATCCGCACTTTGTCGAGGCCGAGCGCTAAAAAAGATCTCAAGGGCCATAAATAGAAAATTGCAGCGTGAGCTCAAAGGCCACATCATTTTGTTGGGCGGAAAAACCTTCCCGATGGATCTGCGGATCATGGACGGGATACATCCAACCTTTGAAGGCAGACAACATATCTGGAACAAAGTGTCCAAAGCCATAAGGCATCATCATAGCATTTGGACACAAACCCAGCAGCCATTGCAAGAATTTCAGTTTTAACTCTGGGTACTACTAACTTGTTAGTTTAGTCAATATTTTTAATTATTATTGGCTTAAATTTAAATTCATAACTAACAAGTTACTCATAATTCAAATTTCCAAATTAACTTTTTAGCAATTTGTAGTCCATAAATTTAAAATTTTGTCTGTCTCCATATTTATTCATTAGATTGGTGGCATTATGGCCACAGTTAAAATTTAGCAGGCCATAAAGGGCACTGCACTAAGTTACCGGGTCAAATTGATGTAGCTCTGGAGGATCATGTGGAATTTCACCAACTTAGAGTGTGGAAAGCACAGTTAGAGAAAAAGATAAGTATCATATCAAATCTATATGATACTCTAGTAAATGAGGCGGAAGGTGATAAAGTGGAAGCATTAATCTGTGATCAGGCTGATTTTGAAGATCGCTTACAAAATATCATCTATAAGATCGATGATGTGATAGAAGAAAATAAGCCTAAGAACATGAGCCTTAAGATAATCAAATTACCCATTATTCAGCTGCCTGAGTTTGTAGGTGATATAGCGGAGTGGGATTCCTTTTGGGACCATTTCGAAAGTAATATCCATGTTAGTTCAGAGTTGACTGCAGTGGATAAATTGAATTACCTAAAATGTCAGATAAAGGGTGATGCTGGTAAGCTCATTTCAGGATTTCCATCAGAAACCGCTAGCTATCAGTGTGCGGTAGATTTACTGAAGAAAACCTACGAGAACAGAGATAAAAAGTTGAGAGACCTTGCAAGAAAATTGATTAATATCAAAGTACCCTCTCATAATTTTCAATCTCTGTCTGAATTTAGAGCAGAGTTAGAGAGTAGCTTGAAGAGAGCAGAAAATGCAGGTTGTAATTTAGAAGAATCTAGCTGGTTGCTGTCCACTTTCTTAGTAGATAAATTGCCTAACCTAACTGTTGATAAAGTTCAATTAAAGTCAAAAAAGGATTATCCTTCTGTAGAAGACATTATAACTAGTCTCTTAGACATTATAAATAATTTACAATCCAAGGATTACAAGAAAGATAAAAGGGAAGGAGAGAAAAAGGATGAAAGACTCTCCTTGCCCTCTAAATATGAGGCAAAATTTTTTGCAATCCAAGAAGGTCCAGGAGCCTGTAGAGATCCAGGCAGAGTTCTTCACAAGCAAATTAATCCTAACTCACAATTCCCAGCCAGAGTTCCACATCAACCAATTAATTCTAACTCACAATTCCCAGGCAGAGTTCCACACCAACCAATTAAATTAATCCTAACTCACAATTTAAATGTATTCTGTGTGAAGGGCTCCACAAAGCACAAAGTAAAAATTATGAGGGCCGTGGTAACCGGCTAAAACGTATTAGAGAGTTAGGAAGATGTGAAAAATGTACTTGCCACCATAAGACAGAGGACTGTAGATTTAAATTACGCAGATGTCCTTCATGTTATAATGGATTCCATCATTCTTTGTTATGTGACGGGGGCCAACCAACTGGGAGAGTGGCACAGTATGTGTGTGCAGTGAGACCTACGGGTGCTCATGCCAATTCAACAGCTCTACCCATAGGCTCAATACCCATAATTAGGGGTAAAATTGTCAAGGCTGCAACAATTCTATTTGATCAAGGATCACAGAGAACTTTTATCAGTAAAAATTTGTCTGATAGTTTAAATTTTAATAAATAAAATCTTGTGGCCAGGTGGACTTGAACATTTCAGGATTTATAGGAGAAATAGAAACTAAGACCTATGATTTAGTGAATTTTACAGTCAGGTCTGGTTCTAAATATATAAGATTGAATGCTATAGTTCTGGAAAGTTTACCTAAAAATATTAGGATGGATGGAATGGAAAAATTCATAAAGTACATGATGGACCAAGACATTAGGCTCCTAGATCCAAACTTAAAGGATACAGTAGATTCCATTGATCTATTAATAGGAGCAGACCAGTACAGTAAATTAATAACTGGTCTAATTCAAGAACATGGCTCCAGCTTCTTGGAAACAAAATCTGGACAAATACCCTTTGGAAAAATTCCTTCTAGATTCATAGACAGAGTAGATAAATCTAGAGTAGTCATGGTCTCAAATGTCTGTTCCTGCCCCGGGGAAGAGGAAATTGCAAAATTGTGGGAATTAGACACAATAGGAATAAAACTGGAAGATAGGAGCCCTGAAGAGAGGTTTGTGCTAGATAATTATAGTAAAACTGTTGAGTACCATGACAATCAGTACTGGGTTAGGATGCCCTGGAAAGTTAATACTCAATATTTACCCACCAATTACAATTTAGCTTTGGGTAGACTAAATTCAAATTTAAAGAAGCTAAAATCTGCAGGACTCGTAACTCAGTACGAAGCAGTGATCCGAGACCAGTTTGAAAGGGGATTAATGGAAAAAGTACCAAATCCAACGGTTACTGACAACACCCACTACTTTCCACATCTAGCCGTAAATAAAGAGAGTAAAACAACACCAGTACGTGTGGTATTTGATTGTAGTGCAAAAATTAATTCTCGGAGTAACAGCTTGAATGACTTTATACACTGGACCCAGCCTAACTGAAAAACTAGGGGACATTCTTCTAAGATTTAGAACTAACAAGTATGCATATGTAGCAGATATCAGCAAAGCTTTTTTAAGAATAGGATTGCAAGAAGTTGATAGGGATTACGCCAGATTTCTCTGACCTAGTGATCCACAAGATGACAATAGCCCCTTAGATACTTACAGATTTAAATCAGTTCTATTTGGAGCTAGTAGTTCGCCTTTTCTACTTCAAATGACTCCTGAACATCAGTTAAATAAAGAAAAAGAAAATAATAGAGAAGTAAACTTGCTCAAGAACTCTCTATATATGGACAATATCCAGGGCACCATTAATGATGAGTATTCCTTACTAAAAATTTATGATGTAGCCAACAAGGTCTTGAACGCGGCTAATATGCCACTTCAAGAATGGGCTACCAATTCACCACTCTTGAATGCTAACTTGCCGTCTGGCCCAAGTGAAAACATTAAGGTGTTGGGTTTGCAGTGGGACTCTCAAATTGACTCACTTGCAATTAAAGATGTAAAATGGGGATCAGTAAGTAGCAAGAGCTCCTTACTAAGTAATGTTAGTAAAATTTATGACCCTTTAGGGCTAATTAATCCTCTAACCATACCTTTGAAATTATTAGTTCAGGAAGTTTGGACTAAAAAACTTGATTGGGATGAAGGACTTCCCAGGGAAATAATTAATTCTTGGGAAACCTTATCCCATGAGTGCCAAGAGCTCTCAAAAATCATTTTTACCAGGCACATGATGGAGGAAAATACTAACTATGATTTGCACTTATTTACAGATGCATCCCCTAAGACCTATGGGGTGTCTGTATATGTTACTGATTATAATTCTGAACCCCAGCTATTGATGTCCAAAGCAACAGTAGCCCCACTAAAATCAAGAACTTTACCTCAGTTGGAGCTAACTGCAATTTATTTAGGAGCAAAATTAAGTAAATATGCAAAAGAAACTTTGCACTCCATAACTTTTAAAAGAACATTCCTTTGGTCAGACAGCGAAGTAGCATTACAATGGGTGATTAATAACAAAAGCGATATAGTCTATGTAAGGAATAGGGTAAGAGAAATAGATCAGTTAAGTACAGGCTGTAAATTTCATCACTTGGCCACTGAGGATAATCCAGCGGACTTGCTAACCAGAGGTTTAAAGAAATCTAAATTCATAGATTCTAGTTTGTGGAGGAATGGCCCTATTTGGTTGAATTGTGAGGAAACCTGGCCTACTCAGAAATTTGAAACTAGCGTCAAAATAGAACTAAATAAGGTGGAAGAAGTTAAGGATGAACCCTTGGTGGATCCTACGAAATTTTCTTCTTGGAGCAAATTATTAAAAGTAACAAAGCTGGTGTTTAAATTCATAGAAAAATTAAGGGAAACAAGATCATAAATTTAATGAAGCCCCAAAAGTATTGGATATCTATGACACAGAAAGAGAGCTATGCTGAGGCCTTGAGGCATCTAAGGAACCCCTTGAAACACCCAATGCCAGACATAGTAAAAAGTCTAAATCTCTTACTGAATGAAGATCTCTTGAGGTGTCAGGGCAGAATTGATCAGGCAAATTTACCTTATCACACTAAATTCCCTCTGCTACTGCCCAAGAGCCACCACATCACTAAACTTATAGTTCATAGTATACACTTAGATACTAAGCATGGTGGGCTGCAAGAGACACTACGTAAATCAAGAGAAAATTTCTGGATTCCCAAGGCAAGGCAGACCATCAAACCCGTGCTAAAATCCTGTTACATATGCAAAAGGTTGCAAGGACCAGCATACAAATATCCACCTCCACCCCCTTTACCTCAGGAAAGAATAGATGATTTAAGGTGCTTTGAGGTTACTGGCATTGATTACACAGGAGCTATTTCCTTAATTAATTCAGAAACCAAATTGGAACAAAAGGTTTATATAGTATTATTTACCTGTACAACTTCCCGAGCTATTCACTTAGAGATGGTCACCGATTTATCGGCAGACACCTTTTTGAATGCCTTCAGGAGATTTTCGGCCAGAAGGTAATGCCCTAAATTAATTATTAGCGACAATGCTACACATTTTAAGTTAGGTTCCAACCTGCCTAGCCAAATTTTAGAAGATGCCAGAGTGCAAGAAGAACTAGAAGTTAAGGAGTGTGAGTGGAAATTCATACCCCCCAGAGCCCCTTGGTTCGGGGGTTTCTATGAGAGGATGATAGGGACGGTCAAAAGCTGTCTAAGGAAAGTTTTGTTTAAGAAAGCCATAAACTTGGATGACCTCCACACAATTTTAGTGGAGATTGAATGTAGAGTTAATAATAGGCCCCTCTCATATGTCACCAATGATTTAGGTGAGCCAGAAGCACTGACGCCTTCACATCTATTGCAAGGTATTAGACTAAATTAATTGCCAGCAGTATCAATTTCAGAGTTTGATCTAGACCCATGCAGACAAATTAAATTTTATATATAAACAATTATCAAAAGTATTAAATAACTGGCATGACTTATGGAAAAAGGAATATTTAACCTCTCTGTTAGATAGACACATCCATATATCTAACAAATCACTGAAAGAGCAAACTGTAAAGGAGGGGGAGGTGGTATTAATTGAAAGTGAGAAACCTCGAGGCAGTTGGCCTATGGGTAGAATAGAGGAATGTCATAAAGATGCACAGGGGGTCATCAGAACTGTAAAATGAAAGACAAAATTGGGTTCAGTAATTAGAACAGTGAATAAATTATATCCACTGGAAGTAGTTGCAGATTTTCCAGGGTCTGAGGTAGATCTGAGGGCAGTTAATCTAACTCCCGAAGAAAACCAAGACATGCCTTCTTCTCATGAAGAAGCTGGTTCCCGAAGGAATCCTAGATCCGCTGCCGCTAAATTCAGGCAGAATTTGCAACAAATGATTGAGGAAGGTCAGCTTTAATTTAATTTATTTTTAATTCAATTTTTCCCTTGGCCCCAGAATGTCTGAAATTATAAATTTCTCCAGAGATAATTAAGAATATTACTAAAATTAATAGTAGTAAACATAGGAGTAATATAAATTTATTGAGAAATTAATTTGGGCTCGTATATCTTTGGAGCAAAGCGACGTCAGAGGAAATCCAGCTGACTCGCTCTCATTCAGTCTGACACCACCAAGAGGAGCAGTTCATCGCCACTTTGCTCCTTATACACATTTAGAGACACCACGAGTGTTCTCGTGTAAATATTGTAAATAATATTCATGGAGAGTATGGGTTACTAAAAACCCAATATCCCGGTCCATGTATCGGCTTGATACATCGAGAAGGTTACGCCCGCCATATTGTCTACAAAACATCATGTCTTCAAACATCTAAGACGTCACAGCTAAGTAACAACTTTTGCAGGAGCCCTGGCAGTTAATCCATTACAGTGCTCCTAGCTTATTGAGCTCTCAATAATAAGGTTTAGCTGGGTGACATTATTTGGACAGCCACTAACTACCAACAGGTAAATATTTTTAGTGGTAGTTAGTTAATTTCAAGTTGTCCCTTAATTTAATTCTCTTTTTCAGTTGTTTCAGTTGTGAATTCAAGCACCAGTGTTTTAATTTATATTTAGGAGTGTAACCATGCAAGTCATCCTATCAATTTAATTCCCACATATATATATATATATATATATATCATATATATATATATATATATATTATATATATATATATATATATATATATATATATATATATATATATATATATATATATATATATATTATCTATATAATATATATAGTTATCATATAAATATATATATATATATGATATTTATATATATATATATATATATATAATGATTATTAGTCTAGTTGGAAGAGGGGTTATCGGTGCCACCGCGGAATATACTTCTAATTGGTATTCTGGGTGGGAAAATTAGTGGTAGAAAATATTAGCCTTGTTAGGGATCGGGCACATATTTATCAAATTAGTCATACAAAATACATAGAATTAAACTGAAACTGAACAAATAAGGTGTCTAGACCCAGGTTATGAGGGTCAGAGGTCACGTTAGGACCATTCCTGAAGTGATTACTTGTGTCATTGACATCCTAGCATGGAAATATTGTAAAATAAAATAAAAAGACTGTGATTATAGATGTATTTTCAGGTGATAACGCTGAAAATTTCAGAAGGCAAACTTGTTTGTGAATATTTTATTTTAACATCAATGGTTATTTTAATATTTTATTATTTAGTCTTAATATTAATTGTGAATTTTGTTTCCAGATAAACAGTGGTGGTAGAATTAACATGGTGGTGGTAGACGTTGATCATACCCAGCACAAACCTGACCGGAGATGAGATCTGCACCCAGTAGTAGAACACTCTTCACATACATGCATGTTCATATCGTAGTCTTGGTATTAATAGTAACTTTTCTTTCCAGATAAACAGTTGAGGTAGAATTAACAGTGGTGGTAGACTTTAGTAGTGGTGGTGGTAGACAATACTAGTAATCATGCCTAAGCGCAAACCTGACTGGAGTGGAGATGATACTGCTCCTAAACACTCTCCACCTACATGCATCATTCATGTGCTCTCCATGGCTGATCATGGTCGCTTTGCACTCCTCAGTGAAATCAAAGGAACTGCAGATGACAAACTGCAGCACCTTCATCAGATCCCGGAACCGACTGCGTCTATCACACGATTCACCATATCGAATGCAAACCGTGTGTAATCAGATCCCAACAAGTCTCCCGCATGACCTGAAAAGTGTTGGATATCACAGACAGTGTTATCAGCGATTCCTTGCCAACCTCAATCGTCTGCCAGATAATGACAAAGAAGACGAGGAAGCAGATAGCTCACAATGGCATCACTCCCCACGTAAGCTGTCCTCAACAAGTTCCACAGAACCAATATTCCCACCAGAATGCATTTTCTGTGAAAAAGTAGATATCAAAGATGGTGGTCGCAAAACCGAGCGAGCTGTAGTCTTTTCATTATGGAAGAACAGAGCAAATGGATGGGAACACATCGAATCACGGGCTGAAAAGATGGGTCTGGTTCGCCTTTATTCACACTACATCGTCTAGTCTCCGGCATTACGGTCGCAGTACACTCCTCAGTGACTCCTGTTCTTGTAACAGGAAAGATCGCTTTCGCTAGTGCTCGCGAACTGATAGCTCGCTGATGCTACATTAACTATGTTACACGGTACCACAGCGATAGAGTTGTGCTGAAACAGTTTATATATTTATTTTTACATTTATATTTATATTACATTGTTACATTTTGAATTCATTTGTCAAATGTTTCATGTAGCCTAAATACTTTTACTTTATAATATCAAACGATACTGTATAGATTAGGTAAAGTACATATAGCATCAATTACCTGCTTGTTGTAATTCATTCCCTACTTCAGGCCAGATTATATCCTTCTTTCATTGTTGCTGTAATATCTGTGGGACATGTCGTAAAGACACTCATGGCTCTGCACGAGTGAAATTAATTTATCTTCATCCATAGTAGCGCACCATACGGGAGCGGGATCTCAACTGAGGCAACCGGTTTGTGCTGGTTTGTAGCGGAACCGTGTTCACACAATCCAACACAGACAGGCTCAGGACCTCACCGTCACCTGCACGGACCAGCAAAATATTCTCGCCAAGAATACTGACCGGCAACTGCCGGTGACGGTCCGTGCTGGTCAGGTGCCGGTCCGCTCTAGTGTGAATACACCAATGGTTTATCATTGAAGAATATTTTGCCGATCCGGTCCGGTACGTTGCATGCTGGTCACGTTACGTATAGTGTGAATCAGCCTTTAAAGACAGATCTCTTTGCTGTCGAAGCAAAACACCATCCGTCATGCCACAAATCCTTCACCACAGCATATGCTAACTACCAGCGTGGGATTCGCAGAGCCAAAGGAGAACATGATACTGAGCATGCTCGGGTGTCAGCCGCCCACGAAATAACACTCCTCTCTGTACTTGAGCACATTCAGACTCATATCATCCGGCAAAATGAGGTCCTACGGTTATGTTCCTTGCGCCTGATCTATGTTGAAGAACTGAAACAGAATGGGTACGAGAACTCCAACTATCGTTCCCAAAAACTACTGAAACGCCTGCAGAGTAACCCAATCAAAGACCATGTCCACTTCACGAAGGTCGATCATGACAACGGGGGTGCAATCGCATTCTGGCTAGTTCACAGCTCCAGTATCACTGGATCTAATGCTCTCGCACGAGCCTACACTCTAGGAAGCACCGATAAGTACCAAGACGTCGCTCTCCTTGTTCGTCATAATATTCTACGGGCTTTCAGGGAGTCCAAGGATATACCATGGCCGCTCACAGCTGACGACATGGAGCTCAGTCCTGAAGAGCTTCTACCGCCAGACCTCATCCGTTTCCTCAGCTTAGTAATGGCTGGCAAGGAAGACAC